>CM063511.1:100432570-100447570 GCA_032207245.1 Pardosa pseudoannulata | reverse complement strand
AACACGGACAATTACTATTTTGGAGTATTGGCATAGATTGTAGTTATTTAAAAAAAAAGCTTCTTTTAAATACAATTTGACATACTCATTCCTATATTTATCACATTTATTTTAAAATTTAAGTGAAACATAATGCTTTGAATTTTCGTACGAATATATCCGTATCTGTATTTTTTTTCAGCTAGAAATTATTTTATACTTTACATTGTCTTTTGTACTTTAAGTATGAATTGCAAATTTAGTAATGCTACAAAAATGCTTAAAAATTAACCACCACATTAATGAAATTCCTTGCACCCTAGGTCTCTTCTTTAAAGTTAATGTTAAATGAAATGCATTGTTTCCTGATGGTTAAACATGTATAAACAAAACCTTTTACAGTGTTCAGGGAGGCGTATGTAGATTGATAATACTAATTGATGTTGCGTTAGTAATTTTATATTATTATTTATTTTACAATTTATCGTCCTGTATTAACTAATATATGCATTCTTAATGGATTTATTTTGTCTATCTTGCTTTATTCTGAAGTTCAAATTCGGAACCTCCTCGTATCCCTTTTCCCTGAAGTTGCATTCCATGCATCTACACTAAGTCCTCTTTATTCTGTATGCGGACGTCATTTTTGTTCTAGAAGCAATACGGCTCTGTGAAAGGATGTTTTTCTCGTGATTCCTGATCTTTTTCTATTCCTTTTAATGCTATTTCATTTGTTAGAAATTTAATATAATGGGAATTAATGGATATTTGGTTAATTTTGACCACTTAGCATATTTTTATCTTTGATTTCAAATAAATGCCTTTGTAGAATTATTTACTCTAAGCAAATAGTGATGAACTTGTGACAAGCTAGTGACTAGTTTAACTTTCTACCTGAAGTAAATTTGCAATCCCTATATTTTTAGAAGTCATAACAGCAGCACTTTTCAATCTCAAGAATAGATTAAATTTTACAATTTCATTCAAATTACAGTGGGAATGTGTAATCAGCGTGAAAAGACCCCGATATTCGATCTTTCCTAAAACTAGTGAATTAAAAAAAATGGTTTCGGAAAAATCAGAAAAATTCAAATATATTTATTATATTTTATAATATTTTCTTTATTTATATTTCTTTATAGTGTGTCGTCACTCTTCAATGCAAACCACTTTTACCATGGTCGCATCTTCTGCTCTATGATATGCAGATTTCATCATGTGGGAAATGCAAATTTCCGGAGCGAAAAAGACGCCAGGGACTTTCCCGACGGGTATAAATACCCAGCACCAACCGCTAGTAGTAGCAGCGGCGGTTAGAAGTGGTTAGGCCGTGTTGCTGAAGCTAATGTATATGCTGTAAATATCTTGTAAATAGAATAGTGAGAGATAAGTCTGTTGGTCTTCTTCCACTTTAATAGCACACAATAAATTATTACTTCTTTTCTGTGTTATTCTTTTTCAGGAAAGACTCATGGCCGTCATATCTCACCTTTGGCTTAGAAAAATTTTTCACTCAAAAGTGATTAAGCATTTTTGGAGATCCATAACTCATTATTAACTTTCAAATGACTTTGGAATGTTAGGGGAATTTTACCTAGAAAGGAAGAGTAGATCTGTAAGCTTAGAAATCAATAAAACTTTTAAGAATCACAAATATATTGTTGTCTAAACTTAGTGTTTGTTTGTTCGACAAAAGTGAACTATGCTCCCGTATATTTAACATTGTACTAAGTGTTTCTGATTTCGCCTTTGAATGCAGATTCTCGTTAAATCAGGGCTCGTTATAACAGTGTAAAATATGTATTTGACTTCAAGTGTTTCGTTGTAACCGATGTTATAGACACTTCCTCAAGGTTATATCTTTCTTTTCTTTGCTTGTATTTTTTGTTAAAAAGAAAAGATTTCAAGATCTGTTATTGATTAAACAAGTTCTTGAATCTTCAAAGGAGTAACGTATTAACCCCTACAATAAGTTCAACTCTTTATGACGTTAGGGTATGAAATTTGAAATCACTTGAAATTCTCTGATTTGTGTTTAAGGTACAAATAAGAAAAATCTTTTCTTTTATTTATACTAATTAAAATGTCATATATATATATATATATATATATATATATATATATATATATATATATATATATATATATATATATATATATATATATATATATATATATATATATATATATATATATATATATATATATATATATATATATATGTATATATGTATATGTATATGTATATGTATATATATATATATATATATATATATATATATATATATATATATATATATATATATATATACATATATTATATAAACAAACATATTTTTAACAAATCATGCAAAAATAGATCCTGATCTCTATAAATCTAACCGAGAAAGCAGGAATCATTTTCTTACATCCCATATATCATGTCGAAGATGTATATAAATTGTTTCAAAAACCATTTTTCTTCCCATGCAAAAACAAAATGATAGGATTCATTGTCTCAAAAATAATTCTCTATTTTATTTCAACTTTTATTGACTGTTAGGTAAAATATGCTTGTTCTTAAAATTTACATAAAATATTTTGTTAAAGAGTTTATGGGGATATATATTTTTATTTCTCTTTTACCTTAACAAAAATAAATGTTGTCAAGTATTAAATTTGAATAAACTATTTTTATCGGTTTATATATTATGATGTGAGGTATCGCTAGACTATAAGAGAATATTTTATAAAATGTGAGTTAAAAGTGCTTGATATTGCTTGCATGTATCTCAAAAAAGGGATATAATTTATGTCTTTAGCATTGAAATATTATTAAAATGTATAAATATTTAAATTCTACATATAAAATTGTTTGATAAATACTATAAATCAAAGTTCTGTAAATATTTAAAACAAAACATTTGTGCGCCATATTTATCATAGTTACTTCAACTTTACCAAAATTTATTTTTATTTTGAGCGGATGAAATTTTATTATATATTATTCAGAGAACTGTATCGAAAAGTATCCCCTATGTATACTTATAATACAAAATAATCCCTATGCCTTACAATTTTACATAAGAGACAATATATTTTAATTCTATAACATTTGCAATATTTTATGAATTTGATATGTAAAAAATTAGCGCCAATTATATGATAACACAAAATATTTGTGCCTCGGCAGCTCAGTCGGCAAAGTCAGCGATCTTCTAAGTACAAGTTACGGGGCACGAGACATCCTAAGACCAGCTGTCTTAGTTAAGGGTGACTTTGGCGCGTAAAATATGTTCTTGGACACAACTTCCTCCAAGTTATCAAACTATATCTTTGGGTCTGGCAGGTCAAGTCAAAGTTCATCTGTTTGGTCACTGCTTGTAAATTACTTCCTCCCACGTTAAGCAAACTTCATCCTTGCGGTGTTTTTCATAGCAATTTATGAATTTCTAAAGCAAAAATTATTTGAGTGCACAATTATTTGAAAGCGCAAAATATTTGATCCTCGGTAGCTCAGTCGGAAAAGGCAGCAATCTCCTAATTACAGGTTACAGGGCACAAGGCATCCTAAGATCAGCTGTCTTAGTTAAGGGTGACTGGGGAAAGTAAATTGTGTTCATAGACACAACGTCCTCCAAGTTCTCAAACGATATCTTTGGGGCACATCCCATATATCATGTCGAAGATGTATATAAATTGTTTCAAAAACCATTTTTCTTCCCATGCAAAAACAGAATGATAGGATTCATTGTCTCAAAAATAATTCTCTATTTTATTTCAACTTTTATAGACTTATAGACTGTTAGGTAAAATATGTTTGTTCTTAAAATTTACATAAAATATTTTGTTAAAGAGTTTATGGGGATATATATTTTTATTCCTCCTTTACCTTTACAAAAATAAATGTTGTCAAGTATTAAATTTGAATAAACTATTTTTATCGGTTTATATTTTATGATGTGAGATATCGCTAGACAATAAGAGAATATTTTATGAAATGTGAGTTAAAAGTGCTTAATATTGCATGTATCTCAAAAAATTGATATAATTTATGTCTTTAGCATTGAAATATTATTAAAATGTATAAATATTTAAATTCTACATATAAAATTGTTTGATAAATACTATAAATCAAAGTACTGTAAATATTTAAAACAAAACACTTGTGCGCCATATTTATCATAGTCACTTCAACATTACCAAAATTTATTTTTATTTTGAACGGATGAAATTTTATTATATATTATTCAGAGAACTGTATCGAAAAGAATCCCCTATGTATACTTATACAAAATCATCCCTATGCTTTACAGTTTTACACAAGAGACTATATTTTAATCCTTTAACATTTGCAATATTTTATGAATTTGATATGTAAAAAATTAGCGCCAATTATATGATAACACAAAATATTTGTGCCTCGGCAGCTCAGTAGGCAAAGTCAGCGATCTTCTAAGTACAAGTTACGGGGCACGAGACGTCCTAAGACCAAATGTCTTAGTTAAGGGTGACTTTGGCGCGTAAAATATGTTCTTGGACACAACTTCCTCCAAGTTGTCAAACTATATCTTTAGTTTTGGCAGGTCAAGTCAAAGTTCATCTGTTTGGTCACTGCTTGTAAATTACTTCCTCCCACGTTAAGCAAACTTCATCCTTGCTGTGTTTTTCATAGCAATTTATGAATTTCTAAAGCAAAAATTATTTGAGTGCACAATTATTTGAAAATGCCAAATATTTGATCCTCGGTAGATCAGTCGGCAGAGGCAGCAATCTCCTAATTACAGGTTACAGGGCACAAGGCATCCTAAGATCAGCTGTCTTAGTTAAGGGTGACTGGGGAAAGTAAATTGTGTTCTTGGACACAACGTCCTCCAAGTTCTCAAACGATATATTTGGCGCTGGCATGTCAAGTCTAGGGCATTGTCACTCCTTGTAAATTACGTGAACCCACGTTAAGCAAAGTTGCTCCTTCATCCATGTTGTGTTTTTCATAACAATGTATGAATTTGTAAAGCAAAAATTAATAGAAATCACAATTATTTGAGAATACAAAAATTTTGAGCCCCGGTAGATCAGTCGGAAAAGATAGTGATCTCCTAACTACAGATTACGGGACAGAGACATTCTAAGACCAGATATCTTACTTAAGGGTGACTGGGGCAAGTAAAATGTGTTCTTGGACACAACGTCCTCCAAGTTCTCAGACGATATCTTTGAGGCTGGTAGGTCAAGTGAAAGTTCATCTGTTTGGTCAATGCTTGTAAATTACTTAAACCCACGTTAAGCAAAGGTATTCCTTCATCCTTGATGTGTTTCTCATAGCAATTTATGAATTTCTAAAGCAAAAAATTATTTGATTGAACAATTATTTGAAAATGCAAAAGATTTGAGCCGCATTAGCTCAGTCGGCAAAGGCAGCAATCTCTTAACTACAGGTTACGGGGCACGAGCTGTCCTAAGACCCACTGTCTCAGTTAAGGATAAGTGTTGCACATAAAATGTGTTCTTGGACACAACGTCCTCCAAGTCATCAAATAATATCTTTGGGCAGGCAGATCAAGTCTGGAGTATTTTGTTTGGCTACTGCTTGGAAATTACGTAGACCCACATTAAGAAAAGTTGTTTCTTCATCTTTTTTCATAGCAACGAAATGTGCACCCTTTTCCTAATTCCAGTATCTATTGGCTTGTCCAAGAGGCATAAATAACGATAATCCTTTTTGAGATAACATTTCTCACCAACTGGAATTTCCCTTTAACATTTGAAATTAGTAATTGTATTTAAGTGTAACACATAGCTTTAAAATGCAGCAAAATAATTTTGAAAATCTTATTTAGTGTACTATTTATAATATGAACTTCAGATTTTGCACACAACTTTGAATATTTTTACAATCATCAATTATAGTAATTTTGTCTCTTCAAAAGGAAGCCGTTAAGGATGATGCTTTTAAATCCCCAAAAGAGATTGTGATGAAAATATTGTGTTCTGAAACCATATATGTCTAATATTTATAAGTAGATACTGTAAGAATAATAAAATAAATTCTGTTAGAGATTGAAAATAACTGCAAAACTAAAAACCTGAAATAATCTAGATATTGTTTCTAAGCATTTATATTGTTATGTACTTTGAATTTTAAAACCAGAGCAACTTTTTGTATTAGAAGGAAATTCATTCCTTTTATTTTGTCGCATTTTTTTCAAATATCGTATCGGAATCATATAGTCTGAATTACGTATAGATGCAGGAATAGTCTTGAAGACAACTTTTAGAAAGTGACAATAGTCAAAATACTAAAAATTTAAACCCTTTTTCCTAAATTTCAGTATTTAAGAGAGTCAATTTTATTCTGAAATAGTAGAAAAATTAGGAATTAGGAATTAGTAACAACCATTAGAATAAAATATAGTAAGAATACTTCTATACCAAAATTTAATTACCGATGATAGTTTTCTCGATAATAATGTTTGTCGATGATAATGTATGATTTAGCGAGATATAAAATAAGTTCATAATTAATTAAACTTAACTTATGCTTGACTAATTGAGATTGCTCTTCATTCATACATCAAAATAATGTAACCTGAATTTAATTATATAAGTATATGCTAAGAATTATTTAACTATGTTATATTATCTCATCTCTTAAATGTATAAAGTAATATTATATCCTTGGTTGATGTTTATTACCCAAAATCACAGCAGAATACATAAAATGTGCTACTCACCAGCTCTGACATGTACATCCCTACTTCCAATAGTTCCTACAGCGTTTGTGGCTTCACATCTATAAGCTGAAGCATGGACATCTGCCCTGTACTCTTCTGCTGGGAAAGGAGGGAACACTATCGCGCCATCGTGCCGCACGTGTCGAAGGCCTGGTAAGTCGTGCACAGGTGCTCCATCGTGCAGACTCAACCACCGAATTGTCGGCGTTGGTCGCCCTTCCACCGTGCAAGGTATCGTGATACCGGTTGAGTTGGAAAACACAGATGGACTTGGTGGTTCAACTGTGAAAACTGGAGGGCGATGATGTGGAAGATCACAGAATACTGGAAGTAAAGATATGATAACATTAGCATCTACCTCTTACTGTACCATTATGACCAGTCAATGCTACAAGAATTTTTTAATTATAAAGTTTTGTTTTAACTCTAAAACTCAAATTAAAGAAATATCCATACAAATAGCCATATCGTGTACAAAAATATTGAGCCTGCTAAAATATTATAAAGATAATTATTAAATGTTTTATATTTAAGAGTTAGAGAAGGATCCATATTGTATCCTCTAATTTTAAATCCTTGTTGATTGACTCCTTTTTGTGCTCCCATAATAGTACGGTCAACAAATTCCATGATTTTTTATAGACAAATGTATAGCGGGAAAGTGCCCCCACTTTATGAAAAATATTGTAACCCTTGTGACATATATGTATATTTTCGATATAACTATATAAACATTGATTTGTTTCGAAATTTAAGTTAGTATTGATTGTCTCTAATGAAGCCTATATAAAAGAAAAACTTACCTCTTTATTTTTTTTTCTTAAAATATAATATACGTATGTATAAGAAATAAATTGTAAAACTGTAAATAAACATTAGTATTTCTATTTTGTTTTACTTTAACATATTTATAACCCAATAACTAATTTTGTAAAATCATCCTACTTAGAACCTACAATTTTTAAAGTAATTTTCATAATTTTCGCTTATGCTAAAAAAATATATGCATGACATTTTTATGAATTCATTTTGTTTACATTTGGTTTCACTGCTCTACTTTTACACGGTCAATTAACTTTATATCAAAAAAAGTTTTTAACTATAATTTTTAACTATAAAATTTTGTTTCAGCTTCAAATTATGGAAATAGTCATACAAATAGGCAAACTGTGTAAGAAAATAATGCTCCTGCTAAAGTTTTATAAAACTAATTATTAAATATTTTACATTTAATAGTTAGAGAAGGATCCATATTGTATCGTCTAATTTTAATCCTTGTGGATTGACTCCTTTTTGTGCTCCTATAATCGTATGGTCAACAAATTCCATGATTTTTTATAGACAAATGCTTAGCACGAATGTGCCCCCACTTTATGAAAATATTGTAACCCTTATTACATATATGTATATTTTCCATGACATATTATAATTATATATATACATTGATTTGTTTTTAAATATAAGCTAGTATTGATTATCTATAATGAAGCCTATACAAAAAAATTTATCCCATTAATTTTTTTTCTTAAAATATAATATACGTATGAATAAGAAGTAAATTATAAAACTCTAAATAAACATTATTGTGTCCCTTGAGTTATACTTTAACATATTTATAACCCAATACCTAATTTTGTAAAGTCATGTTACTAAGAACCTACAATTTTCAAAGTAATTTTCATAATTTTCTCTTATGCAAAAAAAAAGATATGCATGACATGGTTATGAATTCATTTTGTTTACATTTGGTTTCAGTGCTCTACTTTTACACGGTCAATTAACTTTATAGCAAAAAAATTTTCTCGAAAAATTGTAATTATTAGAAGAAAGGCTCTTGATGCATCTGAAGAACATCACGTAATAGTTTTATAGCCCATTCAAAGCTTTTACTGTAAATGATAAAGCATTTTTTTCCTCTTGTTTCAAAAATATATTTCGAGGGAACAAGTTACAAGATAAAAGGAGGTATGTTATTGAATTACATTTCTTTGAAACAAATGTCGGTAGAATGTAGTTAGCTGTAGCATGAAGAAAAAGTATTAAGGTACTTGTAGAATCTAGGGTTTATTTAGACTTCAAAAGAACTCTTAAAGTTGTTTCGGTTGCTGAACAAATTACACGACAGTTACTGTGAAATAAGTAGTTTTCACTAAATACTAATACGCACTTTGAGAAATAATTATTTTAGATCGTGATTTACTTTATCAATTAGTGAACCACTTTAGGTGTTCATTTCAACTTTCTGTTTTTAACATTATTTCTTTATGGTAACAAATAATTAAAGATGCATTATTTACAAAGTGGAATATTCTGAAAAAAAAACTTAAACATAATATGTATCCCTGTTTTAAATCGTAATCAAGACAAAACTTTGTGATACTCCTACTGGTACTTAAATATAATGAGAATAAGCTATTTCCAAGAACCTACTCTTAACATTTTAACTCTTAAATTATTTATAAAAATTAGTTTTAATTGGAATATGAGTGCTGCAAAACAGTAAAATATAATGACTACTCAGAAAACTTACTTAAATATATATATATATATTATAATATATATATATATATATAATATAATATATATATTATATATATGTATGTATATATATATATATATATAATGTCAGAATATATATATATATATATATATATATATATATATATATATATATATATATATATATATATATATATATATATATATATATATATATATATATATATATATATATATATATATATATATATATATATATATATATATATATATATATATATATATATATATATATTATATATATATATATAACCCCCAAAAATATTAATTAAATTAAGAATAATTAAAAATTAAGTTAAATAAGGTTTATGGTACGGCATGTAAACTGTTTTGAAGAGATATTTTTTCTAGGAGAACAGTATTTTAAGATTAGGGAGCAATTAAAATAGACTATAGATTCGTGTATAAATCCACATAACATCTGGCCATTTCAATGAACTTTATTTTTATTTCAAGACATACTTCCATGTGTTACCACTTTTGGGTGCCTCGGGATCGGTGTGTTTTATGCATGGTGTTCTCCTGGGCATTGGTGTTTAGGAACCATAAACTCCCATGTTTTGTACGAAATTTGAATATCTAGATCTCTATATATGTACACTTGTTTTGGATTCCAGTAATTACTGATGTACTGGCAGAGCTATGTTTTATAAATATTGTAAACTAAGAAAGATAATAGACTATTATAGATATTTGCACGAAACACTTCAAATCCAAAAAACGAAAACGTTGGAAAAACAAAATATATTTGTATATATATATATATATATATATATATATATATATATATATATATATATATATATATATATATATTTATATATATATATATATATATATATATATTATATATATATATATATATATATATATATATATATATATATATATATATATATATATATATATATATATATATATATATATATATATATATATATATATATATATATATATATATATATATATATATATATATATATATATATATATATATATATATATATATATATATATATATATATATATATATATATATATATATATATATATATATATATATATATATATTTATATATATATATATATATATATATATATATATATATATATATATATATATATATATATTATATATATATATGTATATATATGTGTATATATGTATATATATATATATATATATATATATATATATATATATATATATATATATATATATATATATATATATATATATATATATATATATATATATATATATATATATATATATATAATATATATATATATATATATATATATATATATATATATATATATATATATATATATATATATATATATATATATATATATATATATATATATATATATATATATATATATATATATTTATATATATATATATATATATATATATATATATATATATATATATGTATATATATATATATATATATATATATATATATATATATATATATATATATATATATATATATATTACCAGAATTAAGAAATACAGACAGACACAGATCTTGTTTTAGAAAAAATATTAATTTTTCAGCACTATATTTTCATCAATCGTTTTGAACTTTGAACTTTTCCCTAACCAATAATACAAAGTTGAATTTAAATGCCAAATGCATCAATTTAGTCTTTCGCTGAGTGCTGACGCGAGAAAATGGGTCTTTTCAATCAAACAGTTATCTGTGTAAATAATTTTATTCTTGCATCTTCCGGATCATTAGCGTATGGGTAATAAATATTAAGACTGACAAATCCTGTGTCATTTCTAAACCATCAATGTCTGGAAGAGTCTCGAAGCATTACTATTATTCTGATTCTCAGACTGTAATATGCAATAGATACATGCTTTGGTATATGAAAGATAATTAAACATCGAAGATTTTATATCTGTACTTCGTGCATTTGTTTACTCTAAGGTGAAAGGAAATATATATATTAATGCATTGCAAATTTGTTTTAAATGAAAATACCCGTCTGATTATGTATTCATAGTTATTTATGAAAAATATTATTTTTCAGTAAATAAAAAAACACTGCAATAATAAATGATAATTTAGAAGTTTTTGAAAAACACAACATTTTAGCAACTTTTATTCTTTCGTAAGATTGAAATGATTAGAATTTCTAAAGTGATGATACTCTTTCATTTCTCTTATGAAATTATGAAAATATAAAATTATGTAAAGGATAATTTTACAATATCCATCAGTTTTTTAGTTGGAATATCAATTATTATTTTATTCCAGATTTGTACTTTTAACAAATGTTTAATTTTTTTATTTATAATATATACATACATATTTATAATTGGAAAACAAGATGATGTTTATCTTCAAATGAAATTTAACTATAGTTAACATGGGATTCGTTTGTCAAAATGTGCATCATTGGTAGGCAATCTAGCATCATTTTTTCATTTCACCATTTTTTATTTTGTTCTTGAAAATTTCTTACAAAAAAATTTTAAAACACATACAGGGGCTAAATTTTTAGGATATATTATATTTTAAAATATTATTGCTAAAAATGGCAAAGTTAGTTTATTAATATATAAATTATCTTATTTAATCATTTTAATTATTATTCCGAACCTAAATAAAAAAAGCACACCCGGAATATTAATAAATTAGGACGTCCTAGATAATATTTTAATGAATGGTACTTTTTAAATAGCAGATAAATGCAAAAAGTTGCCTTAGCCAACAATGGCCTGGAAGTTTTAAGAGATCAAATACTTTCAACGTAGTAAAAAAAAAGTCATATCGCAGAAATTATACAGTGAGACTTAGATTACATGTTAAACAATTACCTATTTTCTAAATTATATGTATCATCTAATTAAAAAAAATAGTACAGAACTTAAGAAAACAGTTTATGGAGTAATCAGGTTTTAAAATGTCATCGAATATATATATATATATATTTATATATATATGTATGTATATATATATATATATATATATATATATATATATATAATATGTATATTATATATATATATATATATATATATGTATATATAGATATATATTTATATATATATATATAATATATAGATATATATTATATAATATAGTAGATATATATATATTTATATATATAGTATATATAATATATATTTATATATATATATATATATATATATATATATATATATATAATATATATATATATATATATATATATCGAGTATATTTTGTACAACTTTGATTATTAAAAATGCAGTTACAGAAAAATTTTGATTTTATAAAAAAAATATTTTATAAAATGTTTCGAAATATTGATGAAATAAAATTAAAAAATTTCTAACACTTTATTAAAATTTTATTTTTAAATATTGTTATACAATATAAATTCAACATTTATTAATTAAAAAGAGAAACATAAGAATTTAATTTTTAGATACTTTAAGAACCTACCTAGTTGCTAAACATTTCTTAAATATCTAAATATCAGAACGAAATTTGGTTAATATTTAATAATAAGTTAACTTGATTATCGAAAATCCCATTCTATCAGGAAAATTTAAACTCAAGGTTTCTAAAACAATAATGTAATTATTCACTACCTGTTTATATGTACAATAATACTGCTCTTAATTTCAAAGTATAATTATAAAACAGTTTAACAGTCATATCACTTGTAGTTTGATATTATTTATAAGCTACTTTGAATATCTAACAAAGACCATTCCAGTAGAGACATTTAAACTCATGGTTTCTAGAACAATAATGTATTTTTTTATTACCTGTATATATTCACAATGATGTTGCTCTTAATTTCAAAGAATAATTATAAAACTGTTTAATCCTCATATCACTTGTAGATTGTATTTATTTATAAGTTGCCTTGGATATTTAACAACGCCCGTTCCTGCAAAGATATTTCAATTCAAGGTTTCTAGAACATTAATGTAATTGTTTATTACCTGTTTATATTCACATGATTTTGCTCTTAATTTTTAAAGTAAAATTACAAAACAGTTTAACCCTCATATCATTTATAGATTGTATTTATTTTTAAATTTCCTTGGATATATAAAAATGACCTTTCCAGCAGAGACATTTAAACTCAAGGTTTTTAGAACATTAATGTAATTGTTTATTACCTGTTTATATTCATAATGATGTTGCTCTTAATTTTTAAAGTATAATTATAAAATAGTTTAACCATCATATTATTTATAGATTGTATTTTTTTTATAAATTAACTTGGATATCTAAAAACGTCCATTCTAGCAAAGACATTCAAACTCAAGTTTTCCAGAACAATAATATAGATATTTATTACCTGTTTATATTTACAATGATGTTTCTCTTAATTTTTAAAGTAAAATTATAAAACAGTTTAACCATCATATCATTTGTAGATTGTATTTATTTATAAATTACTTTGGATATCTAAAAACGCCAATTACAAGAGAGACATTTAAACTCACGGTTTATAAAACAATAATGTAATTAGGTATTACCTGTTTATAATCACAATGATGTTGTTCTTAATTTCAAAGTATAATTATAAAACAGCTTAATTCCCTTTTCACTTGTAGATTGTATTTATAAGTTACCTTTGCTATCTAACCACGCCCATTCCAACAGAGGCATTTAAACTCAAGGTTACTAGAACAATAATGCAATTCTCTGTTACCTGATTATATTTACAATGATGTTTTTAATTTCAATGTATAATTATAAAACAGTTTAACCGACATATCACTTGTAGATTGTATTAAATTATAAGTTATCTTGAATATCTAACAACGCCCATTCCAGCAGAGATATTTAAACTCAAGGTTTCTAAAACAATTATGTAATTTTTTATTACTTGTTTATATTCACAATGATGTTGTTCTAAATTTCAAAGAATAATTTAAAAAAAACTTTTACACTCCTATCACTTATAGGTTGTATTTAATTATAAGTTACCTTGGATATCTACCAACGCCCATTCAAGCAGAGACATTTAAACTGAAGGTTTCTAGAACAATAATGTAATTATTAATTACCTGTTTATAATCACAATGATGTTGTTCTAAATTTCAAAGTATAATTGTGAAACAGTTTAACCCTCATATCCCTTGTAAATTGAATTAATTTATAAGTTACCTTGAATATTTAACAACGCATATTACATCAGAGAAAATTAAAATCAAGATTTTGTACAACAATAATGTAATTATTTATTACTTGTTTATATTTATAATGATGTTTCTTTAAATTTAAAAATAGCTTAATCCTCATATCACTTATATATTGTATGTATGTATAAGTTACCTTGGATATCTAACAACGCCCATTCCAACAGAGACATTCAAACAGAAGTTTTTCAGAACAGTAATATAATTATTTTTTACTTGTTTATATTTACAATGATGTTGCTCTAAATTTCAAAGTATAATTATAAAACATTTTAATCTTCATATCACTTGTAGATTGTATTTATTTTTAAGTTACCTTCGATATCTGTTAACTCACATAAAGGCAGAGAAATTTTAACTTAAGATTTCTAGAACAAAAATGAAATTCTATACAATGTCTTAAGTTTCCAATAATGTTGCTTTAATTAAAAAATATAATTATGAAATAGTTTTAACCCTCATATCACTTGTAAGATATGGCAAATAGTAAACGAAATAGTTTAATAAATGTTTGAACATTTTAACAAATGTTTAAATTACTTATTTATAATAAAGGTTTGAAAACAAGATGATATTTAT
>CM063511.1:100427570-100430070 GCA_032207245.1 Pardosa pseudoannulata | reverse complement strand
CAAAAAACGAACCATTTTTTTACCTGCCTCCTAAAGTACTTTACAACTCCGGAAAGTTAAAAATTTTACTGATCCCGACATATGACGGGCCATTTGCTTGTTATAAATAAACACATCTAATGACTTGTATGTATAACAGCGTTGATATGCTTATGATGAAAACAATGCTTTATTGACAGACATATATGTGTGTCTATGTGTGTGATTATATACATTTTAATCCTTTTTACATTTCCGTTTATAGTTCTGTCTTTAAAGATATATTCAAGAAGTATTTGAAAATTAATTCGTGGTGGATTTGAAAGCTAAAACTTTGAAATGCCTAACTTGCTAAACTTTGAAATTTTTTATTACTCTCAGACGAATTTTGACAGCAAAATGTAACTAAATTATTTATTACTATAGAAGAAACTTCAATTCTGATATTGTGAAGAAAATAGTTATTTTTTTTATATTTTCTATACTAACCGCTTGTTTACATAAGTTATATTCCTGCGTTGTTTCTCTTTTTTTCACCCTATTGTCATAGAAGCATCTATTATTTAGTTTGGTTTGGAGCGCTACAGTTTACGTTTTGAAACACGTGGGCTAATGAGACCGGGACCTAATGCTTAAAGCCAATTCCAAATGTCTACGAACACCCATGATACAGTGCGATTTGAACCAACGAACTCCGGTTCCGAAGTGCAGAACCCTAAACATTTGGCTATCTTTCGGCAATCTATTATTTAAATCGAAAAAGTAAAATTTGCTTGGAGCTTATACGCATTTCAATGTCAAACCTACAATTATTTTATATGAAATATTGTGTAAGAAAAGCGTCATTTCTTTAGTAAATGCATTATTACAGAAATATAATTATTGTGTGATATACGCATGTTTATTTAGACAAAAATGCCCCATTGTATGGCAGCAACTATAATCTAGTTAGGATATAACAAACTTTCAATTTGTTAACTGTTTTCACAATTTCGACTGATATCTATTATCTTCTTTCAAAGGTATTTGCTGCAATGAATTCTGTCTATAAATTTCACAGAGAAAAACATCATGGACAACAAAATGCACAATCACTGCTTTTAAAGATAAAAATATCCTGTGATATATGCTCCATTTTACACTTGGAAATGTCTCCGAATCTTTGGGAGCATTTCCAGAATTTCACAAATAATATTTATCAAAATCTTTCAACGTATTTTAAATTGGTGAAATGGTGCACAAATGCCCATTTATTTGAAAAAAAAATGACTTCGTATTTCATATTTTTGCAGTGCAATTTTTAACTCTAATCTTCTAATGGCTTGTCATTTTATTAAAATTTTTTATACGAGCTCAATTTTTCTTTTCTTGAGCATTAATGATTTGGCAACCGCGGTTTAACTTTCGTCAAAGACATTTCATTTATCAATGGCATATCAAGGCAGTTTATATATAGCAGATTCTATGACTGATATAGAAATGATCATTATAATATAATAACTACTTTTAAAAGCTATGAAACTATTATAAAAGAACATTTTTTAAAAAGTGTATGTCATCAAATATCATTTTATATATTTTAAAATATTTTACAAGAAATATATATAGTTAGAATTGTAACTGAAAAATAAATACTAAATAAAAACTTATACCAGTGCTTTGACAGATTGCATTTAACTGTATTTTTTAAATATACAAAACTTTTTTACAAACTATATAATACGCATACACATATATATGCATATATATAAATAAATAAATAAATATATATATATATATATATATATATATATATATATATATATATATATATATTATATATATATATATATATATATATATATATATAAAGAGAAACATTTTTTTCTTTATTTAAATAAAATAAAATTACTTTTATAAACATTTTTCTATATTTATAATTACTTTTGTTAAGAACTCAAAGGCAATGATTTAAAATTTTATCTTATTTAAATTTTTAACTAAATTAATGATTAGAAATATGTCGTTGTTAGAAAAATATTCTTAAACAATTTACTTTTTTGAGTTATATTTTTATTTAATTTTTGAAATAATTTTTGATAATTTTTGAATTATATTTTTATACGGATTTTAGTTTGTACATTACCTGGGACCCTGTAAAGGATTATTCCTGAATTGTTATAATTTAACACACAAATTTATTACACATTTGTTACTATTTACAACATGGGAAAAGAAAAACTATGCTTTTATTCATTTAATAATTCCCATGTAAATGAGGACTACAATATTTTTTTTCTCGAGCAGTAGTAAATTGGCAAATGCGGTTTAATTTTCGTCAAAGACATTTAATTTATCAATGGCATACCAAGGAGGCAGTTTATATATAGCAGATTCTATGACTGATATAGAAAGATCGTTATTATATAACAACGTCTTTTAAAAGCTATGAAACTATTATAAAAGAACATTTTTAAAAAAGGGTATGGCATCATATACCATCTTATATATTTTAAAATCTTTTACAAGAAACACATATAGT
>CM063511.1:100380070-100417570 GCA_032207245.1 Pardosa pseudoannulata | reverse complement strand
AAATTTAGAGATCTAAAATTTAAATAAATTTTAGAAATCAAGAATTAAGATAATTTTAATATTTAACGATATGTATAAGTTACAAATAAGGAAGTTAAAAAAATTAAATTTAATTATGTATAATATGCATAATTTTATGTTTAAATTTTTATATTCATTTTGAAATTATCTAATATGAATCTAAGTGATATTATGAAACTTAAAAAAAATGCACCTTCTAGATTTACATATTTTTAATCAAATAAATTATTATTTTTCTACTTAAAATGTTTATTGTTCTTCAATGATTGACTTTATGAAAGTATTTGTTACTTTTATGCAAGCATGTAAATAACATAATTCTTGTTCATTATGTTCAAGAGTAAATTATAAGGCAAATAGAATATCGTCTTCTAAAAATATTTAAATTTCAACGTATCATTGCCCTAATTAATATTTGCTAATTAATTATTATTATTTAACTCTTTGATTTATTCACAAATTTTAAGATAAATCAAGAGACTGTTCATATCAACAGATTTAGAGATTTAAAATTTAAATAAATTTTACAAATTAAAAATTAAAAGAATGTTAATATGTAACGAGAATTATAAGTTACAAATAAAAAGTTAAACATTTCAAGTTATTTATTCAGAATATGCATAATTTTATATTTTTTATATTCATTATGAAATTATGTAATATGAATTCAAGGAATTTATGAAACTTCAAAAAATTGCACCATCCAAATTGATATAGTTCATATAATAATTAAATATTTATTTTTCCTACTCAAAGTGTTTATTGTTTTTGAATGACTGACTTTATGAAAATATTTGCTAGTTTTATTCAAGTCTGTAAATAACGTAATTCTTGTTCATTATGTTCAAGAATAAATTATGTTCGGGTAAAAAGAATATTGTCTTCTAGAAATATTTAAATTTCAACGTATCATTGCTCGATTTAATTGATTCCAGGAAATTATAAGTTAATTATTATTATTTAACACTTTGATTTATTCACAGATTTTGAGATAAATTAGGATAGTATTTATATTAACAGATTTAGATATCTAAAATTTAAATGAATTTTACAAATTAAAAATTAAGAGAATGTTAATATTTGACGATAAGTATAAGTTACGAATAAGAAAGTTAAACAATTCAAGTTAATTATGTAGAATATGCATAATTTTTTGCTTTATTCTTTATATTCCTTATGAAATTATCTAATACTAATTCAAGGAATTTATGAAACTTTCAACCTTCCATTGCACCTTCCAAATTGACATATTTCAAATCAAATGAAAATTTATTTTTCCTAATAAAAGTATTTATTGTTTTTGAATGACTGACTTTATGAAACTATTTGTATGTATATGTTACAAATAAGGAAGTTACCGAATAGAGGTTAATTGTTCATAATATGCATGCCCCCGACAGCAAATTTAGTTTGTAACAAACTTGCATCAAAATTAAGAAAGCATTGTCTTGCATCAATAACCTTGGATCAATAATCTACCAGGCTTTGCAAGCCTGCAAATTTATAGCAAGTTTAGCATAACAAGTTTGCAAATTTGTAACAAGACTGCAACAAGTCTAACAATTTTAGATTGCCTCAAGTTTGTCCCGACATGTTTGCCACAGTTTTGCAGCAAAGTAGCGTTGCAAAGGCGTGATCGCTGTATGTTCCGTCTAACTTGTAGAAGTTTTGCTGCAAGTTTGTCTAGTCAAATTTGTTATGACAACATATTATCCAGAAAAAATCCAACTTGATGCAATAATTCATTCTATCTGGGTAATTTTATGTTTTATTCTTTATATTCATTATGAATTTATCGAATATAAATTGAAGGAATTTATGAAACTTCAAAAAATTTCACCTTCTAAATTGACATATTTCAAATCAAATAAAAATTTATTTTTCCTACGCAAAGTGTTTATTGTACTTGAATGACTGACTTTATGAAAGTATTTACTACTTTTTTTCAAGTCTGTAAATAACCTAATTCATTTTCATTATGTTCAAGAATAAATTATTTTCTGGTAAAAGAGTATTGCCTTCTAGAAATATTTAAATTTCAACGTATCATTGCCAGAATTAGTTGATTGCAGGAAATTATAAGTTAATTATTAGTATTTAACTCTTTGATTTATTCACAAATATTACGATAAATTAGGATAGTATTTATATTAACAGATTTAGATATTTAAAATTTAAATAAATTTTACAAATAAAAAATTAAGAGAATGCTAATATGTAATAGTAAGTATAAATTACAAATAAGAAAGTTAAACAATGCAAGTTAATTATTAATAATATGCATAATTTTATACTTTTATATTCATTATGAAATTATGTAATATGAATTAAAGGAATTTATGAAATTTCAAAAAATTACAACTTTCGAATTGACATATTTCAAATCAAATCAAAATTTATTTTTCCTACTCAAAGTGTTTATTGTTCTTAAATGACTGACTTTATGAAAGTATTTGCTACTTTTATTCAAGTCTATAAATTATGTAATTCATGTTCATTATGTTCAAGAATAAATTATTTTTTGGTACAAAGAGTATCGTCTTCTAGAAATATTTAAATTTCAACCTATCATTGCCTGAATTAGTTGATTGCAGGAAATTTTAAGTTAATTATTAGTGTTTAACTCTTTCATGTATTCACAAATGTTAAGATAAATTAGGATAGTATTCATATTAACAGATTTAGAGATCTAAAATTTAAATAAATTTTACAAATTAAAAATTAAGAGAATATTAATATTTAACGATATGTATATGTTACAAATAAGGAAGTTAAACAATTCAAGTTAATTATTCAAAATATGCATAATTCCATATTTTTATATCATTATGAAATTATCTAATATCATAGCAATGAATTTATGAAATTGCAAATTGACATATTTCAAATTAAATTAAAATGTATTTATCCTACTCAAAGCTACAGAAATACAACTATTTCTGCACTGATTTTAGTATTAGAAGCAGTTTTATCTCATTATTATACCTGTGTAAAATATTAATTTTTAATCACTTCATTTATAACTTTGATTGAATCAAAGAAAAAAATATACGTAACCAATTACAAATGGATATACTGCAAGCTCTTATCAAATTGAAAAATTTCTTTGGGGTAAAAAATATGTATGTCGTCGTCTTTAGATACCATACATATTTTATAAAATTCGCCAATGGGAGATAAATTACTTTATTTTTTTGTGTTATTATTATATCCTTTAACAAAATTGCCAGAGAAAACGAGTTGAAATGTTTCAGCTTAAATAGTATTTAGCATTATTTTTTACACTCTCTTTTAAATTTTGAATTTATTTTTAAAGAATAATTCTTTAAACATTTCAAATTTGTTTATTTTGAAGCAGTGGATATATATATATATATATATATATATATTATATATATATATATATATATATATATATTTTATGCATAATTTACTGAATAGTTGATGAATAACAGTAAATGACTACAGTAAATTAAATACTCCAGTGTCATAATTAATGTTTAATTTCCTTTTTAAGAACATTTTAAGAACGAAAATAAATTATTAATTAATAACAAGTTAATAATTAATTCATGGGACATTTTGCAATATAATGAGAAATATATACTCATATGAATAAATTTTATGCATGTGCTAATAGGTATTTGATATTTAATAGAATTTATTTATATTTTGTTAACATATAAACTAGTACAATGATAGGAAAGTTAGCGGTAAATGTTGAGGAATTGTTTTAGTTACCAATGGTCAAATAACATCTTAGTTACCAATTTTCAAATTGCCATTTCTTATGGCTACTTATTTCACCTAAACCCCAATGCATCAGCTCTGTTCTTAGTTTCTGTCTGTTTGGCAATATCGTTAAGAACTTTAATATTATGTTGTTAAAATATAACCTGCAGTTAATGGCGTCTTGTAAAAACAGGCCCGAAGTGTAGTTTTTATTGTAATTGTACTTAATTCTAATTAAATCATAATTATTGTTTTATCTATGATTTTTGAAACCCTTTTATTAGTATAATATTTATCTATGTCTTACAATCAAATTTTATTACCAAATGTGATTAGGAATTTCATTACTCTCTGCATAATAAATCAAACACCTTTATTATTATAATTATCCACAAAAATCAAATTAAATGTTATAAAGTACAGTAAAATATCTTCTTCATATTTATTACACGTATTTAGTTTTATATTTATTAGATAAAAAAAAATAAATTTTCTCTTAAATGTAGTATTAGTTTTTCTTTTAAACTAAAATTACATTTTGGTGATGAAACATTGCCTTATATCCAAGAACATGATTCTGTAATTTTAATTAAACAAAAGCGTAAAGAATCAAGTGAAAGAATTAACATGTATTTACAGACATAAGAAGAAAACGCGTGGTAAGGAAACAGCATGAAAATTGCTGACAGATGAAAACTACATATTATTTATAAATAAGTTCTCATAAAACTAGTTATCCTTTTTAATGTTTTTCTCAAAGGAAAATATATGCAATGGAAAGAAAAATATTCATTATCTATGCAATAATAAATAAAAAGTAATTATAAAATTGCTGTTCTTATTTTTTGAAAATTCCCCACGATTCGAAAGTAAACAAAAGGAGTTATTCCTTACAACCTCTACTTTTAAAAACATTATACATCCTCTATATAATAATAGCCTAAGTTGTCCGTCTGCGAATTTCTGAAGCGGTTGTACCTGGAATGGATACAGTCATCCATATTGGATTTTTCATGAGTTAGGTTTAGCAAAGCGAAATCGAAATCCACCCCATACACCCTTTTGGAACGTTTAATGCTGTTATTTCAAGCCTTATTCTTGCTCTTATTCTATACGAAATTCATTCTTGATAGGATGGCAAAAGCGGAGAGTAATATTTAAATTTCTGGACTGTTTCTACTTGAATCTTTATATAGTCTAATTAGTTTGTTTACAACTTGCAGGTGTTGTACGTTTGGTAGAATGTCCGAACACTTGATCGTCGTACATCTCGAGTTGACGGATCTATCCCCGACGCAGCCAATTTCTTTAATGTCTAATAAATTTAATATTTTCTGCTCTTTCTTTTCAATTCTTATTCCTAAAGTTGTTTTATTATTTTTAAAATAAAGTTTTACTATTTTTTCAATTTTTTATAATCTTTATTTTATTAAATTCACGTATTGTTGTACGGATGTCCCTGACCACATAAACATTTCATGTTGTGTATCCTTAAACTTTCTTCTCGTAATGTTATAATAGCCTAAGTTATCTGCCCGTCTGTCCTCGAAGTTATGAAGCTGTTAGACCTGGAATGGATAGAGCATCCATACTGCATTTTTGATGAGTTAGGGTTTACTAAATTCAAAGTGAGTAAAGTTTATCTTTTCCTAAACTATAGAACTGATTCTGAAATAAATTGGTATGAATAAGCTTCTTATCACAGCGAAAAATACTGTCCTCTTTAAAACGTTCGAAATACACCCCGTCCCATTTTCGATCTTTTAATGCCATTATATCAAGCCCCATTTTAAGAGAAGGTGATTCAATTTATCAATTTATTACATAATATATAGGTAAAAATAACAATTTTTTTCTAACATTGTGACTTCATTAATTTAACCATCTCATTTAATCATTTCTTATTTTAAATTATTTAAATGTTTTCTGCATTATTTCTATACGTTTTATCACTAAACTTAGATATTACATAAATAATTTTCTTTTTTATTTGACTTAAATAATAGATTAAGTACATATGTGATATTTTTAATCGATCATTTTTGTTGAAAGGTAATTCTCAGAAAAAAAAAAAAATTTTTTACCTGCCTCATAGGGTTCTTTACAATTCTGGAAAATTAAAAATTTTTCTGATCCCGTCATATGACGGGCTATATGCTAGTTGATTAATATTTACTAATGACATGAAAAGCAAAGTCACACGTTATTTCTTAAAATTTCTCCAATATAAGACAAATCCAAGAAAAAAAAATTTGATATGGGTTAAAAATAACCAAATACCCGAAAAAGGTTAAACATTATTAGATATGTACCTTTCTAAAAGAAAAGAAAGTAATTATGTTTTATCTGAATGAGAAAAAATTATTTTATTATCATTTTTGAATATAAAATTTACTACTCTAAATTCTCATGTCATTTTATTAAACTATTTTACTAAATTAAACAAGAAAAACACTGTGGAAATATTGTACAGTTATTACTATCTAGATATTAAATTTAATGTTACTTTTATCATTTAAAATATATGTTTAAAGATCATTTCTCTATTAAACAAAATAAACATCATAGCTTCAAAAAAATCACTCCAAGAAAATTATTTCCGTCCTATAATGCGATTTAAACATATGTTTATTTTTTTATCCATATGATTTTGTCCAAAAGTTAATCAAAATTTAATTAAAGGATTGACGAATATCTAATTTAAACTTTCTCGTAAGAGATGGGAAATTTTCTATGGTATTAATGGCCCATTATTTTCGATGGCGATAGTGTGCAATAATTTTTAAAAAAGAATGCCCTCATTTGTAGAATCGATTCCTCCGACATCGCATTAGCAGGAAAGATTAAATAAATACTATTAAAAGATTTAGAAATTTCTAAAAATGTGGTGTTCTTACAATTTTAGTCATTAAATATGCATAAACTCGTTTACAGAAGAACACATAATGCACTTATGTGATCAAATTTTAGTAGCTTTTCTGTCGCTCATTTTTCATTAGTACTCGTATAATTAGAAGATTACTTCATTTATTACAGAGTTGTTTAATCTAAATGGAATTTGTACTCATTTGGTTATTTTCAAAACTTATTAGAGTATACAAAGCTTTGTTGTTTTGACGAAGAATGAAATGAAAAATTACTATCTATTATAAATGATGATATAATAATAATGTAAATGGAAAATTAATATTTTTCCTATACATATGATGTTAACTAATATCAAAGTAATAAATTGATAATTACTCTATTGAACTTATTTTGGTTTTCTTTATTACATTTTGGATTATTTGAATAAATATTATATTAACTAGTATGATATAAATTACATGAAATGCAATCAATATTACATGTAAAACTGTTTCTTTCCATTTATAAACATATTTTTCATTAAACTTTGGGTATTTGTGGAATCATATTTTAATGACTTCTCCGTCTCTGATTTTTTATAATTACTAATCACATTAAGAGAGTAAATCCTTTATTAAAAATTTGTTTTATATATTTATAACGAAGAAGTTTAATTGAATTTTTAAATATCAAATTGTTTGTAAACTTGATTGATGATTAATTTTTTGTCACTTTTACATAGCATAAAACGAATATTTTAGTAATTATCATGAATAAGAATTAATAGTGAGAAAAATAAAAAAATTAAATTACTTTTCTTAACTTTGATGATTACTGATTTAATAGAAATAATTTAATAATAATCTTAATGAACTAAATATGGTTCATTATTACATTCCCAACAATTAGAAAAAGTAATATATATCTATGTGTGTGTGTGTGTTTGTGATATAATTTACATGAAATAAACTAATATTGCTGAATGCTGTATTTTTTTTAGTTTATATTATATATTACTTTAGTTTTTGTTAATATTTTTCCTATACATATGTTGTTAACTGATATTAAAGTAATAAATTGATAATAACTCTATTCAACTGATTTTGGATTCCATTATTACATTTACTTTATTACATTTTGGATTATTTAAATAAATATTATATTCCCTAGTATGATATAAATTACATGAAATGCAATCAATATTACATCTAAAACTATTTCTCTCCATTTAAAAACACAATTTTCATTAAATTTTGGGTATTTGTGAAATCATATTTTAATGACTTCTCCGTCTCTCATTTTTTATAATTACTAATCATATATTAAAAAAGCAGTTCCTTTATTAAAAATTTGTTTAATACATTCTTAACGAAAAAGTTTAATTGAATTTTTAAATATCAAATTGTTTGTAAACTTGATTGATGATTAATTTTTTTGTCACTTTTACATAGCATAAAACGAATATTTTAGTAATTATCATGAATAAGAATTAATAGTGAGAAAAATAAAAAATTAAATTACTTTTCTTAACTTTGATGATTACTGATTTAATAGAATCATCATGAATAGAATCATTTTTCATTAAATTTTGGGTATTTGCGGAATCATATTTTAATGACTTCTCCGTCTCTCATTCTTTATAATTACTAATCATAGTAAAAGAGTAATTCCTTTATTAAAAATTTGTTTTATACATTTTTAACGAAAAAGTTTAATTGAATTTTTAAATATCAAATTGTTTGCAAACTTGATTAATGATTAATTTTTTTGTCATTTTTACATAGCATAAAATGAATATTTTAGTAATTATCAGGAAAAAGAATTAATTATGAGAAAAATAAAAAAAAATTAAATTACTTTTCTTAACTTTGATGATTACTGATTTAATAGAAATAATTTAATAATAATCTTAATGAACTAAATATGGTTCATTATTACATTCCCAACAATTAGAAAAAATAATATATATATCTACATGTGTGTGTGTGTGTTTCTGATATAATTTACATGAAATGAAACTAATATAGCTGAATGCTGTATTTTTTTAGTTTATATTATATATCACTTTAGTTTTTGAAATACTTTAAAGTATACACTGTATTGTCCACTAAAAATGATTTGCTATATTTTAGAAACTATTTAGATATTTAGTTTGTTATATAAGACTTATAAATTTTTTTAAACTGAATATAAGTTTCTGAATAGAAAATTAAAGAAACTAGTGTTCTATAAATTATATTTAAAAGAAATAAAGCAATATGTTTTAAAATTAAATGTATGGAAAAATATATAACATATTTCTAAGCTGTTAATAATTATTCAATACCAGTAATAAACATTAATTTACATACATTAATAACAATTACGCTAAATAAAATGTGATTTATAATATCATCCTGATATCTCTGAATAATTATATATACACTTTTGAAAACGTGTAACTTTGTACGTCTGTTGATATTCATTGTTTCCATAATATAACACCTTAGTTACGAAAATAATTACATCCTATAATGATAGAGAAATATTTTCGTGTAATTGACTTCCAGCAGAAGTAAACAGGTTTAGAATCACCTGTAAAACTAATTATCGAGTCATAAATCATAGTATTGGGAATTAGTGTGCTATCAAAAGTTCTCATATATTTTGAAGCACTTAAATAGAAAACGTATTTCTGTGATGACAGTAAAGCATACACTCTTGCCATGATTATGTAAAGGATCTTTTTTATCTATAGTCATTTACATCTTTTGCGTTATACAGTGGTTCCGTATAAGCTTCATTGTCAACTAGCGAACTGTAAAATTCCTACTACGATGGTGAATTATTGACAGATATCAGTCTTCATAAGTGGAGCCGCAGTTGCTCAGTAGGCAAAGACAACGCTCTCGTAACTCGAGAGGTGAAGGTTTGGAGCCCGAGGCGTCCTAAGATTCTTCGAGTTCGTTAAATGTGTTTGGGATACGTAAAATATGTTCGTGATCACAATACTCACTATATTCAATCAATACTTTTGGAGGTGGCAGGCTAAACCTATGGGTCTTCTGCTTGGGCCCTGATTCAAAATTACGAGAATCCACTTAAGCATAAGTCATAATTTCCCCCTTGAGGTGTTCATCAAAACGAAAGGTGCACCCCTTTGTCTTAATTAGAGTAGAATCCTGCTTGCTTTGATAAATTGGCAAAATTAACAACAACACTCTTCATAAGCAATCGCCATACGTTAACGATTTGGTCTTCTAGATTAGTGGTCACGAACTTTAGATCTTCAAAGACCACTGCATATTTAACATTTATACTTAGGACCACCATTTATGTGAATTTAAGATAAAATAGGCAGTAAAAATATTTATAGATTAATAATCAGACTGTTCAAAGACCACTGCATATAAAACTTTTATACTTAGGACCACCATTTATGTGAATTTAAGATAAAATAGGCAGTGAAAATATTTATAGATTAATAATCAGACTGTTCAAAGACCACTGCATATATAACTTTTATACTTAGGACTCACATTTATGTGAATTTAAGATAAAAAAGGCAGTAAAAATATATATAGATTAATAATCAGACTTTGTGAATTTAAGATAAAAAAGGCAGTAAAAATATATATAGATTAATAATCAGACTTTTTTATTTTATTAATACAAACTGAATAAATATAAATAAAAACGTCATATCTTAATTTTAAAAAAATCCTTTACCTATGCATAACAGGTTTTTAGTGTGATATGTTTTCTTTCAGCTCCAATAGCGTCACTGCCAGATGGAGAACTACATTAATTTCAAGCTGAGATATAGGGTTTTAATTGCTGTTACAGATGAAAACATTTTTTTGACAAATATATTCTTGAATATAGAATTATAGATTTTTTTATAGTAGGCCAGAAAAAAGATCTTGACAAAGCTGACTGAAATATAGCATTGAGATTTAATTCGAAAGGTAGATCGGAAGTTTGAGTCATTTTTTTGTCAATCGGTAGATTGGAGTGTAATCTTATGTACAATTTATTTCTCTAATAATTCAAACATAAGATTTAACAAATAGTAAATACATAATTCTTTATAAGACTTGTTAGTTCTCATTTTTTAATCTGAATTTTAATGAAACTTGTTGTCAATCGTGTAGCAAGTTACAATAAGCAATTACCCCATTTTTCTGCAGATTCTCCCCACCAAAAATATAAAGAAAAAGCTGACCATAATTTGGCGACTGCTAGTCAAGACCATATTAAAATTATTCCAAACTTTTGAAATTGTTTCTAAAACTCTGATACTGTCTTACACTTAACGTATCTGAATTATTCCATAATTCTTTATCCTGCGTTTAATACACTTCTTGACAAATTCTTTCAAATAATACTCCAAAGCCACAACAAATAAATCTGTGTTCTTACACACTAAACTGTACACTGTGTTGTAAAAATTCACTTGATATTCAAATTAAGACAAGTGTATAATTTAGATTCGAATTCGAACTTTTAATATTAAAAGAACCCATTTGATTCCTTTTGATTGGATATGAAAATTAGATTTAATTTTCATACCTATTTTGAAAACATAGATTGATTTTATGTTTCAATGACTATCATTATTTATAAGATAATTTGATATTATCAGTGTATAAATATATCTAATGATAATTTAATGAAACTAACTTAAGGATGTTTATACCATAATATAAAATTCTATATAAAAGTGAATATTAAAAAAGTAAAAAGTAATATTTTCCACTATGTTTAATAGCAATATTAATTGTTGTAATGTATAGTTTAATCCCTGAATTAGTATTAACTATCAGAGAATAAATACTTAACTAAAATGTATTAAAATCTACAGCATACATAGTTCAATTATATAAAAAACAAAAAAAAAACAAGTTAGCGATTACCTTTGATATTTATGAAATTCCATTGTTAAGAGAAGTGAATACCATATTATAATCTCGTAATTATGATTCCTTAAAAGAAAATTTTGTATAACTTATACTCATTATGATTCAATTATTTGAAATAGAAAAGTGTTTGATTAACGATAAAATACTTTTAAGATGAATAAAATATTATTCGTAAATGAGAAAATATTTAAAATTAAATTTGTTAATTAATAGCAAATATTAAAAATAGAGGCATTTGAGGCACTCTGTTAAAATTAAATAATGTATGACTTAATTAATTATAGATAAACAACTGAACAAATGTTTAGATTTTTATAAAAAGGTGTAACTAAACAGGAATAAATAGCAAAATTTAAAAATTTTAAATTATACTTACATATAAATAACTCAAACTAATTTATAGTTAATTTATATATAACCGAATGAAATACAAACATATATCATATTTTCATGACAAATTATTATTTTTAGGATATATCTAATATTTGTGAATGTAAAAACCCATCTTAAGCTAGTTAATTAATAAGAATTATTTATAAAACACAATTTGTGGAAATTTAGCTAAAACCTGCACTTTGTACAATATCATAAATAAATGAAATAAAAGTGAAATATACTCATCAATTTTTATGATATATTATGTTTAAATCCAATAAAAAATGAGTCATGTGACTCTTAAAGGATTTTAACAAGTGATCTTAATTATGTTTCAGGAGAGTTTAATTAATCTCAGAATTTTATGTTTCAATTATAATGAGTAGTTTTCCTTAAGATGCTTTTATATTATTCATGATTAAGATATTTTTCATTTTTTGCTTTTTTTATGAAATTAATTAAGTTTTAATAAAATGCCAGTCTTTCAAAAATGAAAACAAAGAGAAAAAAATGCATCTTGAAGGACTGATTTAAAGACATTACATTAAAACTTCAGTTTCATTTTTTTTTCTCGTTAAATCTGTAAGACTTTTTAATGAAAGAAATCGAAAAACTATTGAATGCCAATCTATATTTTCATCTGCTTTAAAGAACGTCAACCACCATAAAAACTAATTATAAATTTCCATTTTGTCTTAATCCGATAACTTTAAATTTCAATAAATGCATTCATATAAATGTATTCTTTCTGAAAGAATGTCGATGATAGAAAATCTGATTAGGATTTTTAATTTATAAACGATGTTAAGTTCTTTTATATATACCATAATTTACTTTTAAAGTTCTTAATATTTAATTTAAGTCAAAGATTTATTAAGTTTCACTGAAATTAATGGTAGTATCTAAATATTAAATCGAACGTAATAAATGAAAATGGAAATTGAAAATTATTATTTCACACGTTTAATAAACTTACCATATCTTTATTACAAAGTAAATGCATTCACTCGGGAAAAAAATTTAAAAACCAGGCTTGATAATTTTCAATATTCAATTACAGGAAAATATCTAAATACTTGTAAAGGAAACGGTGGATTTTACTAAGAATTACTGAAAATTATAAACTTTGAGATATTTAAATGTTTACTCATATATACTGAAATAAAATTAAACTATTGCGTGGGTAAGTTTCTTAACACGTGTAACAAAATTACTATACTTTTATTACAAAGTAAATCCATTCATCAAAGAAAGTTTTTTTTAAAAATCTCTCTTGGTAATTCTAAGCATTAAATTACAGGGAAATATTTAAATACTTGTGAAGATAATGGTGAATTTTACTAAGAATTACTGAAAATTATAAAGTTAGAGGTATGGAAGTGTTTACCCATAAACATATAGCACTTATCTTGTGTTTTTGTTTTTAAGAGTTTCCTACAAAGTTTCAATGTTTACCCATAAACATTGAAATAAAATTAAACTTACCTAACACATATTTTTAACATAAAATTTTAAAATGTTATTTTCATTTGTATCACTCATCTTGTGTTTTTGTTTTTTACAGTTTCCTCCAAAATATCTTTCATAAAATCTTAATATATATTGAATTACACACACACACATAACACACATATAAAATATATATATATATATATATATATATATATATATATATATATATATATATATATATATATATATATATAATATATATATATATATATATATATATATATATATATATATATATATATATATATATATATATATATATATATATATATATATATATATATATATATATATATATATATATATATATATATATATATATATATATATATATATATATATATATATATATATATATATATATATATATATATATATATATATAATATATATATATATACTATATAAATATATATATATATATATATATATATTTAGTATATAATATATAATAATAAAATATATATTTAAGATGATATATATATATAGATATTTTATTAGAACTATAAATATATAAGATACCGTTAAAAATACAGATAGGTAGATACATATTAATTTTAGAAATCCTTCATATTATTAGAACTGTATTTAAGATTAGAAATGTTGAATTTTATTAGAAATAAACTTACATACACAGAAAAATTTTAATAAGTATACTTTTTAATTAATTGAGAAATTATATAAGAACATATGTAAAAGGAATGTAAATAAGACTTATTTTCATAAATTAGCCAATTGTTTAAAAACATAAAATTTCAATTGATACTTTGTGTTGTCATATTTTTAAATCTGATAATTGTTTTATATACCGACAAAGTTGTATAACGCTAACGATTAATTGTATAATATTATATATATATATATATATATATATATATATATATATATATATATATATATATATATATATATATATATATATATATATATATATATATATATATATATATATATATATATATACATATATATATATATATACATATATATATACATTATATATATATATATATATATATATATATATATATATATATATATATATATATATATATATATATATATATATATATAAATATATATATATATATATAATATATATATATATATATATATATATATATATATATATATATATATATATATATATATATATATATATATATATATATATACATGTATATATATATACATATATATATATATATATATATATATATATATATATATATATATATATATATATATATATATATATATATATATATATATATATATATATATATATATATACCTCTACCTTTTAAAATTGACTAGATTTTACTTCCTATTTTATTAATGGCCATTTTGAAATATAACATACTTAAATATCAAACATTTAAATAGTAATCAATATAATTAATTAATAGTTTCGTAAATCTAAACGTCATAATATGTTAATATATTTACGTGGTAAGAATTAAATATGCATTCTTGATAAATTTATATTTTCAATTACAGTATAAAGAAACTAAATTGATGTTAACATAAGCAATTTCGTCATTAAATCATCATCCATATCACGCATTAGTTTCTAATTTTTTGCCTCGGACCTCGGTAGCATTCATTGATATTCTATACAGAATGTATCCACGGCCGAAATTGAATGTTCGTAAACTAATTTGGGAAATATTAGTTACGCTACATTAATAAAATGTTTATCCATTGTTTAGCATTAGTTGTCACGTCTACTCATTACTAATGCTTTATGCACTGCATCAAACTGTTGGTGTGAAGTCCAATTATTGTACTACATTTGTTGTAACACCTGATAACATTTGAACTCGATACAATTAATGACACTTTGAAATTACTGCTTATGGCACATATGCCGCTCAGTCAGATATGATGGTCTGTCGTTTTATTTAGAGCTATTTGAAATAGATCTGAAAGATAATTGCATTATCAACACCAGAAGTACGGAAGATGGAATTATAGCCGTTTCTGCAATTTGTTTTAAAGCGTAGAAAATTTACCTGATATTAAGTATCCTTCTGTACCATTAATAGGTGTGGCAAGCATAATCTGTACATTTTCCATGTAATGCCTTCATTTTAAATTTAGAGATTTTTGCATTTCATTTTTAGAGATGTTAAATTGATTCTAATTGAATTAAAAAAATTTCCTTTTATAATTTTGTTTGTCTAGCATCGTTATGGAACTCAAGTTTGTTATTGAATCAATAAAGTAATATTCTTTTTAAATACTTTTTTAAACTTAAAGGTTTTTCGTAACTGGAATTTCTGCCTCTATTGAGAAATCTAAATATTATTATAATATATAGAATCCTTTTCTTTAGAGACTAAATTTATAATTATATGCATTTCTGTTGTAACAATTAGATCGAAAAATATATAGGACATGCAAGGCAAAAAACAATATATTACATCAACAGTAGAAATTTTTTCTAATTAATCATTTTTATTGCTATAAATTTTTAAAAGTTTCAGAATTTGAAATAAAATACATTAAAATAAATATAACCTATGATGAAAAAAATTTAAAATATATTAATCGTCGAAATTTTTAATTACAAAATTTGAATATTTCTAATTACGCATTTTATAATAATTAAAATATTTGATATATAATTAGTATTATATATGTCTGTACATTATTATACATGTCTTATGAATGTGTTATTCTGAAAAGTATATAATGATATATATTTAATAGAATTTAATAGAGTATTATATAGAACTGTAATGTCAATAAAAGTATGCAAACAAGAAATTAGAGAATTAATTAATTTTATTTTATTTTATAATATTTTTAGAATATTAATAACAAATGGAGAATTACAACATATAAATTATAACATTCATAATTACAGCATATATGGGATCTATCAGTAAATTCTTTACACATTCAGAAATTAATTTGAAGAGTCCTTAACTAAGAGATAGTTACAATATATCCTACAAATTTTTTTCCCATTCAGCGAGAAGATAAGATAATACATTCTTTATTTATTACAATCAGATAAGACAATACATTTTTGAAATCTTACACATATATGGAGTAGATGTAAGGAAATCATCATGTAATATGCATCAGAGAATTTCCGAATTTTACCAAATTTGATACATTAGGCTTTATGTTATAATATTATCATAAATTATACATTTTAGAGGCATTTAATTCCTCTAGTGTCAAGTTTTAAACTTTTATAGGCATTGGAATTTGAAAATTGGAGATTTAGAGGCATTGGATGTTGGGAAAAAGAAACTAACTGTCATATGGTATTTTTCATGCTTTATAAGACTAAAGTCAGAGGTAGAAATTTTATATTTTCTAGAAAAATCCTAGCTTTTAAGAGAATTTAGATAAAAATATATTTTAAAATTTCCCCTATTTTCTAGTAATTGTTAGAAATTACAATTTTTGGATTTAAATAAATATTCTTTGATTTTTTGAGCCTAGCATATAAATATATTTTTCATACACTGAAATAACCATTTTTCAGATTAAAATTTTCAAGCATTGGATTTCCATTATAGTACTAATGAACAAAATATAATATAGGAACTATATTATACTATATATATTATATGTACTACTATACGGACAAAATATAAAGAGAAAGGAAAAAAATATTAACCCTTTGACAGTTTCGTTTTTTTTCCAGAATTCATTCAAAAAAAATGTCACCTTTTTTATTTTTTTTGTTCATTTTACATTTTTAAGTAAAGATATGTTATTAAAATTAATATTTCTAATATTTTTAAGCATTTATTACAACTTTTTTTCTTTCTTTGAAAGCATCATAGAACTGAAGTTTACCTTTAGTGTCATCGACAACTAAGTTAATTTTTGGAATCCCAGTGAAAGCAAATCTAGAAGACGGATCCGAAGGATTATCACAATTAATTTAAAAAAATTGTCTTGCTTGACTGATTCCATCTGTACTACTATCAGAGTCACTACTATCCAGGTCATCTAGAAAATTTTCGCTACTATCATTTACCGATAATTCACTTTCTGATTCCGAGTCACAGTTCGAATCACAAGAAATTAGCTCCATACGCTCTGAATTATCCATTATTTAAAAGTAAAAATATATTATTACATCAATAAAATTATCAAGCAGTTAGTAAAATACAACTAGAAAGCTATACACAGAAAGATAAAAATTCGTCTTTTGATACAAAACATGCGAAAAAAACCCGCGCTTTTGAACCAATCAGAGTAGAAAATACAATAAACTGCAAACTATCATTTACTGGATGACATCTATACGAATAATTTGTTACTAAAATTGGAAAAAAAATGCCCCTGACAGTGCAAGCGAAATAGAAATCAGATTGCCCGTACGAAATACGGGCAAATCAGTAAAGGCCCGAAAGCTGTGAACGTACGGCGTAAGGGCAAAACAGAGAAGGGTTTAACAGCTATATACAGGAAGATTGAGCCCAGTCATGGGTAGTCCAATAAAGTTTTATAAACAGACTTGTCAGCTGGATAAGTAAAAAAAAAAAAAATTAAAATTTTCATACTGGAAAGACAAGATTTTAAGACCGAAAGAAATATATAGATATAATTGCTCTGACTGAAAGAAGATATTTCTAAGAAACCTGCTCTTTCAATATATGATAAGATAGTCAATCTAAAAGCAAACACATTTCTGTCGTGACTGCAGAATAATGCTTTGAATTACACCCTAATTTAATGAATACTTCTTCCCCTCTAAAGAAATTTTAATTAGATTGAAAAATCGTAAAAGAAAAATGTATAGTATGGTAGAAAATTTACAAGATCTGATAGGAATTCTTCATTGAATACACAGTGTACTTGCAAAATGTGGCTGTAAAAGTATTAAAAGTTAAAACTAGTCCATTTTCTTATTCATATAAGTATGATGATAACACATATGCATCACAAATATGAAGCTCTGAAAACGTATGAAGTAAAAAATGACTAAAATTGGGCTTAAAAATCCTATATAAAACCATATGTAAGTGTTCGGTAGGAAGAACCGAGACATTGTTAACGAATAACAATATTTATCAGTCAAATTTCTCTGGTTATTTTAGTTATTTTGAATTCATTCCCACATATTTCACTAACTTCTAACAAATAAAATGTTCCTTAGAACAAATAACATCCATAGGCTTAATAGATAATGTTCTAAACAGAAATTACTATGTTGTTACGCTGTTATAATCTTTTATCGGGGAAGATTTATTGAGTCAATAATTGAATTTCTTATCTAAGATTATAGTAACATTTAAGCTCAATTACATGTTGTAATGTTAGTCGACTCTATGAATATAAAATGTAAATTAGATGAAAATCTTTAACGGATTCGTGAGGTGTCCTTTTCTGAAAAATGGAGAATTTTTAATAATTAATTGACTTCATTTTAAATATTTAAGACCGGATAAAAAATAAAAAGTAGGCACTCCTAATGGACGTATATTTTGTCTTATAATATTATTGAAATATGTGTTGTCATTACATTGCATTTAATGCGTAAACTGAGATTTAATTTATGTATTTAATTCAGTTTTTATTAATGGGTATTCTACAATATAATGATCATATTATTAGGCGAAATAACAGACAAGATAATCATGTCAGTTTTTATACTGAAGTAAAATTTTATGAAAAATATGAGTTAAAGCAAATCATTTTATAACTGGTTAAATCGTATTAAAGTTAATTTAGTTAAATCATATTTTAGATATTTTGTGAGATGCAGTATTATATTGTACCACATTATATCTAAATATAAAATGGGTTTGACTTTACGAGATTTATTTTTGATCACAGGGATTCTCAAAAATATTTTGTATTACATTTTTGAGATTTGGAAGCAGGTATTATTCAACTATTATTAAGTGAAGATATTTTTAAATGCGTACTACCTGTGTAACATATATTATCTACTTAGTCAATTTAGGAAGGCAGTTTGAGGTTTTGAAACCCACTACTGGTTTAGAGTTGACTCACAAAATATTCCAGTTTCATGAGCACTCCTGTAGTAAAATAGAAGTCCGTAGACCTCTAAAACTAAAATATTAGTTCCTGAAATTTAGTTTCAACTAAAAGTTGCAATTAAATCTATAAAAAATATTAAAATGTAAACTATTAACGATATTAAACAGATACTTTCTCACCGTAGTGGTATGCAAAATCATTTTGTAGAAATTGAGAGCATTAAACTCAAAAATGTCTTAAGATTACTAGAGAAATGTTTTTAATATTTGGATATGTTATCCCTTTTGACTTTTGGTTCCTTTTGCTAATCTATTACAAATTAACTTATTTTTAATCTTTTTTCTCTTTTATCTAATCAATTATATTATAAGACATATTAAGTATTAGTATACAAAATGATAATTATATTTAGCCACACTTTACTCTTAACACTAGACAACGTATTTTTGCTTGAAAAAAGAACCCACTCCGTGATTCTATCGTTAAAATATTCTTTGTGGCATACTTATTACAATAAGATTAAACAAATTATTATTCTTTGTTGAAAATTATTCTTCTATTTTTGCTATCTATGCATTGCAGAATAATTCTAACTGTCAAAATTCCTGTACATAATAAATAATAAACCTCAATTCGAAATAATTTACTTATGATTAACGAAAAAACATATCGTGGTGATCATAGAGCGATATAACGAAATTAACCCGAAAGATATTAAAAGTTCTTTACTTTCAATGTTGAGTAAAAGTTGCGATTAATTATATACTAAAATACGTGTGTCTTTTAAATATTCGTTTATCTACCTTATGTATAAATAAAGGCATTTCACAAAATTTAGAAATACTAAACTGAAAATACATCATTCGCCTCTGGTTGATGGAGTTAGTAGTGACATAAAGTTCTGAAATTCGAGATGGATGATGGATACGGTGACACATACATGGTCAGTTGCTGTCGTGGAACGTGTAAGGCTGTTACTGTGGTTAAGGAACACCTTTTTATTAAAAATCCATCTTGAAGAAATGGAAGTCTACAAATTAAATGTAATGTCAAGAAATCAAGAGCAGTTTGATTAGAAGTCATTCCAGAAAGTAAAACTAGATGTGTGAGACGATCAAAAGTTCTAACAACCAATTACTTTCATGAGAGCTGACAACGTGCAACGAGTCGAAAGTATAAATAAAACCAGACTCGCATTCATGTGACGGATTAACTAAAGAACTAATAGAACTTCAAACACCAATTTTGATGTTCAGGATGCCGTCGTTAATAATTGATCCGAGCACTGATTCTGATGGAACATTTCCTTTGATTCCAATGGAGACTATGCTGAAAATATTCTTAACAAATACCTTGCTATTACTATATATCGCTCGGAATGATTTTTTCTTTTGATATCATTACTTGACAGATTAATATCCATCTATTATATTCATCATAAATATAGAAAATTAAATAAATATTTATCTAGATGAAAATTTATAATTATTTTTTTAATTTTCAATTAAGTACTTATATTTTAACATACTTAAATTATAAGTACATAAATGCTAATTATATTAATCCTTCATTTACTACTAAATTATTCATTACGGCTGGGAAATTATAAACATTCCAAACAAATATATTACTCCTATTATAAGAAATAATTTTACTACTCGTCGTCGACCATGCTATATATAATATTATTCTAATCTTCAAAGTACCTGTGCATAACAAAGAGAAATTTTCTATTCAAGCAACTTCCAGATAAATTCTTACAATTCTGGGTGAACAAATAAATTTTGAACAAATGTGCCCTTTTACAGTTTTTGGCAAGCTCTTTACTTAGGAACTCATTTGCAAGCTACTGTAATGGACTCCGGAGTTTTCATTTGAGCACTTTTCTAATTAATGTGGAAAGTTGAAAACTTAATTATTTTATGACAGGATGAGATTAATGAATTTTGTGTAAACAAAAGCTATTTCTTATTTTATCCGTTTTAAGAGGTATAATTATCGTTTTGTTTTCTAAAATTTGACAAATATATTAAATGAAGTGCGTAATTAGTTTGTGCAGTTTTATCACGTTTTGTCTAATTAATTAAGGAATCGAATATCTTCTTTTATGATTGGAAATTTTCTATTTGCATTGCTCATTTGTGAATTGGGATTGAATAAATTTTATTTCGCTGCTGTAGTCAATGCACATTGTTTTCTTTAGACCTCACAAATCTCTCGAGAATGCAACATAAGGTGTGAAATAAATAATAAAATTTAAAATAAATTTTCCATTTAAGGAATCAAATAAATAGGAAAGTTATTGAAATGTTTGGAGAAATTATCATTTAGTAAAGTGTTTATTAAACTTTCAGTATTAATTTATCAGGTAAAAATTCAGCTTTAATGTTTTATTTAGAAGGTACTTTAAAATAAAGAATAGTTTGGTTACAATAGTTTAGACTTAAAAAGTAAAAGTAAAAATAAAATAACATACTTCTTAATGTCTTTGTTCCAAATGTAGTTTTGTGTGATTTTTAATCAGAAAATTACTAAAGTGAGTCAAACTACAAACTATATTAACATTTTATATATCTGATACAGGTTTTAGACGTACACGTAGGCAGAATTGTTGTGAAATACCGTTTATGAAATATTTAGTTCCCATAAAATAAACATTTATGTATTTAAAACTTGAGTCATAGAAATAAAACCATTTAGGGAAAATGCATGCTATAAAAACACTGATCATTTAAGTAAAAGAAAAAGGAAGATCCATGTGAAATACTTAAATCTACGTAATGAAATACGTAATGAAGTACATAAAAAGTGAAACGTAACCATGATCACAAGTAAACCAATCCTCAGGTTAAGATGATGATGTATATAAATTTATTTTCCTGGCTAAATTAAGCAGTTAATAAGAAAATAATATGTTAAATGTTAAAAATTGATATCTTAATTAGGAGATTTAGCATTAACTAAATTTTCTCATTTAACCAGAAATTCAATAAAAATAAATTACGGAAATAAATATTAACAGTTCTAATAGGGTATATGTTAAACACCTTACCCAGAATTTATTACTTAAATACCAAAGGTATCTTACAAATCACTTAAATTTTTTTTAAATCGTTTGCAGTGTTTCGGTATAAGTTTTAACAAATATCCTCCAGCAAAACGGTGTATACAGAAATATTGGATTTTAAACAGCTGGTACGTTTTAACTGCTACAAAATCACTATTATCTTCAATAATCTATACGATTTTAAAAAATGATAATTTTACTGACTGTTAATCTACCATTTCATATTATCAAATATTTTTTAAATTTAGCAGAAATGTTTGAAAAAAATAAAATTTCAATTATTTCGATTTCGTATTTATATGTACACATATCAATGAAGATTTCTATGTATGTTTAAGAAAATTTTCTTTAATGGTTTGTTTTTACTTGGTTTGGAGTACTACGGTCTACTTTCTTTCAAAGCGAAAGCTAATGTGACCAGGACCTACAACTTAAAGCCGATTTCCAATGGATGGGAACATTCACAGCACAGTGGGATTAGAACACACGAAATCCGGTACCGAAGGATAGCAGCTTAAACATTCGGGCATCGTTCGGCTTTTCATTAATGGATATTCAATACCTTAATTCTAGGTTGATAGACGTGAACTACTGTGGTGTACCAGTGATCCAAACTGTAATTAGAGTCCAGATTGTGATTTAACAGATAACTCTAAAAATCTATATTGAATCTACACATATGAATGCAGATTTTTGTGTACGTTAAAGGTAATTTTCATTAATGGTTTGGTTTGACTTGGTTTGGAGTACTACGGTCTACTTTCTTGCAACGCGAGAACTAGTGTGATTCGTACATATCGCTTAAAGCCGATTCCCAATGGATAAGAACATCCACACCACGAAATCCAATATCCAAGGCCAGTACCTTAAACATTCGGTCATGGTTTGACTTTTCATTAATAGATAATAAATAATTTAATTCCAGGTTGATATCGGTGAACTACTGTACTGTACCAGTGGTCCAATAGTGAGTTCAATTTGGGATTTAACAGGTAACTCTAAAAATTAATATTGAACCTACATATAACAATGCAGAGTTTTGTATACGTTTAAGGAAATTTTTATTAATGGTTTGGTTTAGAGTACTTTTGTCCACTTTCTTGCAACGTGAGAGCTAATGTGACCAAGACCTACTGTGGGATTCCCAATGGATACGAACAACCACCCCACAGTGGGATTAGAACACACGAAATAGGGCACCGGAAGACATCACCTTAAACATTCAGGCCTCTTTCGGCTTTTCATTAATGGATATTAAATAACTTAAGTCCAGGTTGATATCGGTGTGTTACTGTGCTGTACCAGTGCTCCAAACTGTGTCTAGAGTTCAAATTGTGATTTAACAGATAACTCTAAAAATCAATATTGAATCTACACATATCAATGCAGAGTTTTGTGTACGTTAAAGCAAGTTTTCATTAATGGTTTAGTTTGGCTTGGTTTGGAGTACCACGGTCAACTTGTTGTACCGTGAGATCTAATGTGACAGGGACCTATAGCTTAAAACCGATTTCCAAAGGATACGAACATCCACGCCACGAAATCCGGTACCCAAGGCCAGCACCTTAAACATTCGGGCATCGTTCGGATTTTTATTAATGGATATTAAAGAACTTAGTTTCAGGATGATATCGGTCAACTACTGTGCTGTACCAGTGGTCCAAACTGTAATCAGAGTAAAAATTGTGATTTAATAAGTAACTCTAAAAATCAATATAAAATCTACACAAATAATGCAGAGTCTTGTATACGTTAAAGTTAGTTGTCATTAATGATTTGTTTTAGCTTGGTTTGAAGTACTACGGTCTACTTTCTTACACCATGAGAGCTAATGTGACTGGGACCTACAGCTTAAAGCCGATTTCCAATGGATACTAACATCCACGCCGCGAAATCTGGTACCCAAGGCCAGCACCTTAAACATTCGGCTTTTTTTTAATGAATATTAAATAACTTAGTTCCAGGTTGATATCGGTGAACTACTGTGCTATATCAGTACTACAAAGTGTATCTAGAGTTCGAATTGGGATTTAACACATAACTCTAAAAACCACTATTAAAATTTTGCTGCTTTCAAAGTTATTTATTAAGGTGAGGATGAAAAATACAAAAATATTTTTAAATATATCATCTAGAGTTATGTAACTTAGCTTGCATTGAATTTAAATTATTCCTAAGTCAATCAATTTTAAAACATATAGCTTGTTAAGATCATTGCAAACATTTTTTTATCATACTATATTTAAGTAAAACTTGCTGAATTAAAAAAAAAGTTCCTTACAAATTTATTTTCACAATTCTCACTGTCTGGCATGTTATTCTATAATACTATCTTTTGAAAATTCAGATTGAATAGTTAATTTACAGAATATATTTTATAGCTGAACTATATTTTGAAGTTATATAGAAATTCTACAGAAAGTATTTTGAGTTCATGTGTTTTAGGAATATTTTGAATGAAAATTTGTATAATTTAAAAAAATGACAAGAGTACTAGTAAGATTAATCTTAAATATTAGAAATTTATTAAAAAATGATAAAAAATATGCAATTTATAAATGACATTAATTAGTGCTAAATGCAGTTAATCCTCTTTTACAGCCTGAAGTATTTTTTATAAGACAAAAAAGGGAAGTGAGCTTGCCCCATGTGTATTATAGAAATAAAAAATATAGTATGTTAAGATTGTCATATGCATGAGGATTTCGTGGAAGTATTATACGAGTGATTATAAAATCCCTAGATAAAAATATCCTAATTATATTGCAGTGCTAAATATACGTTAGGTTAAAGAAATATTTAAAGATTTTTTATAATTTTATTTTCCTAATCTCTTTTACATAATTAAATAATAACCTCCGAAATCCCTGAAAAAATCGTAAAATCAATACATAAAATTTAATTCAGCAATGTAATAAAATGAAAAAAATAATTTAAAAAAACAAAGGGAGCTAATTACATGAATGAAGTCAATTTATTTCTTTTTGTGATGAAAAAATGTGAAACTCTAATGAGCAAAAAAAATAAAAAAAAACAAAAATAATGATGTAAGTAATTTATCACTCTCCCCATTTTAACTATTACATTTAATTACTCCAGAAGTTATTTAAGATTTTTACTGCAACAAAATCATTTATCAGACTATTTTAATATGCATAAAATAGTCGTTTAATGAATAGCAAAACTACAATTAACCCCATTACCCCAAAAATATTTTCTTTTCGAACGGCCGTAATATCCTAAACTTTGACATTGCAGATTGCAAACTTCCCACGTTCTGGTACACTTTTCGACAACAAAAAGAAATAAAAACAGCATTCTACGGTTGTGAAATAATTAAGCATTCGTGTGAAAGAAAGATTAAAGAACCTCTAAAAGGGGGAAAAAGAGCCTTACACTGAACAATGGAAAAAAATGAAAATGTGGGAAAATACAGAATGGGAACGCTGGGAAAACGTAAGTTTTAAAAACATGTGGCTGTTCTCTTTATAAATGATGCTAAACCCAAACTTCTATTTTAGAATGTACACTAAAATATAAGTATTAAATACAACCATTTAAGAAAATACTTTGTGAATATTTCACACAGCCTTTCTAGGTGACTAATGAAACTTTTTACGCCTGCTAAATTATACACAGATATATATTTTGATTATATGACGTTTTATCAGAATATTATTTGGATATTCAAACTTAGTTTTGTTTTTGAAAGTAACGACGTTGTGTCAATAAAACTCAAGTACGGCTATCTATTGGTAACATGTAGTGGTAACTTGTTATTTCTGATGCCAAAGGGTCAAACCAAACACTATTGAGTCAATCGCTACTCGTTTTAAGGAATAGTAGTACTCCTTTCATCTGAACGAACACCTCAAGTATGAAAGTATGACTTTTGCTCAAGTGGGTACAGATTGCTCAAGTTTGAAGAAGGGACAAAGCAAAAGGCCCATAGGCTTAGCCTGTCACTTCCAAAGATATTGATCGAGAACTTAGAGGCAGTGCCGTAGCCAAAAATTGGTTTCCGAGGGTATTGAGGAGGAAATACATTGTTATTTCTGAATGATAATACATTAAAACAAAATTAAAGTATTAGGACATGAATGACGTAGGGCAATTATCCATTTTTAACTCACATAGTTAAAATGATTTTGATGACATTTTTATCTTCGTAATGAGGACGAGAAAAATATAGCAGAATATACAATAAACGTTAAACCTTTTTTCAGTGGATCAGCAAATCTTTTTGCAGCCGAAGTATTTTATTTTCTACTTTATATTACTTTTTTTGACATGGTCTTACACAGCTAAGATGATGACACCTACACAGACGAGGATTTTGGTTTTTAACGAAACGGACTTTTAGAGTTTTGTTATGAAGCCGGTTCCCCAAATCCCCCCCTTTGCCTACGCTTAGAGGACATTGTGATCACGAACATGGTTTATGTGTCCGAGTCACTTTTAACAAACATATAGGATCTTAAGCCAGCTCGGACTTCCAACCCTTATCCATCTAGTTACGAAATCGTTACATTTTCCAACTGCTCTACCGCCGTAAACATATAGTGGGATTCTATTAAATTGAGATTTTTCATTACATACAAATTTCATCTCGAATCGAAAGTTTTTGAATTTACAGCCCTTCATTTACTCCCATCAGGAATGGACTTTTAAGACAATCCTATTAAATAAACATTGATTCCCCTGAATATAAATCTTGATATATTTCTCTTGTTTTGCTGGAGTCTTCAACCTATCAGTATGCTCAGTCAAATGTACGCCAAATTAAGGCTAAATTTTCAAAACTTCTTTCCTATAAAAACTGATCAATTTTACGAATTTTTTTAATTCTTTCCAGCTTTTATCAAAGGTATCATTCAAAGTATTTCCAGATATATTAAAGTCTCTAATAAAATAAATACATGAAATTGATATCTATAGTGATGTATATGTTATGGGTTATGTAAAATTGAAAATTACTTTTAATAGAGAATATTTTCTTAAAAATTGCATTGTAAAATAATGTTTATTGTTTTCGATATATATTTCTTTTATATTGTATAGTTAATTACAGCAATGTAATTATCAATTTGTCATAGCAACTACTGTGCCAGTTTTATTTGGTTGACCTTAATATACTGCTAAATATTTAAGCAGTTAATCCCATGAGTAAAGGTAATATTTTATATTTTTTATAAAAAAAAAACCTATGTGAAAAAATGATTATTTTTATATTTATATGCATTTTAACTAATAAATAAAACTTATTTAATAAATTATAATTAATTATACTTATATAATAAATAAAACTTTTTTAAGATTTTATGAATTGTTAATTATTTGGCATTACACTACAAAATATAGTTCATATACAGAACAAAACCTATATTTGACACATACAGAATAAAAATGATTTTTTTTTATAAATGCTAAGTTACACTTAAACCTCATTTCACCAAAATATTTCCTTTTCTAATGACTTTAAGTATCTTCAACTTTGACATTATAGACTGGAGAATTCCCACGATCTCGTTCAGTTTACGTAAAAAAAAGTAATACTATTCTACATCTACAATCAAACGGCCCTGCTTAAGGAAGATAAAAGTGATCTTTAAAATATGTAAAAAGCCTTACATAGTAAGCATTAAAAATATTAAATTGTGGAACATAAAGTATGAGAATAATTGGAAAAATGTTTTCAAAACATGCAATTATTTTCTTCATTAGGGAAACAAAGTATCTGTCGAATCTTAAAACCTTCATTATAACACCCTTTGCGAATAATATTAAAATAAACTATTTATCTGCTTTTAGAAGAACAAACTTTAACAAAATTGCAGTTTAAAAGAAGTATTCAGTTTTGACATTTCAAGTAGAACAATTTTTATTTTACATTAACATAAAATTTGTGCCGAATTAAAAAAAAATTAAAATTAACTAGAAGCAACATATTTTATAAAATACTTATATTTGAACCTGAATTTTAAATAAAATTGAATTTGAGAAACACATTTATTTCCATACACCGTAAGGTTTAGTGTTATCTAGCATTTTAAAATGATATCATGATAGAAAAACATGCAATTATTTTCTTCATTAAGGAAACAAAGTATCGGTCGAATCCTAAAACCTTCATTATAACACCCTTTGCGAATAATATTAAAATAAACTGTTTATCTGCTTTTAGAATAACAAACTTTAACAAAATTGTAGTTTAAAAGAAGTAATTATTTTTGCCTTTTCAAGTAGAACATTTTTTTTACGTTAACACAAACTTTTTTACAGAATTAAAAAAAATAAAAATTAACTACAAGCAAGGTATTTTATAAAATATTTATATTAGAAACTGAATTTTAAATAAAATTGAATTTGAGAAACACATTTATTTCCATACACCTTAAGGTTTAGTGGTATCTAGCATTTTAAAATGATATCATGATAGAAAAACATGCAATTATTTTCTTCATTAAGGAAACAAAGTATCGGTTCAATCTTAAAACCTTCATTATAACACCCTTTGCGAATAATATTAAAATAAACTATTTATCTGCTTTTAGAATAACAAACTTTAACAAAATTGTAGTTTAAAAGAAACATTTAGTTTTGCTATTTCAAGTAAAACATTTTTTACATTATCATAAAATTTATAACAAATTTAAAAAAAAAAACTGAAAATTAACTACAAGCAAGATATTTTATAAAATATTTATATTAAAAACTAAATTTTAAATAAAAGTGAAGATTAAAAACACATTTGTTTCCATACACCATAATGCTTAATACTATCTAGCATTTTAAAATGTTAGATACACATATCCTACATTTAAATAAAAAAAATATATTCGTAATATATTCGTAATATATATATATAATATATAATAATATATAATTTTCTATTCGATACGAACATTACTCTGCAATTTACAAATTTCAAAAGTTAATTTGTATAGTAGTATATATTTTTATTTGTTTGTATATTTTTTTTAAATATATATATATATATATATATATATATATATATATATATATATATATATATATATATATATATATATATATATATATATATATATATATATATATATATATATATATATATATATATATACATATAGGTCCATAAAATATTTTATAGATTTAGATCAATATTAAACAAGTATGAAAATTCTTAAGAAAGTTTTTTGGATTGGGTACTCAAATGGAGACACAAATTGCAACCAGTCAGTTAATGTTATTCTACATATTTAAAAATCATTGGTAAAGTTCTTTAAAACGAATTTGACAGGTATTCTACATGACTTCCTTGTACATCTATGCATTGTAAATTATTTTACTTTGATCATAAGGTGAATCATCCAAATTAACATTTCATAACCTTAATTATAATTTCTTTTGTTTATTGAAAGGAAAGTAATACAGTGATTTCATTTTGTATCCTTGGAAGAAGAATATTTTTTACTTAGCTTTACCACCGAAATAATTTCTCTTTTACTATTGCAGACAATTTTAACTATTGTTAAACTATTTGGACTCTTCAGACAATTTTATTTAAATGTATCAAGACTAAAAAATATTCATCGTGATATTTCTATTTATCACATGAATGTTGTTTCTTAACTTTCTGATAAAATAAGATGATAGAGTAATAACATTAGTTTGAGCACTCAAACATAAATAAGATTTTAATATAATCTGTCATGTAGTATATTCCTTATATCCCGCACCATTAAAAATGTGATATCACATTTTTCGGGTTATTAAGTATGCATATTATAACTATAAACCTTCCTCCAATCATAGGTCTTGAGTGTTAAAGCTACTGTAACGTACTGTAAAAACATCGTATGTAAAAATGGTCATTTAACTCACATATAAGATCAACAGGAACAAAGATTACTAGAGTTTCTTTGAAAATAATTAATAATTCTTAGAATCTAAATTAAATAATAGATTTATTTAGAATTTCATGCTTATTAGCATACGCACATTTCTAATAACATTCAGACTCTTCTATGTAATTTATTAAGAAGCAAAATTAATTGAATTTGTGAGAAAACGGACAACATGCGTATGTTTGATATTACATATACCCAAACTCCTATATTCTCGTACACTATTAGTCAACAAAAAGAGTAATAAATCACACTCCACTGCTGTAAAATAATAATAATAACAATAATAATAATATAAAAAATATAATAAATAAATGTATATTATATAAATATAAGTATACATTATATAAATATATAAACAATATAATTTAATATAAACAATAATAATAAATAATAAATAATAATAACGATAAACCATCCTATTAGTTAACAAAAAGAGTTTTAAATCACACTCCACTGCTGTAAAATAATAAGAATAACAATAATAATAATATAAAAAATAATAATTAATATAATATATATTATATATTATATAAATATATAAACAATAATGAATAAATATTAAATATAAACAATAATAATAAATAATAAATAATAATAAAGATAAACCGTCCTCAAATCATGGGTCTTGAATGTTAAAGCTATTGTAACGTGCTGTAAAAACATCGTACGTAAAAATGGTCATATAACTCTCATATAAGATCAACAGGAACAATGATTACTAGAGTTTCTTTGAAAATAATTAATAATTATAAGTATCTAAATTCAATAATAGATTTCTTTAGAATTTCATGCTTATTAGCATGCGCACATTTCTAATAACATTCAGAATCTTCTATGTAATGTATTAAGAAGCAAAATTAATTGAATTTGTGAGAAAACTGACACCATGCGTATGTTTGACCTTACAGATCGAAAACTCCTATATTCTCGTACACTATTTGTCAACAAAAAGAGTAGTAAATCACACTCCACTGCTGTAAAATAATAATAATAACAATAATAATAAATTTAAACAATAATAATAATATAAACAATATAATAAATAAATATTAAATATAAACAATATAATTTAATATAAACAATAATAATAAATATAATATATATTATATATTATATAAATATATAAACAATAATAATAAATAATAAATAATAATAAAGATAAACCGTCCTCAAGTCATGGGTCTTGAATGTTAAAGCTATTGTAACGTGCTGTAAAAACATCGTACGTATAAATGGTCATTTAACTCACATATAAGATGAACAGGAACAAAGTTTACTAGAGTTTCTTTGAAAATAATTAATAATTATTAGCATCTAAATTAAATAATAGATTTTTTTTAGAATTCCATGCTTATTAGCATACACTCATTTCTAATAACATTCAGAATCTTCTATGTAAATAATTATGAAGCAAAATTAATTGAATTTGTGAAAAAACTGACACTATTCGTATATTTGACATTACAGATACTCAAACTCCTATATTCTCGCACACTATTAGTCAACAAAAAGAGTAATAAATCACACTCCACTGCTGTAAAATAATATTAATAACAATGATAATAAAATTTAAAAAAATATAATAATAAATGTATTTTAAATAAATATAATTTATATTATATAAATTTCCAATATAATTTAATATCAATAATAATATATAATAAATAATAATCTCTCCTTTAACAAAAATGAGTAAATCACATCCACTGCTGTAAAATAATAAGAATAACTTAATATAAACATAATAATAAATATAATATTATTATATATTATTGCAGACAATTTTAACTATTGTTAAACTATTTGGAAACAATAATTAAATATTTAAATAATAATAAAGATAAACCTTCCTCAAATCATGGGTCTTGAATGTTAAAGCTATTGTAACGTACTGTAAAAACATCGTACGTAATAATGGTCAATTAAACTCATATAAGATCAGCAGGAACAAAATTACTAGAGTTTCTTTGAAAATAATTAATAATTCTAAGTATCTAAATTAAATAATAGATTTCTTTAGAAATTCATGTTCATTAGCATACGCACATTTCTAATACATTCAGAATCTTCTATGTAATTTATTAAGAAGCAAAATTAATTGAATTTGTAAAAACTGACACCTTGCGTCTGTTTGACATTACAGATAAAACTCTATATTCTCTTACACTATTAGTTAACAAAAAAGAGTAATAAATCACACTCCACTGCTGTAAAATAATATATACAATAATAATAAATTTAACAATATAATAGTATAAACAATAATAATAATTATAATATAAACAATATAATAAATAGATATTAAATATAAACAATATAATAAATAGATATTAAATATAAACAATATAATTTAATATAAACTATAATAATAGATAATAAATAATAATAACGATAAACCATCCTATTAGTCAACAAAAAGAATAATAAATCACACTCCACTGCTGTAAAATAATATTAATAACAATGATAATAATATAAGCAATATAATAGTATAAACAATAATAATAATTATAATATAAACAATATAATAAATAGATATTAAATATAAACAATATAATAAATAGATATTAAATATAAACAATTTAATTTAATATAAACTATAATAATAGATAATAAATAATAATAACGATAAACCATCCTATTAGTCGACAAAAAGAGTAATAAATCACACTGCTGTAAAATAATAATAATAACAATAATAATAAATTTAAACAATAATAATAATAATAGTATAAATATAATTAATATAATAAAAATAATATATATTATATATTATAATAAACAATAATAATAATATAAACAATATAATAATATAAACAATAATAATAAATAATAAATAATAATAAAGATAAACCGTCCTCAAATCAGGGATCTTGAATGTTAAAGCTATTGTAACGTGCTGTAAAAACATCGTACATAAAAATGGTCATTTAACTCTCATATAAGATCAACAGGAACAAAGATTACTAGAGTTTCATTGACAATAATTAATATTTATAAGTATCTAAATTAAATAATAGATTTCTTTAGAATTTCATGCTTATTAGCATACTCACATTTCTAATAACCTTCAAAATCTTCTACGTAATTTATTAAGAATCAAAATTAATTGAATTTGAGAGAAAACTGACACGATGCGTATGCTTGACATTGCAAATACCCAAACTCCTATATTCTCGTACACTATTAGTCAACAAAAATAGTAATAAAACACACTCCACTGCTGTAAAATAATAATAACAAAATAATAATTTGTATAGAAAATAATATATATGTTATATAATAATATATATTATATAAAAATATATAAACTATAATAATAGATAATAAATAATAATAACGATAAACCATCCTATTAGTCGACAAAAAGAGTAATAAATCACACTGCTGTAAAATAATAATAATAACAATAATAATAAATTTAAACAATAATAATAATATAAACAATATAATAATATAAACAATAATAATAAATAATATATTATATAAATATATAAACAATAATAATAAATATAATACATATCATACATTATATAAATATATAAACAATAATAATAAGTAATAAATAATAATAAAGATAAACCGTCCTCAAGTCATGGGTCTTGAATGTTAAAGCTATTGTAACGTGCTGTAAAAACATCGTACGTGTAAATGGTCATTTAACTCACATATAAGAGGAACAGGAACAAAGTTTACTAGAGTTTCTTTGAAAATAATTAATAATTATTAGCATCTAAATTAAATAATAGATGTTTTTAGAATTTCATGCTTATTAGCATACTCTCATTTCTAATAACATTCAGAATCTTCTATGTAAATAATTATGAAGCAAAATTAATTGAATTTGTGAAAAAACTGACACTATGCGTATATTTGACATTACAGATACTCAAACTCCTATATTCTCGCACACTATTAGTCAACAAAAAGAGTAATAAATCACACTCCACTGCTGTAAAATAATTAAACATTCCTTTGAAAGAAAGATTAAACATTCTTAAAAGGGGAAAAACGCCTCACATAGTAAAAAGGAAAAGAAAAACCTGAAAGTGTGGGAAAATACATAATGGAAACGGTGGGAAAACGTAAGTTTTAGAAACACGTGGCTGTTCTCTTTATAAATGATGCAAAAACTACACTTCTATTTTTGAATGTATACTAAAATCCGGGCATTAAAAGCATCCAGTAAAAGAATTTCTTTTTGAATATTTCAGAGATCTTTTCTGAATGCCTTCTGAGACTTTTTTTAGAAGAATGAATGAAGTATACTTTTAACATTATACTAGAATTATAATGCTTGAAATATTTTATGTCGCTAGTATTGTTTTATATTTTTTAGTTTTAATCTGATTATTTTTAAAATAATAAATATAGCAATGAATATATAATTCCGTTCATAATATTACCGGTTGTTTTATAACCTTCATTAAAATTGTATTATTATTTCCATTGGCTAACCTGTTTAAACATTTGAATTTTATTTTTACTTGTGCAAGGCTGGTATGTTTTATCTCGCATAAATGAATTTATTTTTTAATTGTGTAGTAATTTAAAAGCAATTATTCATTTAAAAAATCTTAAAGTATCTAATACACCACCATGCATTAAATTAATTAACCGTTACAGAGTGGTATAAGTTAGTGAATCCTCACCTATGACCAGATTGTCAAGTGTCTCGTGACACAAAAATGAAATCACTTAATAAAACATTAATATCACGTGTATAGTATGACATGAATTTTCTATTTATCAAGTTCAATTTCATCGTTTATTCATTTCCCTATACATTTCAGATATAATACTCCTTTGTCCATCATAACAAGAATTATAATTTTTTATATTCTCAGATTTCATGTTTCAGCTCTATGTACCTGGAAATGACATTCCGATATAGTGAATATCATCTTTTACATATTTTATAAATGTTATATGTATTAGAATAAAACCTAATTTCACAGTATCCACGATTACCAAAATTTTACAATGAATATTTTTTCATCCACTTTTATAATAAATATTTTACATATTTTATAAATGTTATTTGTATTAGAATAAAACCTAGTTTTATAGTATCTACGACTACCAAACATTTATAATGAATATTTTTTCATCAATTTTATAATGAATATTTTACATATTTTATAAATCGTATTTGTATTAGAATAAAACCTAGTTTCATAGTATCTACGACTTCCAAACATTTATAATGAATATTTTTTCATCAATTTTATAATTAATGAATATTTTACATATTTTATAAATGTTATTTGTATTAGAATAAAATCTAGTTTCATAATATGTACGTCTACCAAACCTTTATAATGAATATTTTTCATCATCTTTTAAAATAAATATTTTACATATTTTATAAATGTTATTTGTATTAGAATAAAACCTAGTTTCATAGTATCTACGACTTCCAAACATTTATAATGAATATTTTTTCATCAACTTTTAAAATAAATATTTTACATATTTTATAAATGTTATTTGTATTAGAATAAAACCTAGTTTCATAGTATCTACGACTACCAAACTTTTATAATGAATATTTTTTCATCAACTTTCATAATAAATATTTTACATATTTTATAAATGTTGTTTGTATTAGAATAAACCCTAGTTTCATAGTATCTACGACTACCAAAATTTTATAATGAATATTTTTTCATCAACTTTTTATAGTGAATATTTTTTCATCAAATTTTTATAATAATTATTTTACATATTTTATAAATGTTATTTGTATTAGAATAAAACCTAGTTTCATAGAACCTACAGCTACTAAACTTTTATAATGAATATTTGTTCATCTACTTTTATAATAAATATTTTACATATTTTATAAATGTTATTTGTATTAGAATAAAACCTAGTTTCATAGTATCTACGACTACCAAACTTTTATAATGAATATTTTTTCATCAAGTTTTTATAAATATTTTACATAAGTCATAAGTGTTATTTGTATTAGAATAAAACCCAGTTTTATAGTATCTACGACTACCGAACTTTAATAATAAATATTTTTCATGAACTTTTATAATAAATATTTTACATATTTTATAAATATTATTTGTATTAGAATAAAACTTAGTTTCATAGTACCTACGACTACCAAACTTTTATAATGGTTATTTTTTTATCATCTTTTTATAACGAATATTTTACATATCTTAAAAATGTTATTTGTATTAGAATAAAACCTAGGTTCATAGTACCTACGACTATCAAACTATTACAATGAATATTTTTCATCAATTTTTATAATAAATATTTTACATATTTTATAAATGTTATTTTTATAAGAATAAACCCTAGTTTCATAGTACCTATGATTACCAAACTTTTTTATTGATAATTATTTCATCAACTTTTACAATGAATATTTTATATATTTTATAAATGTTATTTGTATTAGAGAGAAACATAGTTTAATAGTATCAACTACTACCAAACTTTTATAATGAACATTTTTTCATCAACTTTTATAATGAATATTTTACATATTTTATAAATGATGTTTGTATTAGCATAAATCCTAGCTTCATATTATCGAAGGCTACCAAACTTTTATAATGAATATTTTTTCATCAACGTTTTATAATGATTATGTTTTCATCCACTTTAATAATAAATATTTTACATATTTTATAAATGTTATTTGCATTAGAATAAAACCTATTTTCATGGTATGTAAGACTACTAAACTTTTATAATGAATATTTTTGTATCTAATTTGATAAAGAATATTTTACATATTTTATAAATGTTATTTGTTTTAGAATAAAACCTAGTTTCATAGTATCTACGACTACGAAACTTTTATAATGAATATTTTACATATTTTATAAATAGTATTTGTATTAGAATAAAACCTAGTTTCATAGTATCTACGACCACCAAACTTTTATAATGAATATATTTTCATCAACTTTTATAATGAATATTTTACATATTTTATAAATAGTATTTGTATTAGAATAAAACCTAGTTTCATAGTATCTACGACAACCAAACTTTTATAATGAATATTTTTTCATCAACTTTTTATAGTGAATATTTTTTCATCAAATTTTTATAATATATATTTTACATATTTTATAAGTGTTATTTGTATTAGAATAAAACCTAGTTTCATAGAATCTACAGCTACTAAACTTTTATAATGAAT
>CM063511.1:100367570-100375070 GCA_032207245.1 Pardosa pseudoannulata | reverse complement strand
TATATATATATATATATATATATATATATATATATATATATATATATATATATATATATATATATATATATATATATATATATATATATATATATATATATATATATATATATATATATATATATATATATATATATATATATATATATATATATATATATATATATATATATATATATATATATATATATATATATATATATATATATATATATATATATATATATATATATATATATATATATATATATATATATATATATATATATATATATATATATATATATATATATATATATATATATATATATATATATATATATATATATATATATATATATATATATATATATATATATATATATATATATATATATATATATATATATATATATATATATATATATATATATATATATATATATATATATATATATATATATATATATATATATATATATATATATATATATATATATATATATATATATATATATATATATATATATATATATATATATATATATATATATATATATATATATATATATATATGTACTAATGTACTAATGTAAGTGGACAAAAAATTTTCTATAATCCTCTGACAATTTTTATGAAAATCGAACGGCTTAATAATTTATAATTTAGATCGGGCTTAGTAATTTATAATATTATTAACTTTAAAGAAGTTTGGACTCGAATGTTCTCATAAAAAATAATTGTCAAATCTTTTAAAACTTTAGTACAAAAATTCACATGTACAAATATGTACATTTCATAAACTATTTCTCAATTTTTTAGTATAAACTCTCGTTTAATATAAGGTTTGAATAACTCTAACTATCACTCTAACATAATCTGTTAGAAATATAAAAGTAAATTATTTTACTGGAATATAAAAGTTAACATGAACAAATAATTTACATTGTATGAAAAAAGATATAATCTATAAGTCTATTAGATCTCTGAATCTTAAATTTGGTATGTATCATTGACATATTTTAAAAATGTTATTTACATTAGTGTATTTAAAAACATACCAAAACATTTCACACTTTCTCTATTTTAAACTTCACTAAGAATCTCTAAATCCAAAATTACGCTATGGACTTGGATGGCACATTTATCAAATTTAATACCAATAGCGGAATTTAAATAAATGGTTTCTAAACTTTATTTCACAGCCTTAAGAGAAATGGTTCCAACTGCTGTTGATATTAATATATTACCGAGTGAAAATATACTGAACAATTTATTCTTTCAAGCGTAAATTGTCACGATTCTTCCGAAATTACGAACCATTTCTAGGAAAAAGGAAAAATAAAAGTTCCGTATATAGGCTGAAAAAATATTATTTTTAGGAAGTCAGGCATTAATTAAGTTTAAATCTTACTTCTGAGGTATAAAAAGAAGAAGCGTTATCGTAGTTTTTTCTCTCTACTAAGAATTTTAATTTCAGTAATGCACATTTTAAATTAATTTTTTAAAGAAAAACATAGAATAATTAGGATAAACTAGAATGCTAAAAAAAAACCAGGGCGGGGTTTGTTTAAAAGTATTTTCCTAACATATAATGCCCATTTGTACAAGTGTAACTGAGATGCTAAATTATATTATTATTCCTATATTTATAAGGATACATAAGGATTAATTTTATTATCATTACTTAATTGCTATTTTACGTAATTCTGAATTAATGAATAGTTTTTAGCAAGTGCTTTAAATTAGTTGTTAATTGCGTAAGTGCTAGCTCAGAAATAAAAAACACTGAAATATTTTAAACTGTAATTGTTTATATACATGCCATTTACCTTCGCTAAAAAAGTAAAATCGGTTCCAAAAATAAATAAAAAAAACTGGAAACCCTTTAACAGATTGACGCCAAACACTAGTGGATTAAATGTGATTTTCACATCATAAACTTATATTATTAAATGCGTTATAAAAAAAAATCTCACTGTGTTAAAATTTATTGTTTAAAAATAAACAAAATAAAATAAATTTTGATTAGATAATAAAGATGAAGTTTGATAAAATATAATAAAATTCATAATAAAATAAAAATGAAAATAATATTTATCTCTTGAAATTCAGATATTTTGGTGGTTGGGGTCATTTTAATAAAATACCAAATTTTAAAGAGTCTATTATTATTTATTTTTCGATTTGGAACGAAATTTTATGATTTTTTAATCATCGCAAATAACTTTACATTAACGTTAAGAACATGGGCTAAATCCATGACATATCGACCTTATCTATTATATAGCTTCTATTGTAGGATATATTTATACGTGATATCAACTAAATAACTTATCACGACTTGCTTTTTATAAATCACAACCTATAATGCTTAATATCACAGCCGATCATTAATACATACTCCAATACTTCAAGTTGCTTAAATTTACTCTTCATTTTATGTTATGCACTCAAGAAATTTTAATTTTAAAAATGTTTATCAATATATATTGAGTCAATATATATTTCGTAAGAAATAATTCAGACTATAACCCCTAGCTCGTGACTCCCGAAATGAGTTCGGGCATTGCAAATGCGTCAATTTTGGAATGTCCAACCTAATTTCGGGCAACAGAAAAATCCTTACTTCAATTCCTTGAAACCTGAACTCAATTCTTCTAATTCATAAAATGTAATTTGCCATTTTCGGAATTATTAGCGATACTTTCAAGAGAAAAGTTTTGCAGTTTTGCACCGTTTGTCGCCATTTGTCGGATACTGTAAAGGATTTGTGAAATTCAATTAAATTTAAGATACATGTAATTCACCACAATTCATATAGATAATAATTATATTATTTTACTCTATTCATCTTCAAAATTATGTCATTTGATTTTTTTTCCCTAGAATTCAAGCAAAAATTATTGTTATGCATTAACATTTCCCATACATGTGAAAATATTGAAGGTAGTAGTTATTTCGTTTAAAAGTTTGCATTTTTAAAAAAATAATCTATTTTTAATATTTTGGTGATAATTAATAACAAAATTAAAATAAAAAGAATCCATTTTATACAATTTTTCTCAATTATATGCCACATGCAGCAAGTTATTGTTTTAATGTCCTTGAATGAACAACTAACTTTTTATATACGTATACACAGTTTAGGATTTTTAATTCATAAAATATCCTTACTTTAACAAAAAAAATTAAACAATTCTGAAAGACTTTTACTTATAAAAGTTTGGGATACTATTTCAAACTATTTATTTGTTACTTGTAAATTTGTTCCACAATTGTTATTTTTATAATTGTAACCTGCCTTGCCATTATAAATAAAAAAAACTATTTATTTCCTTATAATAATAAAAAAATACATTTCAAAATTAAGCTATAATATAACATGTCTACACAAATAAAGGTAATCATATCTTTAGATGATATTAATACATTAAAATCAACTTATTGATTTATGTCTAAAATAATTATGTCTAAATCTGTAAATAGATAAATTTCCTCAGCTATTTTCTTTTCAAAAATAAAGTATCCTTACTTTCATAAAATATATTTTTAATATTGGTGGTTCATAACTTTCGTATCAAACTCCGATAAATTCCAATTTACTGCAAATACTGTATATTTTACTTTTGATAAACGAACAGCCTAAACATTTTATGCTCTAAAGTGAAAAATATAAATAGAGAAAGTGATATTGATATACGAGCGAAAGATGGATGATTCAAAGACCAAAATAAAGTGTAATGGGTAGAATATCATTCATAATATTGACCGAAAATTTTAGAACGGCAATTTCATAGAAGATTATTTTCCTATTTATCTGCAATATTTATGTCTTGAGAAATGTTGATTCTATAAAATTATAATTGATGTTTATAAAAAAGAGCTAATTTTCTAATGCATACTATTATTTATATTTATCTCTTTCTGTATATATATATATATATATATATATATATATATATATATATATATATATATATATATATATATATATATATATATATATATATATATATATATATATATATATATATATATATATATATATATATATATATATATATATATATATATATATATATATATATATATATATATATATATATATATATATATATATATATATATATATACATATATAATATATATATATATATATATATAATATATATATATATATATATATATATTATATATATATATATATATATATATATATATATATATATATATATATATATATATATATATATATTATATATATATATATATATATATATATATATATATATATATATATATATATATATATATATATATATATATATATATATATATATATATATATATATATCTTAAAATCAATTACTAAAGTCCCTTGATGTTATTTGTATCCTTTTTCAATATTGGTGCACAAGATTATATTAAAAAAATATCTTTTCATAAATATTTTCAAACCAGTCTAGTCTATATGTGATAAATATTTATGCACATATATATACATATATGTAATAAGACGGATTTCTCGATGGGTGTTTGTAGATATGGCCCATAAAAATGACACCGTTTTAGTTAATAACAGAACGTTGGAAGTCGGGTTCTCTCTTCATTATAGATACAGGACAAACTGAAGGGTCAGCTAACATGATGTTATAAGTAACAGGCCCTCAATACCTGGGTCAATATCTCAGTTAAAATCTGTGGGAAAATAAGCCTCCGATAGGTTTCATCGTCATAGGTTTCGAAAAGTCCTAAATTGTCAGCTAGGGCATTGTAGAATAATAATTGGTTAGAATTCGGATATTATAGAATTATAATTGGCCTCACCTTAACTGAGGGCGTAAACTATAGCTCCAGTGGTCATTTTAAGTTAGGAGTTAAAAAGGGGAAAGCAGGACGTCGGGGTTTTGGCCCTCGACTTAAGATATGAAATTTCCTGAGATTTTTTTGGGGCTGTCTTAGGAGTTTTATACAAATTGCCTACATTTGTTTCCGATGTAGTTTACTTTTCCTTACACACACACACACACACACACACACATATATATATATATATATGCATATAAATTTTTTTATCTATTTATAATTACACTCACACATACCTATATATGTAACATACTCTGGTATTCGTCAATCAAAATAACACAATAATTTAGCCGAAGGAATCATTATTAATATTCATCCAGAAATATGTACATCCTTCTTAGGCAGGAGTTTTTTTCAAGAGCACACTAGCATTGAATCTATAACATTCTCACGCATCTCACTACACATTCCATCAAATAATATAATAACGTCTCTCCCCCTGTCACGTGACTATTAAAACTGGTAGAAACCCTTATTCGAAGACCTTGGATATATACAAGTACTGCAAACAGACGAAGCAAGTTCTCCAAGTGCCTGACCGATTCACCAAAACCCATAGAAGGAAACAATTTGACAATCACCTAGCTAAAGTCCTGAAACCAGAACCGCAAATAAAAATATTTTATTCTTATAATTTAGAATTTTGACTAACATTAATTTTTGATTGTTCTATATATATATATATATATAATATATATATATATATATATATATATATATATATATATATATATATATATATATATATATATATATATATATATATATATATATATATATATATATATATATATATATATATATATATATATATATATATATATATATATATATATATATATATATATATATATATATATATATATATATATATATATATATATATGTATATATATATATATATATATATATATATATATATATATATATATATATATATATATATATATATATATATGCATTGATTGTGGATAGACTTCATGTGTCTGTAGAATATAATATTCTATTTGAAAGCGAATTATCGATTATAGGGTATTTGCTCTGAAAATCTCTGTCAGTTATTACGGCTGAAGTATGTTAAAGGGAAAGAAACCCGATACATCAGGCATGATGGAATTATTGTGTTCTATAAGGTTATCGGAAATCATTTTACTCCCCATTCTCTAAAAATATATTGGGAGTAGCAGGAATCTAACGAAAGCTGATTTTTCACCGATATCTTACATTCTTTTCACAAAGTGCATTTTCAACCAAAATGACCCATCACATTTCTTCTTACAAAAGGAAACATATGCTATATTATTTTCGGAGAAACTATTTTATCCTTTGTAAAAAAAAAGAAAAAATCAGATTATATGCGGCGTTTAATAATCGTTGCTTATCTTGTATTAAGATATACGATATGCGTTTTAACAAATTTAGGGTAATATTTAATATTTTATAAATGCTTAATGTAAATTATTTGACTAAAATTAAAATTTTTATTAGAAAAACAGAAACTTTATTTAAATATCCAGAACTGTTGGTGTAGGTAAATATATGCTACAAACATTAAAATCACGACATAGTTGTAAAGTTATTTTAATCTAATTTATAAATTATGATTCATCGATATGAGCTCAAAAAGATGTTAAATTACATACGAATAAAGTACTATTTTCATGCAGCATACAACCCGTTATATTAGGGGATCAGTAAAATTTTTAATCTCCCAGACATGTAAACTACAGTATGAGTCAGGTAAATATATGGTATGTTTTTTAGCTGAGAATTATCTCGTACATTTTCAATTGTTTGTTTATCTTTACTGACCATATGTTAGTTGTCAACTTTAATTTATATTCTTATATTGCGTAATAAGGACAGCAGAGGTTTTAAAACTCACAGTGATTATTTGGTATTATATATGAAATATTTCCAAAATTTAGCTCATCGATTGCAAATCGTATGGTTATATGTAAAAACAAACACACAAAGGAACAAACTTCTTAATTTTCAAATATATATAACTTAAACGCTAGATATTTATTAGACTAAAAGACTTTAAAGAAATATTTGTTGTTTATACCGGTGTTGTTGATACCGGTTTTTATTGTAACAAAAAATATTTGAGAATTAAATTTAAAATTAGCACATAGGTACCTAATATATTATTTAAGCCAGATATAACATAAAATTATTTAAGTAATATCTAAATTCAGTGATAAAACGTATGAAAATAATGCATTTGATATTTAAATAATTTAAAATATGAAATGATTAAATGAGATAATCAAAGGAATGCCGTCTTAATGCTAGAAAAATTGTTATATTTACTTATTTATTACGTGATAAAATGATAAACGTAATCGAATACTCTTAACAGGTAAAATAGCTCTTGTAATAATGGCATTGAACTCTCGAAAACGGGGAAGGAGTGTACTTCGAATGTTTTAAAGACGACAGTATTTTCGCTGTGATATGAAGCATATTTATATCACTTTATTTTAGAATAGTATTGATAGTTTAGGAGAAGATAAACTTTACTCGATTTGAATTTTGCTGACCGTAACTCATCAAGAATAAAATATGGATGTCCCTACCCATTCCAGGTCCAACCGCTTCATAAAATCGAGGACAGGCGGACAGATAACTTAGGCTATTATTATATGG
>CM063511.1:100347570-100362570 GCA_032207245.1 Pardosa pseudoannulata | reverse complement strand
TGTATATATATATATATATATATATATATATACATCAATCAGTTTCTCGTATAATACACAAAACAATGACATTAGTTAAAAAATGGAGAGAAAATTAAATTATATATTTAAGTTATATTACACTAAAAGTGTAAAAACTTTTATTATGCCCTTCTTTGAATATCGAAGGAAGCAACTAAACAAAACACAGACACAAATAGATAAATTATCTACACCCACATTAAAATATGCTTTTCAAGAAGTTTGTTTTTACCTTGTATATTTATCTTCCACATTTCAAGAAATATTTAACATTAAACTAAAAGAAAATCAAATTAAAATGCCTTAATAACACACATTAAAAATTATTAATGAAAAAACTAGGTTAGTCAGTGATGTATTAAATATAAATATGCTAACAAACTTTATAATTTTTTAGATATAATATTACTCCAATTTCGAAGTACCAAATCTAATATGGTATCTAATATGTAAATTTTGTTTGCACACAAATTTATATATGTGTTATCGTTAAAATTTAAATCAGTTATTTCGTAAAGTAACTAGGTATTTCATGAAATAACTAGACAAGTCACTTAAAGTATATAAAGTTATTGAATTCTAAGAATTGCTAAGTATTCTACTAAATAATATAATAAAATACCAAATAATATTCTACTAATAATGATGACTTGATAGTTAAAGTGGGAAATAAAGAACTCAGAAGTATTTTGAACAGTTTTATCTGCTGTTAGTATATTTTGAACAGCTAAATTTTTTTTTGTAATGACGTGCGTGTGTGGGGGGGGGGCTTCATTTCGGTGTTTTCGACGTAGAATTTACACTTTATATTTACTTTTTAATTTTACATTTTGGATTATTAATAAATACTTTTGAAATATATTTTCAAGCAATGAAATTTTAATATGGATAAAGTTTATTTTTCGTAATATTTTACTATTGATTAATTTATAAATGCAAATTTGAAACTGTTTATTCTTCACTTTAATGGTCTGTCACTAATTATTTCATAGAAAATCTAGGTAAAGTATGATAATTTCCATCGGCTTGACTAAAGAAGTGGGTTCCCTCGCAAACTTGGCGTTAATAGTTTAAGTATGGTCGATTAACATTTTCTCCTGATCTCGTGTCTATACAATCTGTATCTATATTATAATTTATATGATATTTGCTTCCAACTCTCCTTGTGTAACTGTTTTATTATATATTAAAAGTGCGCAATGCTTAAAAAAATTAGATATAACAGACTATTAATGGTTCACTATGGCTGATTTTTAATAATTTTGAGCTGTTGCATTTGTAAACTGTTAAGGCATTAATTGCCCATAAATATAAATATCCTGTTTTCAAGTCGTTTTCTTTCTCCTGATCTTATCGTATCCATACAATCTGTATCTTTTTTTACAATTTATATGATATTTGCTACCAACTGTCCTTGTGTAACTCTTTTCTTACATATTAAAAGTGTGCAATGCTAAAAAAAAATTAGATATAAGAGACCATTAATGGTTCATTATAGCTGATTTTTAATAATTTTGGAGCTGTTGCGTTGGTAAACTATTAAGGCATTAAGTGCCTATAAATATAAATGTCAGGTTTTCAAGTCGTTTTCTTTATGGCTCACTGTGCATTAATTAAAGTCGTCAGAAAAAGCAAGAAATACAATGTTTGTATGCATTACCTGTTTGTTTTAATAAATATCACCAATATTTTCGCCAAATTTGCCAAGGGAAACCCAATTCTTAAGTAGTCCCATTTCCATCTATTATATATTAAAATAGATAGAAGCTTTTCATTTTTAAGTCTAGGAAAAAACCATTTACAAAGAAGGTTTTATTTACATTTCCTTTAAATTTTCTTGGGTAATTTTTTTTATTTTTTGGGCTTCCTTGGAAGCAAAGTGCTATGTGATTTCGATAAAAGAGGTGGGTTACCGCTTGAATAAATTTTGTACGAAACGCTCCAAGGTTTGGAATAATCGATCCTGTGTTTTGAATTACAGCAGAATTGTTGATCTTTCTCCTCATTCCATGGTGCTTGAGCATACCAAGAGGAAAACTGTTTACGCTATAAAAGTCATTTTCGGTAATTTTTCAAGTGGTCGATTGAATTTGTGCTATAGACCTTGAAAGATTGTTTCGGCTTTTAGTGCGCTGTAAAAGCTTTAACTAACTCTCCGTATGCCTTATATGGAGGTTCTTTCCAGAGATGAATTTCACGAAGCTCTTTTTTAAATAAAGAATGTAAATATGCAGCAATTTATTTATTATTACAATTTCTTTTTTCTTTTGGATGGTTGTTAGTCTTTCTTCCCTCTAAATGATGCTTATCAAAACAGGGGAAAGGAAAACAGGAAGAATTTTTTCATCAAAATTTTTCAGTAGTTTTTTTATGTCGAATCGCTATTAGATTATTAGAGCCTTATGAGACAGTCTTTACTTTGTGTAAATGTAAGACTTCGTTTATTAAGGTTTCAATTAATTGGACCACCACATTTTTAAACTAATTAATCTTTTATGATAATCTCAATATACGCATAAATAAAGTTTATATGTCAAAATATATGATTTTAAGGTCTATCGAAAACCCATTGTCAATTGAAAAACAAAATTTTGTTTTGTGTTTTTCCATAAAAATATTCAAATGCTTCCAGTGCACTTCATAGCTGTCATTAGCATATAATTTTCACAGCTTGTTTACTATTTATATATAAACAACCTCAGGAATCTATTTCGTTTACGATGATTTCAACTTATCTATAAAAGTTATTTAGACATGTGTAATGTATTGGCAATTTTGTTGTTGTTTATTATATTATATTTTATGTAAGTCTACAAATAGCAGAAAATGCTACAGACTACAAAAGCATATTTAATTTACTAACAAACATATAAATAAACAATGTTCGGAAAGTTGAGAGAGTTAGTCTTTCTTCCCGCTTAATGATGCTTGTCAAAACAAGGGAAGCTATCCATTTTTCAAAAAAATTCAATAGTTTTTTTTTGTTTGATGCTTATTAGATTTTTAGAGTCTTATGAGACAGTCTCTACTTTGTGTAAATGTAAGATTTCGTTTATTAAGTTTTCAAAGAAATGGACCACTCTTTTTTTAAACTAATCAATTTATTGCGATAATCGAAATATAAGCACAAATAAAGCTTATATATACAAATATGCTTGATATATGATTCTAAGATCTATCTAAAACCCATTTCCAATTAAAATACAAGATATTGTATTAATTGGGCTTATCCATAAAAATATTGAAATATTTCCAATGCACTGCATAGATGCCAATAACATTCACTTTTTACAGCCTGTTTACCATTTATATATAAACAAACTTAGGAGTTCACTTTTATTTAAAAATGATTTCAAGTTACATAAAAAGTTATTTACTGATGTATGATGTTTTAGCAATTTGTTGTTGTTTATGATATTATATTTTATGCAAATCTACAAATAGTATAAAATGCTACAGACTACAAAAGCATGTTTAGTTTTCTAACAAACATATAAATAAATGATTACATTAACAATTTGTTTAGTCATATGTAATGTTTTAGCAATTTTGTTGTTGTTTATGATATTATATTTTATGTAAGTCTACAAATAGTATAAAATACTATAGGTTACAAAAGCATGTTTACTTTTCTAACAAACATATAAATAAATGATTACATAAAAAAGTTAGTCAAGTGTCATATTTTAGCAATTTATTATTGTGTATGATATTATATTTTATGTAAGTCTGTAAATAACAAAAAATACTATAGACTACAAAAGCATCTTTAGTTTACTAACAAACATATAAATAAACAATGTTCGGAAATTTGAAAGAGTTTCAGAATTTATGTAAATAGTATATTATGCCGTCATACCCACCACACTTCAACAATGCTTGCAATGGCATATTTTAAACCTTAATAATTTTAAACAGTTATATTGTTTGCTTTCTAAATGCCTAAGTTGAAAGTGCCTAATAATTTATTTTAATTTAACTTTTCCCAAATTGATAGATTCTTTCATAGATTTGTTTATCATGTAACTGACAGTTTTTATGAGACCTTATGTATATCGCCGATTTGAATAGCGTAAAACCACGATAAAACGCCGAATTTAATAAAACAGTACAAAACATAAGAGTATAATATATATTGTTGCACTTATGCATATAAATGAAGATCAAAAGCAAATCGCATTTCTGTATAAATACTAAATAAAAAATAAGGTATAGAAATGCTATGAAATATAATGGTATGTTTTTTAATAAATTTAATGATTTAAGACTATAATGATACTAAAATTTGACTAATTTATCTGGTATTTATACTAACATTTAAAATTCATCTAATAGATTTTCCAAAATATTTTGTAAATCTATATTAAACTGTTTTTTATTAATAAAACTGTTTCTATAAGTGTTGAAATTTTAGATGCATAATTTATTACATTTGTATAATTATAGAAACAATATATGCTAACTAAATCATCATGTTTCATTATCCATAAAAAATTTAAATTTCAGTTATGTAATAATAAATATAAAAATAATAAAATGCATTTTTTGTATTTTATAAATTTAGCTAGATATTGTTTAAAGCTTAAAAAAAACGGTTACTAGATTAGATTCTTTCATTAATTTGTTTATCATGTAACTGACAGTTCTTATGAGACATTATGTATATCACCGATTTGAATAGCGTAAAACAACGATAAAATGCAGAATTTAATAAAACACTACAAAACATAAGAGTATAGTATATACTGAATTTATGCATATAAATGAAGATCAATAGCAAATCGCATTTCTCTATAAATACTAAAGAATAAGGTATAGAAATGTTATGAAATATAACTGTATATTTTTTTAGTAAATTTAGGGATTTAATTTTTAAGAATATACTGATATTAATATTTTCTAATTAATGTAAAATTTATACTAATGTTTAAAATGCATCTAAAAGTTGTTAAAAAATATTTTTTAAATCGATATTAAACTATTTTGTATTGAAAAAACTTATTTTATAAGTGTTGATATGTTAGATACATAATTTATTACATTTGTATAATTATAGAAACAATTTACAGGAACTACGTTAGCATGTTTAATTATCCTTAAAAAATATAATTTCACTTGTGTAATAAGAAAATATAAAAATAATAAAATAAATTTTTTTTTATCTTATTTTAGCTAGATATTGCTTAAAGTTTAAAATAACGGTTACTAAGCATCGTAAAATCTTCAAAACTCTAGAAAATAGTTTGAAATAAATAAGAATATTTTCTTTAAACTTTCGATGTTATAGCTTCTATGGGTTAAGTAAAGTCAAGTTTAATGTATCGAATATAATATGAATTGATGTTACGTTTTTAGACATCATTAAAAAAGAATAAGTACTATACGAAGGGCTATTATATATTTTTAAACTACTTTAAGATTTATAGACATTCTAAGAAACAAACATATTTACATGAAGGAATTCATGCAAAAGGCATTAACTTTTTGATGTATTTAAGTAACTATTAATTTAAAATTCTTATACTGTCGATTGTGATAAATTATTTAATAATATAACTTATATAATTGTAATATAACTATAATTTAATAATACTAAATAGTTATGATTTAATTGGTTTTGATTTGGAGAACTATGGTCTAAGTTTTCAACAGGGCAATAAAAAATTATACTTTCATTATAAGTATACATATTTAAGGTAACATTTTCAGCCCAACGTATATGTTGATCGGATTGATGTGTGCAAAAATCTTGTACTAATTTAGTATAAAATATTAACTTATTAGAACTGTATATGTATAAATTTAAAATTTATAAATTTCTTAAACTAAGACACGATATCTAACAATGATTTGGATATAGAAATAAACCACAGACTCGTCAAGTCCGATAATTGATATCGGCTTCAAAAACCAATTAAAATTCCGATTTGAAAGATTGAATACTAAAATCAACATCTATAAAACACCAATATGTCCTTTTCTACTTTATGGGAGTGAATGCTGAATAATAAACGAATTACATAAAATTATTATTAATATTTTAGCGTAAAATGTTAAGCAAAACTTTGGCGTAGTCATGAGATGAATAGCTGAAAATCTTTATTTAACTTTGAAATTTACCAAAGGTACATGCAACCTGATATTGTATAGCCTGATAAACTACGACAACAGACTACGACAGCTCGGACATGTATTCTGATGTGACAATGCAAACCCAGTAAAAATTTCCTTTTACTAACTCCATGGGAAACCGAATACAATGGAGTCCATCAATAAGGTGGGTGAATCAGTAGAGAGGGAATTTAGTCTCGTAAATGAAGGAAACTGGAGGAACTTTGCAATGGACAGGACCAGTTGAAAACATCTATTGAGTATGGCCTACTCATGCTGTAGTGTCTTGAAAGAAGAAGAATACATGATATAATTACACAATGCGAATAGAATTAAGAAACAAACTAGATACCTTTATGTTATTAAGTTTACAATTTGGAGATTAACACGGTAGTTTACACAATTTTAATATAAAATCATTTATATAGGTAGTTTTTCTGACGATTAAAAATCCCTTAGGGGGTTCTAACATTTTGTGCTTGAAAATTTGTATGTCACTCCTTATAAGAAATAAACGATGCTTCGCACTTTAAGAGACATTTTAAGTTTTAATCAACGTTATTGAAAAATAACATTTTTACCATTTTTATTATTCGATCGCAAAGCCAGACTAAAGAAAAATTTAGAAAATCGATTTTTTTAATCTCTAAAAATTGTTAAACTTTCTTCTTCTTTCCATTCATCGTCATTGTTGTTTTCTTCATATATAAGACTACCATCAAAAATTACTAATGCCATTCTTCTTGAAAGATTCAACAATAAAGTAGTCTTTCAATAGTCCATGAGTCTTTTATCTACTGTTACAATTAGTTGTTTGAGACGTAGAAGACTGTCGGGAATTTGAAATCGAACACTAGACCATTTCTATTTTAATTTCCAGTGTAAGAGGAAAATGAATTTTGGAAACAGTTATTTGAAGAAAAATGGCATCTTATAGTGCTTGAAAATACCGTATTCGAAGCAAAAGAATTGTTTTGTAAGCTCTTTAAGCTAATAAAATAATACAATTTCTTTTGTGTGTACATACACAAAAAAAACTAAACGTATCAAGTTGCAGGTTCTTTTTATTTCTTTTTAATATATCTGAGATCAACTTATTTTGAAACTAGAAACATAATCTCACGTTTAGCAACACAATAGATCACAGCTCTCTCAATCAGACAAAAAAATCTTGATTCAATATATTAATTCAATATAGTTTCAAAAAGTTACCACTTACGTGTTCATTCATGTGCTATTTTATCTGGAACACAAAATATCATTCATAGATTCCTCATCGTTAAATACGCTGATCTAATTTAATACGTTACATTTTTCTGAAACGAGAATAGTCTTGAAAAATAATTTCAAAAAGTTAGCATAACACCATTGATTATGAATACCTAAAATGAAGGAATGTTGCCCAGAGGTAGTATATGAGTACAAGTTAGATATTTCTGAAGCAAATATTTTCACTAGCTTGTATATAAAATATTGTACTAGCTTGTATATATCTCCTTCTAAAATCTTAGTTTGAAAAACAAGCTGGATAACATAGTGTAAAATGAATATTCCAAAATCCTGAAATGGTGATATATGCTAACTAGCCTACCTACCTACAATGCTTTTTGACTACCAAACGCTTAGGTGGGATATGATTACGTATCTCAATATGGTTGGTATAGTAGGTACACTTTTAAGCTGTTTTCACTGCATCTCATATATCAAGAAAAGTTCTATCAATAGTCTTATAAGTTTGACGCTATACTTTGGTATCGTAGCCTCCAGTATCGAATTCTTGTACAGGACTAGATATTGGTAACAATTTAGATTTATCTTTAAATGAAAGATACGGTATTATTACCCTTGAAACTTTACAAACACGAACACACATAAAAATATATTATTACAAGAAAATATTTTTGAAATTTTGTACTAGCATGCCTGGTGTTTCAGTCCATCATTGAATTGTTAATCAGATTATTGCTCACTGAGTTCTTTAGATATCAACTATGAATGAACTGGGAGTTGTTAGAATAATTATATACTTTTAGTATTATTTTAATTTCAACATAGATTAATCGCTTTTTTATCCCAAAATAGATTTCCTTATGTAATACGAACAGTCATAGCCTAAAACATTCTTTAATAATGTTATTACTTTTATTTTAATATATTAATTAGTCATTATTTATCAAAGACTCTTCTTATAAATTATGCATAAAATATGCAGATCATTTGTACATATATATAAATCATAAAACACGTTAAAACTGAAGATTTGATTTTAACGGTTTTGATATAAATATTTTACTCCCATTTCATTAAGGAAACATTTAGTTATTCAACTCTTTTTCCGTCCTGGTTTTCATTTATTATCCTGCGAAAATTTAAAATAGGTAATTGACTTACCGCTAAGTATACAGAAGAAACGGATATCTATAAATCGAAATTTATGATGAAATCGGATCTCTTAAGAAGAGCTGAAGGGTAAATATAAAAATCTATTCTTGTTTACTATGTATTCCCGTCATTTCAATGAAGTCAAGTATAAACGTTAGGAAATGAATTTTAAAGCTCCCGTATCTTTTCTATAACTGAAAATAGCTTTCGTTTTGAAAGGCGATATGTGAATTCCGTAGAATTGCTATGACTGGAATCACTTGAACTTTGATAGATCAATAAATTCAGTTCTTATTCATGAATGAAGTTCTAAAAATACTAAACATATACTTATTATTTTTTTTTAACCCGGTATTAAAAGTTTAAGGTACAACTTTGATATACCTCCCAAAAAATTACGCGCCAAATCTGGCACTCCCTACGGACATTTTAGGGTTGCCGTTTCTTATTTTGGTGTTGCCAATTTAGTTTTTTTCAGCTTTTAGGTTTTTGCTGTTGCTAAATTTAGTATTTTCTTGTATTTTGTACCATTTTTTGAGTTTTTTTTTAAGTTTTGTGGCAACAATTTTTGGATTTCATATATGTTTTACCGCCATTTCATTCATTAGCCATTTCTTTGTGAAGTGATCAAGAGGATTTCTGACTTGCTGTTTTTATGCTGCAAATCTGGTTGTATTTTCTAATTATATTATTTTTTCTATAATTATTTTTATCTTTTAGCTTTCAATATGCCTACTGTATATAGTGTTGTTCAAAAGTTTCAGGGAATTTTGAGTCGGAAAATTGATATACAAAATTGATATTCGTAAATCATGTTTAGCGGCTAATGTTCATTGTTTCAATAAATTTATTGAAATTGCTTCTGGGGTAAATTGGTAGGAATTCAAAATTTCTGTATAAATAATTCTTTTTATTAGATTGCCGCACGTGCTTTCAATTGTATTTGTTAAAATTTTTGTGTAAATTGCATATAATATGTTATTCAGTGTCATTTATTTGTATTTTTTATGTATTTATTGTATTTTTTATGCATTAATTATTTGTATTTAGCTAGAATCCATTTTGGCGAAAAAAAAGGCGCTAAAAACAGGTATTTTGCTTGGCGAGAAAAACAGTCGATAAATTTCCGATTTGGGGGGGGTAATATAAAAGTAGATCCAAGTTTAAATTTTTCCTTGACTGAAAGAAGCATGTTATGATTTCTTTCAATATAAAGCTTTAATCCTTAATGCTAAAAATGGTCTCAGAAACATTTTGAAATGTTCGGTTTGGAAGTTGGTTTACAATATTATGATACTTGGTAAATAAATGCTGTAAAAACTTTTAAATTTATTATTAATTAATTTTTAGTAATAATTTATATATAGAAGATTTCATAGTTATGACTAGGTAATAGAAATACATTGATTGTGCAACTGAAATCTACAACAAACCTTTAAGAGACCCTATTACTCAGTTTACATCTGAGTGAGTGATTCAACGTTCCGACCGGTACTGCAAAACTCTAGAAAGAGTACGGTATGCAATTAAGGGGAATCAGAGTCATAATGATTCATGTTAACACATGTTTCCATATCGCATATGGCTTAATACAGAAATTGCACACTCTAAAGAAGGTTTGGTTTGGTTTGAACCGCTACGGTCTACTTTTTGCAACACGAGGGTTAATGAGACCGGGGCCTACAGCTTAAAGAATAATCCATAGCTATGTCTATGTCATAGAAATCCATTGATTGTGCAATTGAAGTCTACAATTATAAGAGTGATCACTTACTTTCCAGCTAAGTGAGGGATGCAGCATCACTAAATGTACTGATAAACTGTGGAAAGAATACAATATGCAATTAAGGGAAATCAGAGTGATTATAAATTATGTTAACGCATGTTCCCATATCGCATATGTCGTAATGCAGAATTTACACTCACTAAAGTTTGGATTTGGAGCATTACTATCTACTTTTTAAAAAACGATGGCTAATGAAGCCGCACCCTAATGCTTAAAGGTTCCTTAGCTATGTCTATGTATTAGAAATCCATTGATCGTCCAACTGAAGTAGAACTATAAGAGTCATCACTCTGCTTCAAGCTAAGTGATTAATGCAGCATTACAAAAGGTACTGCGAAACAATCGAAATAATATGGTAGACAATTGAGGGGAATTGGAGTAATTATGATTCATGTTAGTACATGTTCCCATATAGCGTATGTTGTAATGCAGAAATCATACTCACTAAAGTAGGTTTGGTTTGGTTTAGAGCGCTAAGATTTACTTTTTGCAACACGAGGGCTAATAACATCGAGATCTACTGATGCATACCAACATTAATACATACCTATTTATTTTATTTTCTTTATTTTTCATTTATTTATTTATTTTATTTACATAATACATATCTATTTCTTTTATTTTTTAAACTTTTCTTTAATTTAATTATTTTATTCACTTAATGTATAACTATTTATTTTATTTCTATTTTAATTCATTACCTGTCGCATTTTATACAAATAGGTTACCAGTAATTTGACTGTTTATGGTATGTTTAGTGTTTTAAATCTTTTGAACTGCTAATAATTATGTTAAATATTTAAATAAATTACTCGCACCTGCTTTCCTTTTATTTCTTGATTTTCAAAAACTCCTGTTTTCTTTTTCAATTTTAAAAAATCATTGAAAATCTGCAAAAAGTACTAAAATTTTCTTCTCTAGTAAAAAAAAAAATATATTGTAAGGAGTAATTAAAATTAAAGATAATTGAATTAGTCATATCATTGCTTCCCTAGGAAGAAAAGATATAACAGAACCAAAATTCTTAAAAAAATTATCTTCTCATTTCCGAACTCATATTAAAAAGCCATTTTACTTCACTGTGTATTTTTGAATAAATATAAAATCAAATTCTGACTTCAACTGCAATTTTTAAATTAGAGACAGCTTCATTTTTAGTGACTTATTTATTATAATTATTAAAAGAATAATTTCATACTCATGGGAAAACAGAATTAAGATATATTTTAATAAAGAATTAAATGTATATTTTCCCGAAATGCTCACTAGAATTTCAACGTATAAATGATTTAAACAATAAATGTTTGGACAATAAAAAATAATATTTCACTTAAAACAAATAATTTAAATTAAACATATTTCCATGCCTAAAATATTTATTGTTACAAAATTTAAAAAATAAAACAACCTGTCTTCTTCTTTCTAATTTAAACAACAGTACTGAATTGCTATGATAAATCAAAAACTAAATATTTTCCGTATATTTCCTTGTAAGTTCAAATAAAATTTTTGGATAGTAAAAAATATATATTTTACTTAATACGAATAATTTAAATTGAAAAGACTTTCATACCTAAAATTATTCTTATTGTTACAAAATTAAAAATAACATAACGGCTTCTTTTAAATCAAGCAATAGTGCTGTATTGCTATGATCAAAACTAAATAAAAACTAAATATTTCCCCATATTCCCTTGTAAATTCATTTATATATGTTTTTGTATTGTTTAAAAATTTCTTTAATTCTAGTACAAAAAAATATTTGTATCGTTTACTTTAATATTGCTATCAGCACATTAATAGTTAGTTAAATCAAAAAAAATTTCTTAATACATGGAATTTTGTAATTATAGCGACTAAAAAATATTTAATATTTTTTTAAATAAGTTTAAATATTTATCTAAAATTTTTTATTTTGTCAATTTTTTAAATTAACTAATATTTAGTATTATTTATCTTTTTTTTTATTAAAAGAAATATTAGTATTTCACTAAAACTTATATAAGGAAGCAATTATTTATTAAAATCACAACCTAAATTTCATTAATTATGCAACTGAAACAGCAATATATCATATCATTTCTTTAATTAGTATAAAAATCTACACTGGAAATGTATGAATTTTAATTCTAGGTAGTAATCAAGCAAACTCTCTTGGGTTTACTTCATTACTTTCAATTCTCAATTAATGTCATTTGTTTAGTATTAAAAACAAATAGGAAAATATACGGAAATGAAAATATAAGAAAATAAATACATATTTGCAGAGAAATGTTTATTTTCAAAATAATATACAGAAAAACAGTGGTTGTTAGTTTAATAATTTCATGATAAGGTATTGTTTCAAAGATATCCCATTCATTGATGAATTAAACATAAAATTAATGAATCTTCACTTGAAAGGCTATATATAAATAGGTGATGGTTTCAAATTCCAAACTTGTGATGCGAAGAGGCAGTAATTAACGGCTCGTGCTTTAATTATGATGTTGTAAAATAGATTTTTATAACTGCCAGTTGCAAAATCGATGCTACAAAGATTCAACTAGTCAGATTTTTAAAAATGGGAAAATATTATTTGTTTTTATTGAAAATTTTAAATTCAAAATACTTAAATTAATAATGAGTTTTTATAAATAAAAATATTATTTATTTATTATTTAGATTATTAAATTAAATATTAGTATTTTTCTTTATAAATTTATTTTACCAACTCTAACTACCAACTGCAACGAAATTTATTTATAAAAATCAGAACCTAAATTTCATTAATTATGCAACTTAAGCAAAAATATATCATATCATTTCTTTAATTAGTATAAAAATCTACACTGGAAATGTATGAATTTTAATTCTAGGTAGTAATCAAGCAAACTCTCTTGGGTTTACTTCATTACTTTCAATTCTCAATTAATGTCATTTGTTTAGTATTAAAAACAAATAGGAAAATATACGGAAATGAAAATATAAGAAAATAAATACATATTTGCAGAGAAATGTTTATTTTCAAAATAATATACAGAAAAACAGTGGTTGTTAGTTTAATAATTTCATGATAAGGTATTGTTTCAAAGATATCCCATTCATTGATGAATTAAACATAAAATTAATGAATCTTCACTTGAAAGGCTATATATAAATAAGTGATGGTTTCAAATTCCAAACTTGTGATGCGAAGAGGCAGTAATTAACGGCTCGTGTTTTTATTATGATTTGTAAAATATATTTTTATAACTGCCAGTTACAAAATTGATGCAATAAAGATTTAAGGAGTAATTTTTTTTAAAAAGAAAATGTTATATGTTTTTGTTCTATATTTTAAATTTAAAATATATTGCGCCATGAATTAAACATAAAAGTAATGCATCCTCATTTGAAATGCAATATATAAATATGAAATGGTTTCAAATTCAAAATTTCTGATGAGAAGAGGCAATAATAAATGGCTCGTGCTTTTATTATGATGGTGTAAAATATATTTTTATAACTACCAGTTATAAAATTGATGCAAAAAATATTTAATAAGTAAATTTAAAAAAAATGGGAAAATATTATTAGTTTTTATTGAATATTTTAGATTTAAATTACTTATATTAAAAATGAGTTTTTATAAAGAAAAATATTATTTATTTTATTATTTAGATTATTAAATTAAATATTAGAATTTTTCATTATAAATTTATTTTACCAACTCTAACCAGCAACTGCAGTGAAACTTTATTTATTAAAATCGCAACCTAAATTTCATCATGCAACTTAAGCAGCAATATATCATATCATTTCTTTAATTAGTATAAATATCCACACAGGTAATGTATGACTTTTAATTTTAGGTATTAATCAAGCAAAATATCTTGGGTTTCCTTCATTACCTTCCATTCTCAATTAACGTCATTTGTTTAATTTAAAAACAAATAAGAAAATATACGGAAATGAAAATATAAGAAAATAAATACATATTTTCAGAAAAATACTTATTTTTCAAAATAAGGAAGAGAAAAACAGTAGCTGCTAGTTCAATAATTTCAGTTTTCTATGATTTTCATGATAAGTTATTGTTTCAAAGATATCCCATTCATTGCGCCATGAATTAAACATAAAAGTAATGTATCCTCACTTGAAACGCAATATTTAAATATGTGATGGTTTCAAATTCCAAACTTGTGATGAGAAGAGGCAGTAATTAATGACTAGTGCTTTTATTATGATGGTGTAAAATACATTTTTATAACTGTTAGTTACAAAATAGATTCAACAAAGATTTAATAATTAAATTTAAAAAAAACATGGGAAAATATTATTTGTTTTTGTGGAATACTTTAAATTTGAAATATTTATATAAATAAATAATTTTTATAAATAAAACAAATATTTATTTTATTATTTAGATTATTAAATTAAATATTAGAAATTTTCTATTCTAATTTTTTTATAAACTCTAACGAGCCCCTGCATCGAAATGTTTCTTTTAAAAAATACCACACTAGTATAATGAATCAAAATTTTAAATATTTAAACAAATTATATTTAGATTATTATTATTTAGGTTATTAAACTAATATTAAAATTTTCGATTCTAAATTCATTTTATTAGTTCTACAGTGAAACTACATCAAAATTTATAATTTAAAAATATCAGAATTGTACGAGGACTTAAAATTTTAAATATTTGAGTAAATTATATATTTCCTATTCAACTA
>CM063511.1:100317570-100342570 GCA_032207245.1 Pardosa pseudoannulata | reverse complement strand
ACAAAGGATTAACGCAAAAATTCAGATGATTTAATTTTTAGGTCATGTTGTTATCAATCATAGACTAGAAATTTATTATTTTCGACATTTTTCAAAAGGGTATAAAATGAAGTCCTATTTATTTTAACAAGTTTTTGACAAGTTTTAGCAACATGTTAAATTTCAGTTTTATGTCTTTATCTTACTTTCAGTAGACTTTTCTTTATCTTTTGAAAGTAATATCTGAGATATATGAAAAAAAAATAATATTTTTACCTTGTGGTGTCTAAATATTTTTCAATGGTATCATGCTTTTGTACTGTGATTAGTTAGCTGAATGTATTCGCCAAATAAACTCTTCAGCAGTTCTAGTAGATATTTCAATTATTACACTATAGAACATGATTCGGAATTCAAAAATTGTATGGATTCTTTCCAGGTTGTTAATGAGTACTGCTTTCAACGGAATATCTGTATGTTTGAATCGTTGCCAATTTATTCATTAATGCTATCTATTTTTATTTACTTACGTAGATCAAATTCAAGGATCCTGAATATCGCATAAATGATATTGAAGAAAACATTTTTTGAAGAATTAAGACTTCCTCATATATTAAATATTTCTATACTCATTATATGTGACTTAGTGCTTTAATAATATTTTATATTTAAAGTTTAAATGAAATAAATCATTTGAAAACTTATCAATAAATTGAAATGTAATTTAAAAAATAAAATGAAATTTTTTAAGAAAAAATTACAGATTATAAAAAATTAAAGCATAATTTGCAAAAATTTACTAATGAATAACTTAACATTCTTAACTTAGAATTATATATGTATATATATGTATATATATGTATATATATGTATATATATATATATATATATATATATAAATATATATATATATATATATATATAATATATATATATATTTTATTATAAAATATATATATATATATAATATATATATATATGTATAATATATATATATAATATATATTTATATATATGTATATATATTATATATATAAACATTATATATATATATAAATATATATATATATTATAAATATATATATATATAATATATATAATATATATATATATATATATATATATATATATATATATATAATATATATATATATATATATATATATATATATATATATATATGTATAAAAATATATATATATATGTTATATATATAAATAAATATATATATATAAAAAAATATATATATATATATAATATATAATATATAAATATATATATTATATAAAAATATATAATATATATATATATATATAAATATATATATATATATATATATATATATAAAAATAATATATATATATATAATATATATTTTTTATATATCTAATATATATAAATATTTATATATATAAAATTATAATATATATATAAAAAATATAAAATAAAATAATATAAAATTATATATATATAAAAATATATAAATATAAAAATATATAATATAAAATATTCATATATATGTATAAATATATGTATATATAAATAATATATATAAATATGTATATATATATTTAATAAATATAAATATATATATATAAATATAATATATATATAAAATATATATATATAAATATTATATAAATATATATATTATATATATATATATATATATATATATAAAAAATTACAAAATATATACAAAAAATATATAAAAACATAAATATATATAAACAAAACTATAATATAATATATATATATATATAATATATATATATAAATATATATAAAATAAATATATATAAATATATATATATAAATTATATATATATATATATATATATATATATATATATATATATATATATTAAAGAATTAAATAACTAATCTTACTCATATTAAGAATAATTCAACATCATTTATGAATATTCGTTTAAGATATTTCTTTTAAACAGACAAATTTCCCTTCCTTTAAGAGTATGTGGATCAAATTTCAAAACATACTTACAAGGTCTTAATTTTCGTACAAACGAAATACTCTAATTAAAACATCCTTTTTAAAAAAAATTATGGTGAAGGAGAAATGCGTGACGTGAATTCAAAAATAATTTTACAGTACATACAAGGTAAAAACTATTAAAATTGTTAATATACATACCATTTGTTTAAAGGTAATTTATCCGTAATCTTTTTTTTACTCTTCTTGAAAAAGTAGTAGATAATTCGTCTTAATTTTATACTTATAATAATAGTGTTCCTAAATATTTAAATTAATTAGTGAAGGGTATTTAAAAAGATTTTCATATGTTTATATAAAACTTATAAGATTAAAACAAATTAGTTTATATACTTATAACTTATTGTATTTCAACTTAAATTTCTTAATTTTATAGCTTTCATACACTTTCAAATTAGAGTATTATGTTTCATTACATAATACTAGGAAATTTCGAAATAAAAACTATATTCCATATACTTACAGTTATTATTTTGAGGCATGGTAAAGTAAATTTTGCTTTTTTGCATAACTGTGAATATAGACGTTATTAATTATCATTACTTTTTTCCTCTATTTACTGAATAAAATGAAATTTTGTTTCCTTATTAAAAGTTTGAACTAGAACGCCTTATTTTCATTCTCTAAGTAAACATTCCTTAATTAAAATATTTTAATTAATTAGTTTCATAAAAGTCAATCATTTCGTTTACTTAGTAATTTTTTTTTCTTTCATACATTTCTGCATCTTGTTTAAGAGTGTCCACTTGTCTTAAAATTACCATAGGAGAGCTAAATGAAAATTAATTTTAACTCTCTAAAAAAATTCAAACGCTATTCGAAAATTACGTTATCACATAATCATAAATTAATTTATTCGTTTTATTAGGGCTTAATTACTTGCAAAAATTGTAAACATGCTTATGTATTGAAAAATTTAATTTTGTATAACGACAATGTATTTTTAAAATCAAATGTTATTTCCCAAAGATGTGTAATTTATGTTTTTACAGTATTTCATAAATTTAACATTCCTCAAATTTTTTAGTTGTATATTTACTTACAGTAAATATTTAAAAAAGTTTGTTGCTTATTAAATTATTGTTCATTAACAGTTTAATCAGGAAGCAAATAGTTTATTACATTATACTGTCTTTACATCATATGAACGAGCGTGACAGCAAATATAACATGTGATGAATATTCTGGTAGTGGTACAGAAACTTTTTACAATACTTTTGTTCAGGTATGTTACGTAATTAAATTTCAATGCTTAGAAAAGTAAAGAAAATGCAAGAAAACTAAATTTATGTTAATTCAATTAAATATGGTTAGATTTTACGTCAGTGTAATTGTGTAATTAAGTCTTAGTCAGTGTAATTAAGTCTAAGGTAAGCAAATTATTTAATACTTGCTCTCACCTTTTCTAATTTCAAGGAAATTAGTGAAAATTTTTATTTTTAAATCTAATTACACGGACTAAAAATGTACGTGAAAACGGTCAGGAATTTTATCAAAATATGACAAGGAATAACAGATGATTTTCCTTTCATAAACTGTCCAGAAGCTAAATCTGTAAATATCAAAATAAGCTAAAATATTCATTTCTACAATTGAGCAATGGTAAAAGTACTAGTCATATATGAAAGCAACTAAGTGTAAGAAATATGCCACATTAGATTCTCAATAACGTTGTATTAAAACTAGAAAACAGTTATCGAAAGACATTGATGTTAACCTTCTTGGGAAAGGAATATCCAACAGCTACATGATCTGAACTAATCATATATAGTAAAAGTACTAGTAAAAGTACTAGTCATATATGAAAACAACTAAGTGTAAGAAACGTGCTACAATAGATTCTCAATAACGTTGTATTAAAACTAGAAAATTGTTATTGAAAGCCATTGAAGTTAGCCTTCCCTTTTTGGGAAAGGATTATCCAGCAGCTAAATGATCTCCACCAATCATACATATCTAAAGTACTAGTAAAAGCACTAGTTATATATGAAAGCAACTAAGTGTAAGAAACATGCTGAAATACATTCTCGATAAAGTTGTATTAAAACTAGAAAACGATTATTAAAATAATTATTGTTAGCCTTCTTGGGAAAGGAATATCCAGCAGCTACATGATCTCCACTAATCATACATATCTAAAGTACTAGTAAAAGCACTAGTCATATATGAAAGCAACTAAGTGTAAGAAACATGCTGTAATAGATTCTCAATAACGTTGTATTAAAACTAGAAAACGATACTTAAAATCATTGTTGTTAGCCTTCTTGGGAAAGGAATATCCAACAGCTACATGATCTACACTAATCATATATATTAAAAGAGCTGCACTTTATAAAGTAGTAGTAAATTCATAATTAGTGTAAAACTAAGTTTTTTTATGAAATGCACCTTCCTAGAAAGTGTGGAGATAAATGTGATAGGAATACTACAGAGATAATTGTAACCATGCTCTTAAGTTATAATTAAATCCATAGGATTTAGTATTTTTTAGTTGTGTATTTACTTACAGTATATGTTAAAGAAAATGTTCCTTATTAAATTATTGTTCATTAACAATTTAAGCAGAAAGCAAATAGTTTATTACATTAAACTGTCTTTACATCATATAAACGAGCGTGACAGCAAATATAACATGCGATGATTATTCTGGTAATGGTATAGAAACTTTTTACAATACTTTTGTTCAGGTATGTTACGTAATTAAACTTCAATGGCTAGAAAAGTAAAGAAAAGTAAAGAAAACTAAATTTATGTTAATTCAATTAAATGTTGTTCAAATACATGTGGTTAGATTTTACCTCAATGTAGTTGTAGTTATAATTAAATCTAAGAAATATGCCTAAGGTAAGCAAATTCTTTAATACTTGCTCTCACTTTTTCTAATTTTAAGGAAAGTAATGAAAATTGTTATTTCTAAATCTAATTACAGGGACTGAAAAAGGAGGTGAAACGGTCAGAATTTTTTTCCAAAATATGACAAGGAATGACTGATAAATTTCATTTCATAAACTGTCCAGAATATATATATGTAAATATCAAAACTAGGTAAAATAATCATATCTCCAATTTAGCAATATTAAAAGTTCTAGTTATATATGCAAAGAACCAAGTGTAAGAAACGTGCTGAAATAGAATCTCGATACCGTTGTATGAAAACTAGAAAACAGTTATTAAAAAACATTGATATTAGCTTTGTTGGGAGAAGAATACCCAACAGTTACATGACCTCTGCCAATCATATTTATTTAAAGAGCTGCACTAATTAAGTAGTAGTAAATTCATAAATATTGTAACACTAACATTTTCTATGAAATGTACTTGCCTTGGAAGATTTAAATGTTATGAGAGTACTACATATATAACTGTTGCAGGAATACTACTGACACGAAGGTGATTGTTCAGACTCTCAGAACCTTTATTTAGTAGTGACTACAGTTGTTGCTGTTACTAATTCTGCTAAGTCTTAAGTATTCAGACAAGAACCGTACGTTCGTTAACTTTAAGAATTTACATAACAAGTACGGAATCGGAGTACCTCCCAAACTAAGTACAATCACTCCAAATTGATATCGATAAAAGTTTGGGGATAGTAGACTTTAGTGCCAATTTACTCAACTCTTGCCACCACAGAAGGGTAGATTTTATACACTCATTTTCAACCCTGGGCGAAGGAATATTTTAAAGAAGCTCCTATGACACCAAAGATTAAAGAAAATCCTTTTTTGATGAATGGGAGGCGCCCATTCTTCGGTCTTGATTTGTGATTTTCAAGGAACAATATTATCTGAAAATTAAGGACAAGCGAAAAGGGAGTTAGGTGACAATAACCCTCTTATTACATTTTTTTTTTTTTCGGATTTATTGCAGTAAATGCATCGGCTCTGATCCACTGAATATCAACTACATGATATAAGAAATTCGGATATAGTTTAGTGAAAACTTGCGGTATTTATTTTTTAACCTATGAAGAGAAAATGCTAAGATGTTCATTTAATTTACGTCTATTGAATAGTATCCATAGTTTTTAAAAGTCCTGAAAGGACAATCAGTACTTTTTGCTAATAAATTCAATTCCTAAGTTTTTAATTATATCCATAATTTATTTTATCATCTCATCAGGTTTATTAGAATATCTTTAAAATATGCATTATTCCTACTAAAAAAGACACAATACGCCAAAAGCTGTATTTATTATAGCACCGGTAAGAAATATTTAAAATTTCAATGAGTAGGTGGAATAAAACATTATTATTTAGAATTGCTAAGAATATTTTTAGCTTAGAATAGGTAATTAGTTACTTTGGAAACCAAGGTCTTTCTCTATTACTTTCAAATAAGTTAATATTTAATGCCTAAACAACAGTATTCCTATCTTTTAGTCTAGTAAATGAAACTAATATATTTCTTATATTTAGCTCAATTTTCTAATTTATTTTCAGTTGTCTATTAGTAGTACGTCAGATCATTATAATTTCTTTTTTATAATTTTTTGGAAAACCCTAAAATACTTTTCAGTTGTCTTTTTACGTTGAAAAATTAAAAATACTTCTTCACTCCTTTTCACTATTAAATTAAAAATTATTTTTCCTTCATTAAAACGCTGCGCAAAAAAACATTCTCATTAGGAGGTTTTTGAAGCGAAGGGTAAGACCGCTAATTGAATAAAAAATCAAAATTCTTAGAATATGGCAAAGTTTTGGATGCTTGTTAATGAGGTTAAGCATGTAGAAATGACTAACAAAGTTTGTAGGCAAATTGCACCTCAATTTGTAAGAATAAAAGGTCATTTTGGAAGAGTAGGCTTCCATTTTCATCCCATGTTCTCGAGGCTAAACACATGCAGAATATTTTGAAAATTTCCAAATGTAGCATGCTGATTACGTGCACATATAACGTTAATTCTTTTTAGATGCATGGATACCTAATTATCTTTATTATTACAACCAATTGTAGATTTTATTTTTACTTTCATAAAAAGCTTTTCATTAATGAAAATTTAGCAGACATCGATTTCTTCCTGAGAGTGCATAAAGTAATAAAAATATTTAAGTTTACCTACTGCTTAAATTAAAATTCTTTAAAGCTAAAATTTTTACTTTTTGTTCAACTATATTCCTTAATAATTTTTTAAAGAAATGCGAAAATGAGCACAATCTAGTGTTAAGGATATTAAAATATTTTATGATTTTATCGTATGTCATATAATGCATGAATAAATATACGTTTATATATGTTACATCGGGGGGGGAGGTACACCTACGACAGCTGAAGATCAATAAAACGTTATAGATCTACAAATGTTTGATAGCTATGGAAAAATTTCTAAAAAGGCGATAAGTAGATAAAATTTTGTTTTAATGGGACTATACTCATCAAATTTGCAATATTTTTAATACAGAGACACATAGATATAAATATATCAAAAATAGGGTCTCATATTTTGATCCAATGTCATCTCTTCACACAATTTGGATCTTAAATTTGTTTAAATTTTATTAAAATCTAGTATTAAGGATATTAAAATATTTGATGCATTTATCGTATGTTCTATAATGTATGTTTAAATAATACATGCTTATGTTACATCGGGGAGTACACACACGACAGCTGACGACATAAAATTTTATAGGTCTTCTGAAGTTTGATAGCAATGAAAAAATTTCTAGAAAGGCTGTAACTAGATAAAATTTGTTTCTCTGGGACTATACTCATCAAGGTTGAAGTATTTTTACTACAGAGACACATAGATATAGAGATATCAGAAATAGAGTTTATAGAATCTCGGTGAAAATTTATTCTCCGTGGATATTTTGAGCCATGTCATCTCTTCATACAATTTGGACCTAAAATTTGTTTAACTTTTATATGATTAAAATCTAGTATTAAGGATATTAAAATATTTTATGCATTTATCGTATGTCCTATAATGCATGCTTAAATAATATATGATTATGTTACATCCTGGCGTAAACCCACGACAGCTGATGACATAAATTTTATAGGTCTTCCGAAGTTTGATAGCAATAGAAAAATTTCTAGAAAGGCTATATCTAGATAACATTTGTTTTGCTGGGGCTTTACTCATCACGTTTGCAGTATTTTTACTACAGAAACACATAGATATAGATATTTCAGAGATACAGTAAAAAGATTCTCGGTAAAAAATTATTATTCATGGACATTTTGAACCAATGTCATACAATTTGGATCTTAATTTTTTTTTACTTTTATATGATTAAAATCTAGTATTAGTGGTATTAAAATATTTTATTCATTTATCGTATGTCGTATAATGAATGTTTAAATAATACATGCTTACGTTACATTGGGGCATACACACACTATAGCTGACGTCATAAAATGTTATAGGTCTTCCGAAGTTTGATAGAAATAAAAAAGTTTCTAGAAAGGCTGTAGCTAGATAAAAAAAAATTCTGGGACTATACTCATAAAGATTGCAATATTTGTACTACAGAGACACATATATATAGAGGTAAGAGAGATAGAGTTTATATAATCTAGGTGAACATTTAGTTTGCATACATATTTTGAGACAATGCCACCTGTTCATACAATTTTGACCTTAAATTTGTATAACTTTTATATGATTAAAATCTAATATTAAGGATATTAAAATATTTTATGTATTTATCGTATGTCCTATAATGTATGTTTAAATGTATGCGTATGTTACATCGGAGCGTACACCCACAAGAGCTAACGACATAAAATATTATATGTCTTCCAAAGTTTGATAGCAAAAGAAAAGTTTCTAGAAAGGCTGTAACAACATAAAATATATTTTTCTGGGAGTATACTTATCAAGGTTTCAGTAGTTTCACTACAGAGAAACATAGATATAGAGATTTCAGAAATAGAGTTTACAGAATCTTGGTGAAAATTTAGTCTGCATGTATACTTTGAACCAATATCATCTGTTGGCGGAATTTGGACTTTAATTTGGTTTAATATTTATATTTCATACAAATAAAGTCCATGAAATATATACCTTTAATAAAAATCTGGTTGAAATCCTTAAAAAATATTTTCTCCTGTATGACTCCGATCGTAAACATTATGAGTAACATCTTAACTACTTTTATAAATCTACATCTCTTAAAAGTTTTAATAATGCCACACTGGCAATATTGATTATTTGCTTGGTTTTAAATGACACGGTCAAATTTTTATCTACTTCTCAAAATGGATTACAAAATGGCAGGATCGTTCATACTTGTAGCAATATTCAAATAAGAGAACCCTAAAAGTGCATTCTAATACCACAGCATTTCGAGTATGGATGACTAACAAATTTAGGATGAAACTGAGTTAACTGGAGAAGTATAGATCATAGAAATGAAGTGTTTCTATAAATTAAAAACAGAGGACAAGACATGAATTAGTAAAGCTTGAAATGATACTAAATAAATCACTAGTGATTTTGTTTTAGAAATAATAAATAGTAGGATTTTAATTATTATTTATTGTTTAATTGATAAATAAATAACTTATGAACTTCCAAATTTTTTAAATAGAATTCTTTGTACATGTGATCTAAATATTTCACACATGATTTTCAAAGATTCTCTGCTAATTCTCGAATCTATTGTTATCCCCCCACTTTGATGCACTAACGAAGACGAAAATCTAGAATGGTATATATAAGTTAATTTTCTCTTCATTATCGAAGCATAGTAAGAAGTAAACTATACGAGGACTTTAAAAATCATTTTCTGTACGCAGATGGCATTTTATATATTCTAAACATTAAATCTCCTGCAAATAACATTTATTATTACCTACAGAACGGTATAAATAAAAATTTACATTGAATTCTTTTTTGATGATAATTAGGATTACTTGGTGTATACTTGCTATAACAATTTTGGTATCAACACTCTAATATATTTTAGTTTTAGTTTTCTATAGTGCATGTTTGAGCATAACCAAATCAAGATTTAACTTGATACCATTCCAAAACATTTAAGATATTTTATCATGTTTCAATTAATATTTCAATTTTAAGATTCCGTTATTCTTTCAGAAGCAATTCAAAGTAAAAAATGTAAAGTAAGTTCGGAATTTCTTTATAATGAATGAAAATGATCTATAGCAAATAAATCTTCACTGAATAAGTAGAAATTCCAAAACATGAGTTGCTTTATATAGTGTCTTATTTTTTAAACATTTTAAAGAGTAAAACTGGTGGTCTTTTATCATACAGATTTTTTATATTCAAAGTAATCTATATTACTACAATAAAGTGATGAACATCATACAAATCCAAATCATTTGTTTATATTTAAGTCTATAAGTATTACTAGTATGAGTATCTATTTACTACCAAATTATATGTTTAAATATATATGGAAATTACTTCAGTAAAAAATATTCATATGTCAAAAACAACATTTCAATTTAAGTATGTTTTGGAATAAATTTTAAAAGACCTGACACTCCGTAAAGAAAATACATTTTATCTCCTGATGGGAAACAAAAGTATTACATTTCTTTCTAAATTCCTGCATCTTTATCATTTTAATTGATATTGCTTTTATATTGCTTTTATATAGAGGCATTTCATTGCAATTTATCTTTTACTTATGTCTTTTAAACATAATATATCTTATAAAGTGTGTCAGTTATTTAAAATTTATAGAGACAAATCTGGTGATTTTTTTTTTATCATAGATATTGTTTACAACCAAAGTGAGCTATATTATTATAATAAATGGCTGAATGTTTCACAAATCCAAGTTTTAGTTACTTAAAAATATGTTAGAAATGCTATTAGGACTAGAAAGTCAATTGAGATATTTGAATCTATTTGTAATTATATTCAAGTTTATAAGGAAAATACTTAAAGAAAAAAGAAATTATATGTTTCAAATATTAATTTAGTGTAAATATATTTACGATTAAGTTTGAATAGCACTTAAAACTCGATAAAATAAATTTTATCTCTTGATGTGTAACAACAAAATTATATTTCCATCCAAACTTCTGTTTCTTTATCATTTTAATTGACATTGCTTTAATTAGTGAAGCAAAATATAATTACAATATATCTTTTACTTCTATCTTTTAAATACAATATATCTTATAAAGTGTGTCAGTTTTATAAAATGTAAAGAGAAAATACGGTGACATTTTTATCCTGAGATTGTTTAAAATCAAAGTAAACTATGAAAGGGTGAAAGTCTTACAAATCCAGGTTATTTGTCACATTAAAATTTGTTAGAAGTGCTAATATAAATAGTAAGTTGATTGTTACATTTCAATCTATTTGCAATACCAGTATGAATAGCACACTATATTAAAAATAATATTTCAGTTTAAATATATTTAGTATTAAATTAGAATAGCTTTTAAAACTCAATCAATAGAATAAATTTTATCTCATGTGAAACAACAGTATTATATTTTCTTCCAAACGTCTGCTTCTTTATTATTTTAATTGTCATTGCTTTAATTAGTGAAGAGAAATTTCATTACAATATACATTTTACTTATACACTATGTCTCTTATAAAGTGTGTCAGTTTTTAAAAATTGATAGAGAGAAATCTGGTGATTTTTTTATCCTAGACTAGATATTGTTTACATTCAACGTAGGCTATGTATATTATAATACAGGGCTGAATGTTTTAAAAACACAAGTTATTTTTTACACTAAAATCTGTTAAAAATGCTAATATGAATAGCTAGTCAATTGTTATATTTGAATACCTGTATGAAAATCTATTTGTAATACCTGTATGAAAGCTCTCTGACTGTCGAATTTTATGTTCCAGTTTACAGGGAAATTACTTAAAGACAAAAAAGTTGATATGTTGCAAATAATATTTCCGTTTATTTATCTTTAGAATTAAATTTTAATAGCTTTAAAAACCCCAGTAAAAATAAATTTTATGTCTTGATATGAAACAAATGTATTATATTTCCTTCAAAAGTTAAACTTATTTATCGTTTTAATTGGCTTTGCTTAAATTAGTGAAGAGAAATTTCACTTCAATATATCTTTTAATATATCCTCTGCATACGTCGCGTGGAAATCGCGGGTGAAGAATTTTTCACACTCATTTCAATACTGACCCCTCAATTTTCCCGTAAAGGTTAAAAAAATATCATTTGATGCTTATTTTCTTTTATTTTTTCTATTTTATTACAAAATACCCATAAAATTTTTCGAGATAAAAAGTTTAAAAATTATATTAATCTGAAAATGAAAAATCACATGATCTTTTTAAACTAATAAACTGGGCGCAGTGTTATATATCTTACAAAAATGTAAAAGCTATTAAATTTCTTGTATTATTTTAAAACAACTGATAAAGATGTGAATTGTTGCTTATGTAGATAAAGAAAATATAAAAAATCACCCTGTATTTCAGTACCGGAAATTATAAAAAGAAAGCCATACATAGCAGTAACACATAACAGACCTGATGTACAACCAATGACAATTGGAGATTACAGCTTTAAAAATTTAAAACAGTTCAAATATCTAGGCTCAATTATAACAAAAAGTAATGGCATTAAAAGTGAAATTTGGAACAGATTAAATAGGGCAAATAAATGTTATTACGAACTGAGAAATTACTTTAAATCAGAACACTCAGGCACAAAAACCAAAATTAATCTTCATAACACTTAAGTACAGCCAATAATTATATATGGAAGTGAGTGTTGGACTATGAACAAATCTGAAGAAAATAAGCTATTAATATTTGAACGAAAAATACTAAGAAAAATATTTGGAGCTGTTAAAGAAAATAATGTATGAAGAATCCATTATAATCATGAACTATACTCTAAATTCGGTTGGGACACATTTATAGATACAATGACAACCTTACAAAAAGAGTTGCATTTCAAAAAGTTGATGGAAAAAGGGAAAGAGGTAGACCAAACACCAGGTGGATTGATATGGTTGAGAAAAAGCTACATGAAATTGGAGTCAACTAGTGGAGAACTGTGGCCGAGGATTGTTCCAGATGGAAAGAAAGTGGAGAACTGTGGCCGAGGATTGTTCCAGATGGATAGAAAGTGGAGAACTGTGGCCGAGGATTGTTCCAGATGGAAAGAAAGTGGAGAACTGTGGCCGAGGATTGTTCCAGATGGAAAGAAAGTTTTAGATACAGCCTTGCCCTGTAGAAGGCTGTAGTGCTACAGAAAAATAAGCCATAGACGGAGGGATAAATAACAATATACCTGTTACAGTGTGTCCTTTTTTTAAAAATTTTATAAAGAACAATTGGTGAATTTTTATCATAGAGATTATTTACATTCAACATTACCTATAAATGGAAATGCTGAAGTTCGTGCAAATTTCACTTATTTGTTATACATAAATCTATTAGTAATACTAATATATATATAGCTACTAACTGTCATTATTATGTGTAGAATTATGTATGAAAATTACTTAAAAAATATGTGTTACAAATGCCATTGTAGTTTTAATATATTTAAGAATAAATTTGAATAGGCTTGAAGCTTAGTCAAGAGAATTCATTTTATCTCCTGATATGAAACAAAAGTATTAGATGTCATTCCAAACTTATGTTCCTGTATCATATTAACTAACATTGCTTCAATTCAAGTTATAGGTTAAATAACATAATAAAGGGTTAAATAACAATATAACTTTTAATGTGTGTCAGTTTTTTTAATTTTATACATACTTTTTATCATAGAGATTATATAGATTTGAAATTACCTATACTATTATAAAGAAATGCTGAAGTTCATGGAAATATTACTTATTGTTATACATAAATATATAAATAATGATAATATATATAGGTACTGATTATTATTAATGTGTGAATAATTATGTTACAAATAGCATTTCAGTTTTATTATATTTAAGAATAAGTTTGAATAGCGCTTGAAACTTAGTCAAGATAATTCATTTTATCTCCTGATGTGAAACAAAAGTATTAGGTGTCCTTCCAAACTTCTGTTTCTTTATCTTTTTAAATGACATTGCTTCAAGTTAAAGGTTAAATAACATAATAAAGGGTTAAATAACAATATAACTTTTACAGTGTGCCAGTTTTTTTAAATTTTAGAGATACTCTTTTCATAAAGATTATTTACATTTAAAATTACCTATACTATTATAGAGAAATGCTGAAGTTCATGCAAATCTTACTTATTTCTCATACATAAATCTATTAGCAATGCTAATACATATAACTACTGACTGTCATTATTATGTGTTCAATTATGTATTGAAATTAGTTAAAAGAATTATATGCTACAAATAGCATTTCAGTTTTAATATATTTAAGAGAAATTTGAATACCGCTTGAAAATTAGTCAACATAATTCGTTTTATCTCCTGATGCGAAACAAAAGTATTAGATGTCCTTCCAAACTTCTGCTTCTTTATCATTTTAATTGACATTGCTTCAATTAGTGAAGAGAAATTTCATTACAATATATCTATTACAAAACAAACTACAAAAGGGAAATTTACACGGAAGAAGTGTGTCAAACAAAGGCCATGGATCCAGGCGATGATTCGGGGTAAACAGCATTGAGGAAAGATGTCACTAATTAATTATCGTTTCCTCTGTAAACATGTTTGAATATTTATATACTCCCCGGGGAACAGAAATGCTGAAATTCGTAAAACTATTCCATGAAAGTGATATTTATTTTAAACAAGATGAAAGACATTGTATTTATGTGTTGTTTCAGATTAATTCCTTAAAATATATTTATTTCAAATTCTGGAATATACAAAATATACAGTTAATGCTTGAATATACGACGTTGCAATGCGGAGATGTCCTAATGTACAGACTGTAAATACATATATGAAGTTAACATATTATTCATAAGTAAAGCTAGATTATTATGAAGCTAAAGTAAAATAATTGATGGATAAAGCAAAAGCTTATTAACAATGTTTAGTTAAGTATGTATGCTGATTTATTCATGCAAAAATCTTACTTTATCGCTTTTGAGTTCTATGTCAATAATCTAGACAGAGAGCAACATAATCTTCTGTTCATTGATAAACTCTATGGGGACAATCAGAAGGCCATCATACGCACATTTCCATGACAACCTTAAGATTAAGTCTTGAGGGAGTTGTATATTTCACTTTCTAAACTGTTCTAACGTAAAGACAATGGCATATGAGGAGAATATTAATTAGTTGCTTTCATTTAAATCCATTAGGCACTACAAGACGTTTCTAGTAAAGGATTCAAGCTATTTAAAGGGAGACATAACCTTTAGACATGCGAGTACAATCCTAAAAGTGAAGTGTATTTTAATTGTTTAATCCTAGTAGCTATAGAAGTAGAATTCTTGACTTTTTGACAGTATATAAAACATGATTAAAACATTACATTTTATTGTAAAATTTCATCTGAGTTAAAATATAATTAGAAAAAAAAACTATTTATATTAAAGGTGCTGTTAAATAATATAGTGAAGCACGTTGTAGTGGACTAAAATCTATCAAAAACTTTTTCTTATATTTCAGAAAGCAACTATACCTGGCTTGACGATAAGAAATTATAATAATTATTAAAAATGGTGAATGGTTCTACCCCCCTCCGAGCCGACAAATAATTGTAGCATTTCTAATTATTATTTAATTTTAATTTATACAGTATTACAGTTAACTTTTATTTATTAACGTTGCTTTCAGTAATTTTATAATTTTTAATTTATTATTTTCAATATTTTTATTACGTATCAAATAATTTATTTCTCTATTAATCTACGGATGTCCCTGGCCAAAATATATTTTTGCGTTTTTTTTGTCCCTAAGCTATCTACTCTTTAGTTTTCCTTTTTTGGACTCACGATCCCACCGTTATATCCCCCTCTTTCATCTTTTAGTTGTTTTATGCTCTGCACGATGTCAATTTCTTTGCTTACTGTAAGAAATCTCTAAATTAGAGGTCTCGGCCCAAACAATCCAGTAGCACCATTGCCTTTTATGCCTTGTATATAGAATATTTTTTTCTAATTTTTCATAAAGTTTAAATCCATGGTGAATTACTATATCAGTTATCTACAATTTGTATACATTGATATTTATCTATAAACTGTAGTCCTGGAAAATATTATCTGCTTAGTAGTAACGTGTGCAACAAATTTCAAATTGGTTTTAGTAAGAATTGCTACTCACATATGTATTTATATATAATAAAGGTAAAATGCAAAAACCGTGTTTCAAGATATCTTGACTTTAATTCGCTTTTAATGGGGAAATACTGCTATAGTCGATTGTTTAATTATTAACATAAACTTTTTTTACGATAACGAGGGAAGTAGATAGAGAAATATATAGCTATCAGTATAAATAAGTTTTTAAAGACTGTTTTCTTTTTCTTTTTTCCAACAGAAATGTGTTGTTTTAAGGATGTGAAGCATTCATCTTATAAGACAATAAAAATACAAGAAATAACAAAAGTAATTCAGAAAGTACACACTTCCAGTTTTATCTGTCAATCTTTGAATAAATTTCAAACCGATATATATATATATATATATATATATATATATATATATATATATATATATATATATATATATATATATATATATATATATATATATATATATATATATATATATATATATATATATATATATATATATATATATATATATATATATATATATATATATATATATATATATATATATATATATATATATATATATATATATATATATATATATATATATATATATATATATATATATATATATATATATATATATATATATATATATATATATATATATATATATATATATATATATATATATATAATATATATATATATATATATATATATATATATATATATATATATATATATATATATATATATATATATATATATATATATATATATATATATATATATATATATATATATATATATATATATATATATATATATATATATATATATATATATATATGTATATATATATGTATATATATATATATATATATATATATATATATATATTTATGTAGATATATATATGTACATATATATATTTATGTATATATATATATATATATATATATATATATATATATATATATATATATATAGATAGATAGATAGATAGATAGATAGATAGATAGGTAGATAGATAACGAAAACACACTAAGTGTTGCTGCATAAGCTGTGTGTGGTATTTTAATGTACATAATGCTAATTTTCATAAGAAATATTAGATAGAACTGCTTATTTCAATCAAGCATTTATAAAAGTTTAGACGCTTTCTTAGAAAATTGAATTAGTTCTGAATTGCATTTAAAAATCCATTTTTATCGTAAGAAAACACTTTAGTTGTAACATAAATATTAATGATATGCACTACTAGTATGCAATTTCTAGGATTATTGCTTCATAATATTCCAAAATAACACAGACGCGCTCTAATTCAAAGTATTGTTAAGGTATTTTATTTATTTTACAGACAATGCTGTGTAAGATATTTGTTCACCTAATGAAAGAAAAGATATGCATAAAAATTACTTAAACTTAAAAAACATAAATGTACATTTTTACCCCTGCCACTTTATAAGATATTGATTTTTATGCATAAACTATATGCATAAAAAAGTTTAATCTTACAAATAAAAATTAAAAATATCTTTTAAATGGTTTAAATTTGCAATATTCTATATAAAAATGTATAACTATCTTTATACGTAAAAATTTACAAATGATATATATATTTATATTTTTGACGGGAAAAAATTTAGTATTCATGGCATAAAATTCACTACCAATCTTCTTTGCCAAAAAACTAATACAAAAGCTTAATTTTGCATTTTATTTTTATTGACTGTCATATATAGACGTTTCACTCTGTTTCTTTTTCTGATACCTTTCGGTGTTGTATCTGAACTCTGAACTTAAAATAACCTTTTAAAACTGTAATTATGGAAAGGAATACTTTAAATGTGACATTTAACTAACAAGGTACTTCAGAAAACCACGTCTTCTTCTAATTAAAAATTATCTCCAAGATACTTCAGTTTTCTCCATTCACTTTCATTTATCTGCAGCTCTCATCTTTATTATTTGTATAATTTTAATCATTTAGAATATGCTAAAAAATTAGTTGTCGAATATGTTTAATATGTTTAGTTAAATATTTATATTTTTATTAGGTGGTCTTTCTATCTTTATACTATCCTAACTAACCATTCATGATTATGAAAAATAATGGTTTTTATGTAAAATTAAAAAAAGAAATAAATTCTGAAAATAATTTGTCTAATTTGATGCTTTACAGCAACAAAATTATGAGATTATTTATAGAAAATAAACTCTTAATCCTTTTTCGTGATTTTTTATACTTGATTGATTTGCATTCTTAAAAAGTGATTTTATTTCAGCATTACAAGAAAAATCATTCTTGATACGTATGCAATTTTTAGAATTTAAATAATGCTACTTTTTTAAAATACAATAAATTTAAATCTAAGTTCGAACCAAGCTAAAACATAACTGAAAATCTGCTTTTTTATATTAACTATTAGTTTAAAAACATATAAGAACTATTAAGTAATATATGTTATATATAGCATCTCAGTACTTTGAGATCGTACTAATATGACGGTAAAAACGACTTAGAGAAATTTGTTTTACTTTAAACTTTTTGTTTTTCTAGTTTTGAAAGGTTATCCACAGTCTTACGGAAGATACTACCTCATTATGGCAATCTCTTTCATCATCTTCACCTCCTTTTAAGTCTACTGACTCTCTCGCAGTCTCTAATTTTCTTCGCCAACCAAATTTTGAGCGGAATGTTCGCCAACGAAAACCATGCCAAGTTATGTTTTTCAACGAGTTGGACAATACGATGCGAGTGAAAATCCGCATAACGTTATGTAATCCAACGACTACAAGTCAAACAGTAAAATGGCGATAAGGACTATGCCGAGGGAATATACTTGAAGCAATAGAGAGCAACCCTAACTGGATTGGGAAAATGAAAGGATAGCAAAAGAATGGAGTATCTGCATAAAGGGTAATTTATTATTTGTCTGTGCCACATCACTTGGAACATATGAAGCTATTACTCTAAAATATATGATCAAGTTACTTCACGTAAAGATCATAGCCTAGGAACATTTGTGCTACAAATTACATATTCTAAATTTTAACTATAAAAGTGGTTGTAAGATTTCGTTATGTTTCTGTAATTTTTCTTCCTTTTGCTGCGTTTTAAATGAAATTGGTTAAAAACCGAAATATTATTTGATGCACTAAATATTGAATCAACTATACAATAATAGCCTAAGTTGTCTGTCCATCTGTCCGTCTGTCAGCGAATTTATGAAACGGTTGTTCCTGAAATGGATATAGGCATCCATATTGGATTTTTGATGAGTTAGGGTTAGCAAAATTCAAAGCGAGTAAAGTTTATCTTTCCCTAAACTATAGATCCAATTCTAAAATAAATTCGCATGAATAAGCTTCGTATCACAGCGAGAAATACTGTCATATTTAAAACGTTCGAAATCCACCCCGTCCTTTTTTCGAGCTTTTAATGTCATTATATCAAGCAACATTTTATGAACAGGCGATTAAATTTATCCAGTTATCACATAATAAATAGGTAAAATTAAGTCTTTTTCATTATGACGTCATTGCTTTAAGCATCTCATTTAAACATTTATTTTAGATTATTTAAATACCTTCTGCATTATTCTTATACGTTTTATCACTAAACTTAGATATTACGTAAATAATTTTCTTTTATAGTTGGCTTAAGTAATAGATTAGACACATATGTGATATTTTAATAGATTATTTTTGTTGTAAGATAACTCTCAGTCAATAAACAAACCATTTATTTTTATCTGCCTCATAGAGTACTTTACGATTCTGGAAAATAAAAAAAAATTACTGATCCCGTCATATGACGGGCTATATACTAGTCCATTCATATTACATTTCGTCAAATATAATAAGCAAATTATCCAAAAATATAAAATTTCTCCAAAAAGATCTGTGATGGGACTCCTTAAAATTATGGGAGTCGTAATTTTTAAAAATATTTTTTATTTGAACTTTTTGCATTTCAAAAACACCAAAATATCTTAAATCTTTTTCTGGGTTTTCATACATATTTCCAGAAGTCTTTATGTGTACTTTGGGTTTTATTATTTCAATTTCATAAGCTGGTTTTTAAAATAAATATTTGAAATACATTTTAATAAATCTAACTCTTCTACTTATTTTTCACAATTCACTGTCAGTTTTTAGTGAAAGACTCCATATTCTTATACCAGAGATAAAAAATATATAAAAATGATCTTCTTTGTGAATTTTGAACTTCCTTCTACTATTATATCCTTAAAGTTTTCTCTATTTTTTTCTGAAAAAAAAAAGATGAACTCATGGATCACTTTACTTTCAATCTTTTTTTTTCCATGGTATGTCTATTTTTTTCCGTCTTGTGTTTCTAAAATCACTTTTTAACATAACATGAAACTACTGAGAGAAATCTGAGATCTAAAGAATGCTGCAGAAAAAATCATGACTATACCAATTTTGCATTTAATCTGAGTGAAACACGAATATTTATTCTCATTTAATCTCCCTTTATCGTTAAAATACTTGCATTTTATAAATATATTTCCATTATATTCATTTTTGAATTACATTGGGCACCGCTTAATGTGATCGCGGTTAATGTTATATATCGCTTATTGTTATCGACATCACTTGGTCCCGATTTTCTTTATTCATTTTCATGTTAAATTTATCGCTTTATGTGATCGTTACATCGGTTAATGTGATAAGTTTTCGAACCGGATTTTAACTGACAAAGGAATATTCTCAATATATTCAGAAGGAAACCATTCTTTTCCTTTCCTTCGCTGTTGTTTGAATTTCCGTTATTTCTCCTCTTCAACGTAGGGAAATTGGGAATGAATAAAGGAGTGGGGCACTACATATTCCTGGATTTTTTCAGAAATACGCACACCCTGTTGATGGTGAATGGTTGTCAGATAAACAGACTTTAACCATCTCATTTAAACATTTATTTTAGGTTATTTAAAATCCTTCTGCATTATTCCCATACATTTTATCCTTAAACTTAGATATTACGTAAATAAATTTCTTTGCTATTTGGATTAAGTAATAGATTAGACACATATGGGATAGTTTTAATCGATTATTTTTGTTGAAACATATTTCTCAGCCAATAAACAAACCATTTATATTTACCTGCCTCAAAGGGTACTTTACAATTCTGAAAAATTAAAATTTTAGTGATCCCGTCATATGACGGGCTATATGCTAGTCCATTCATATTACATTTCGTCAAATATAATAAGCGAATTATCCAAAAATTTAAAATTTCTTCATAAAAATCTGTGATGGGACTCCTTAAAATTAAGGGTGTCTTAGTTTTTTTAACGTATTTTTTATTTGAACTTTTTTTAATTTAAAAAGCAACAAAAATATCTTAAATCTTTTTCTGTGTTTTCATACATATTTTCAGAAGTCTTTAAGTGTACTTTGGGTTTTATTATTTCAATTTTATAAGCCGGTTTTTAAAATAAATATTTCAAATACATTTTAATAAATCTGACTCTTCTACTTATTTTCCACAATTCACTGTCAGTTTTCGTTGAAAGACTCCATATTCTTATACCACAGATAAAAAAATATATAAAAATGATCTTCTTTGTGAATTTTGAACTTCCTTCTACTATTATATCCTTAAAGTTTTCTCTATTTTTTTATGAAAAAAAGATGAACTCATGGATCACTTTACTTTCAATCTTTTTTCGCCACGGTATGTCTATTTTTTTCCGTCTTGTGTTTCTAAAATCACTTTTTAACATAACATGAAACTACTGAAAGAAATCTGAGATCTAAAGAATGCTGCAGAAAAAATCATGACTATACCAATTTTGCATTTAATCTGAGTGAAACACGAATATTTATTCTCATTTAATCTCCCTTTATCGTTAAAATACTTGCATTTTATAAATATATTTCCATTATATTCATTTTTGAATTACAGTGGACACCGCTTAATGTGATCGCGGTTAATGTTATATATCGCTTATTGTTATCGACATCACTTGGTCCCGATTTTCTTTATTCATTTTCATGTTATATTTATCCCTTTATGTGATCGTTACATCGTTTAATGTGATAAGTTTTTTAACCTTATTTTAATTGGCTTAATGTTATTTTAATTGGTTAATGCTATCTATCGCTTATTGTTATCGAAATCATTTGGTCCCGATTTTCTCTATTCATTTGCATGTTAAAATTATCGCTTTATATGATCGTTACATCGGTTAATGTGATAAGTTTTTGAACCTTATTTTAATTGGCAAAAGAATATTAGCAATATATTCAGAAGGAAACCATTCTTTTCCTTTCCTTCGCTGTTGTTTGAATTTCCGAGAATTCTCCTCTTCAACTTAGGGAAATTGGGAATGAATAAATGAGTGGGGCACTACACATTAATGGCTTTTTTAAGAAATACGCACACCCTGCTGATGGTCAATGGTTGTCAGATAAGCAGAAGGCAACACGTTTTTATCGGAACTGAGAAGGAGGGTATTCACATTTTATGCCTTGATCGCTTACATGCAGCTTGTCGATGTGGAAGCCAGAAAGCGAAATGATTTAACATTGAAACAAAAGATCAAAATTTTAAATCGTTATGACAGGTTGATTACGATTACGAACAATTTATCAATAAGCTTCTTAGAACAAATTGTAGACAGTTAACAATTGATATTTTTTTTAAAATCATGTATACAATTCTTATGTTTTAAAAGATAATATACAGTACATACATAAAATGTGTGTTTTTTCATTTTATTTTGAAATTTAGTATATAGGAGTTAAAGGGGGTATAAACTAATCTAATTTTGCATTTCTTTTATTGTAATCAATATGTTATTTTTATCGAAATCTCGGTGTCTTTAACTCATCACATTAAACGGAGTCATCTGTATTTTGTTATCCTTTATTGTTCAGTAAATTGATTTCAGTTCATTAAAATAAATTTATTACTTATTGTAATTTAAGGCATCATTGATATGATATGCACACTAATATTTAATATACATAAAAGTTGCAGTTTCAATTTAGATTAAAGTGTTACGCTAAAATTTTGGTAATCTAATTCTTAATATGAACATGATCCACTGTTTATACTTAAATATTAATGATTATTCACTACTAAATTATTAATAGAGTAACATAATTATTAAAACAACAGGAAGAAAATTTTATAATAATTACATAGTAATTATAAACATTTTCCTCGTATAGTTTACAATTTAAAATGTTAAACTGAAAAGGAAAGCAAAATTTCCTTTCAATATTTAGAACGTATATAAATAGTATTGTGTACTGTTCTATTCTGATGATTGTAATGGAAATCTACGATAATGGGAGTTGAATATTCAGTTTTAAATTTTCTTCCATGCATAAATTTTTGTAACCGTTTTCTACTATTTTTCATATCTACTCTAAATTTCACATTTGAATCTCCATTTCGATATTTACATAAACAATAATTCCTTTATTTTTTAAGTGTAAAGCTATATATGGAATGTTTTTGCTGTTTCTTTTCTCATAAAAAATTTACGAGAGCGTTATATCTCAAAATTTTTATATATCATTATTTACATGTGATCACGCTCAGTTATTTTATACTAAGTTTCGTCTGGAATTTTTCTTTTAAAAAAAAGTAAAAATTGAGTAAGGATAATTATTCTGAGATAGAACATAAAATTATTACCATTGTAACAAATAATAAGAGTAATTATTTGGTGAAAACTTGGAAATAAATGTATTTGCTTGTACAAACAAGAGAAAATCGTTTCTTCAATAGTAGTTACACATTTATCACTATGTTACAAGCATATGGCATTAATGAATTTATTTCTGATATTGTCAGGATTTAAACTATTTAATTTTCTATCAATAGATATATACTTCTCTTAGTTTATTAGACTGTTTCCAAGGTTTTGTTCACAAACGAGGTAGAGATGAAAGTTAGCAAATATGTATGTGTGGTTATGTTTCAATTGAATGAAATTTTAATAAGCATAAAATTTTCTTATTGTTGATTGTTACAAAGATTAATAAAAAGAAGTTTTAAAAGAAAAAAAATCGGTTTCATTTGTTTTCAATGTATATTTTATATTACGCGATTTATTATGCTATATTTCATTTCAATGTATAGAACGTATATAAATAGTATTAGGTAATATTATATTCTAATGATTATTGTTGAAAGTTACTATTAATGGGTGGATTTTGCATATTCCTTTTAAAATGTTCATTAATTTTTGTAACCATTTTCTAATATTTTTCATATCTTGACTGAATCTCACATTTGAATCTCCAGTTAGAAATTTACCTAATCATTCAATCCTTTATATTTTATGTATAGAGCGATATATGGAATGTTTTTGTTATTTTTTTTCCTATCAACATAAATATTTTACGAGAGCTTTATACCTCGAAATTTTTATATATCATTATTTAAATATGATCATGGTCAGTTATTTTATATTATGTTTCGTCTAGAATTTTTCTTTTTAAAAATGTATAAATTGAGTAAAAATATTTTTGTGAGATCAAAAACACGAAATTATTACAGTGCTTACTAATAATAACAGTAATTTCTTAGTGAGAGCTTGGAAAAAAATGCGTTCGTTTATACAAACAAGAGAAAATCGTTTCCTCTATAGTGTTTACACATTTATCACTATGTTACAAGCATATGGCATTGATGGATTTATTTCTGATATTGTCAGGATTTAAACTATTTAATATTCTATTAATACATATATACTTCTCTTATTTTATTAGAATGTTTCTAGGGTTTTGTATTCAAACTAGGTTGAGATGATAGTTAGCAAATATGTATATGTGGTTATGTTTCAATTGGATGAAATTTTAATAAGCATAAAATTTTCTTATTGTTGATTGTTACAAAGATT
>CM063511.1:100300070-100310070 GCA_032207245.1 Pardosa pseudoannulata | reverse complement strand
TATAAAGAATTATTACAGTTACATGTGAATAAATAGATATATTCTTTTTCACTGTTTTAGACCGATAGCGTTATTGTATGTGATACCGACATATCTCATTATATAAGAGTTCACATTCAAATTAAGAACGGAGATACATATGTAGATGTTGCAAATGCCTAAATAAGTAGTTTCAATATTATACAATTAATTTTTGTTACTATATCTTAAGCGTAAGTTCTTCATCACATATATTAGAAAATCCGATCAAAAGGTAAGGTGATAAACTAGATGTTTTTATAGTCTTAAATACATAATTTCAAATTTCCATGACGTCTTTTTCAAGTTATAAGAATTACACATACTTACTCAAGCACAATCATTAATTCAAAACTCGTCAAAATGAACTAAAATATGGCTCAAATGGATATTTAATTTTTTGAAATAGAAGGTTCAAAGTTCGAACGTACATGCCTAATATTTAAACTTCTTGAAATTGTCTCAAGCATGGTCAGATTGAGTATTTTATTTTATATCTAAACACATTTTTTTATAACAATACTACTTTTACTTCGTATAGTAAGAAAAAAATTCCAATAAAATTTCTAAATAAGTTTTTTTTCATTTTAAAATCTAAACAAAGCGTTCACTTTAATTAACACAGCTTGCTCAAAGTTATTAAAAACTTTATACACTTACTGGCGTTAAAACTGAAAAATAATTTACTCTTATTTTCAGCGCACTAATGATTTCAAAATACTAAAATTACATTATTTTTTGTGAATCTTATACCCTCTTTGACTGTTAGTTAATTAAAATTTTATAATTAACAAAATAATTAATATTAAAAAAATACCAGTTTAAGTTATATATTTTGCAATGAATCTAAACAACGGAAAAGCATTAAATAATGTTACGTATAAAAAAATGTATTTTCATATAAATTTAATTTAAAATTGATCAGATATGTTTTTATATAATCAATAACTACACAACAGAAAAACGGTAATTACTGAAACTGCAATGTAAGGAAATAGTTTCGAAAAATATTGTTGGAAGACTCAAATTTAGAAAAAAAAGATTTTAATTTTCTAAGACATAAATCTGTTAATGTGCAAAGATATGAAAATAAATTACATAAAAATTGAAAATTTTATGCTCCTTGATGTATTTTTTTAGATTCCTTGTTCTCTTATTTTTAGCTATTAAAGAGGAATTACGGAATATATTATTGTGACGCGAACTCAAGTAGACATGTGGTATATCATAAACACAACTAAAAAATTGTTTTCAGAGAAGCAAATAATTCGTGATCAATATGTGTGTCTTACTATAAGCATTAAAGCTGCAGTAAACTTATGTATACTTTTAAACCCTGTTTATCCTGCGGTAGAACAGCTACAATCAAATACCGATATATTTCTTATAAAGCCTTTTTTTTCTGACGGTACTCACAAGAATGCAGTTTCTACAGCAGAAAAGAAATGACAGCACTAATCAGGAATCCTTTTATTTTTCTCATAGTACGGATTTTGTAATTGACGTGCTGCATCCGAAGGTCATTTTGTAGTAGAGTTGACACACGTGTTGTACAATTGAGTAAATTTAGTGGTTTATTACCTGTTATTTGGTACTATTATTTTTATAGAAGTCTATACTTCGCAGATAAGAACTTTATTTGTTTTATTAATAATTTAATGTTTTATTTTCTATCATAGAGTGAAAAATGTATGTTGGTACTAGTAAGTACCAGCTGCAAAATTAACTACTAAAATACAGTAGAAATGAATTTTCGTTTTTCCATGATTATTCCAAATTAAAACTTATCTAATGATGAAAAAATGCAATAAGAAAGTTGATGGTAAATTAATTCAGGATGTAAAAGGGTTAACAATGACATATATCTGATTTAATTTAAAACAAATTGATTTTAAAATAAAACTTATAGAAATTAAATATACGTAAGGATAGGATTTAGCTTTATAAAAAACTTATATTTATAAATACATATGTTATTAAAATGGAATATATTCCAAATCAGTGCTGGCCTTCGGTACCGGAGTTCGTGGGTTCGAATCCCACGGTAGCAGGGATGTTCTTAGCAGTTCAGAATCAGCTTTAAGCTGTAGGGCCCGGTCTCATTAGCCCTCGTGTTGCAAAAAGTAGATCGTAGCACTCCAAACCAAAGCAAATCATTTAAGAGAATTCTAAGGATAAAATATTTAATTCCAATTCAATTCCAATGAAGTAAGTTGATATTAGTATGTATTTACATGTAGTCCTGTAAATATTTAATATCGAAATACATTTAGATTATAATCAATTTCAAACACTTTATAAATATGATATTGTTCACACTGAACATTCAGTAAAATTTTAAATTTTAAGGGTTGAATTCTCAACTATAGTAAAAAATGATAAAAAAAGTATATTAATTTATAGGAACAGATGCATTATAATAGACACCGGCCCCGTCTGCCATGTACTTTTTTGGCGATAAATAGAAAAACTCGTGTTTGAAAAATCGCCGATTATAAAAACATGGCGGCTGTACACTTTTTCTCGAAGATCACAAAAAAAAAACATGGTGGTTGTCACATGGCATATTTGAAATACAACATTCAACAAAACAAAACAAAAAAGGTAGATTCACAAATTATAGCATTATTAAAATAAAATTAGCAAAATAATTTTAATTTTTTACGTTATTTAAAAAAATAAATAAGAGATTAGTAATATTTATAGTATATATCAACAAAGAATAAATACATATATCATATTAATAAGCACTAATATTATAATAAATCTAAAATGTGAGGGGGGTTCACATACATGTCCAACTGTGATATACCCCCCAAAAACTTACGCTCCAAATATGGCACTCCCTACGGACTTTTTAGGGTTGCCGTTTCTTATTTTGGTGTTGCCAATTTAGGTTTTTTTCAGCTTTTAGTTTTTTGCTGCTGCCAAATTTAGTATTTTCATGTATTTTGTAATATTTTTTGAGTTTTTTTTTTAAGTTTTGTGGCAACAATTTTTGGATTTCATATATGTTTTACCGTCATTTCATTCATTCGAAATTTCTTTGTGAAGTGATTAAGCGGATTTCTGAATTGCTGTATTTTGCTGCAAATCTGGTTGTATTTTCCAATTATACTTTTTTCTATTAATTATTTTTATCTTTTAGCTTTCAGTATGTTCCGTAAGTCATGTTTAGCGGCTAATGTTGATTGTTTCAATGAATTTATTGAAATTACTGCTGGGGTAAATTGGGAGGAATTCAAAATTTCTGTATAAATAATTCTTTTTATTAGATTGCCGACACGTATTTTCAATTGCATTTGTTAAAATTTTTGTGTAAATTGCATATAATATGTTATTCAGTGTCATTTATTTGTATTTTTTATGTATTTATTGTATTTTTTAAGTATTCTTTTTTTTTTTGTATTTAATGATTCCTTATTTTTTCCGTATTTGTGTTTAGCGAGAATCCATCTTGGCGAGAAAAAAAGGCGCCAAAAACAGGTATGTTGCTTGCCGAGAAAAAAAGTCACCAAATTTATTTCCGATTTGGGGGGGTATATCAAAGTAATTCCCCCATTCACCCCCCCCCCTTGTAATAAACGAAATGTAAAATAAATTAAATAGCATACACACCAACCCACTCATCGCAGCATAAAATCACCAAAACATCGCCAAGTTTGGCGAAAAAAAAACACGTCGTGTATAATGCATCTGTACCAATTTGGTATTTGCATAGAATATTTTTATATTTACGAAACATTTTGATAAATATCTTATTATTTATGCGATTTTATACTGAATAGATAATAGGATGAATATCATAATGTTTTGAATGAATCCTTTATTTATAAAAATAAAAATTGGGAGAATGAAAATTTCTTTGGAAGATCAATATAATTCCCGGAAAAGCGAGAAAAGAAAATTCGGCGAGTCCTTTTAAAGCTGAAATACGACAATATAAATGATCTTCTACAGAATAAGTAGTTATTATCGATAAATAAACACGAGACAATAAATAACCAAATTTGTTTTTATTTCTAGTTTGCATCTAACAATGAATGTTATATATTGCTTTTGCGAAATGTAAACAATGGAAATCAAGTTGGACATTTTTATATTTCCGGCGTTGTTTTGTAGAAAAGGTGACATTTATTGTTAATAAATGGATTTTGAATTCATTCTGGAACTGAATATTTGTGTCTGTATCCACTGTTGTAAACAAAATTGTAAATAATAAATTAACTATAATTCATTACGTAAACTTGAACTCATTGTTAAGAAACATAAAAGGATATATATCAACACAAAAATCTATTTCCTTTGATTAAAGAATAATTTATTTACTTAGTTTTAATTAATTTGAATTACGTTGTTTATAAAATATTTCATTCTTCCGTTAAGGTAAAATATATTAAACTTATATAACCAAAATAAATGCTTATTTTCTAAAATACATTTAAAATCATAGAAAAACATTAAAAGTAGAAATAAGTGTATGACTAAACAGGCATTACATACATGCAAACATTCATACGTATATATATATATATATATATATATATATATATATATATATATATATATATATATATATATATATATATATATATATATATATATATATATATATATATATATATATATATACATATATATATATATATATATATAATATATATATATATATATATATATATATATATATATATATATATATATATATATATATATATATATATACATATACACATATATATATATATATATATATATATATATGTATACATACGCATGTGTGTGTGTATATAAAGAGTAGATTTTAACTTAACCTAAAAGCATGTAAATTATATTTTCCAGTTTTTTTACGTTTCTTTGGGGTAAAAATTAACCCTAATTCAAGAGGCACTCATCAGTAAAATCTTAAATTTCAGATTTTAATTCTGTGACTCTTTACATTCTCACTGGATCCGAGATCCCTTTGGGTTATTTCTGATTGTGACTGATAATTGTGTAGTTTAGATGACAATCTGGTCAACTAACAAGTCAGAGTAATGCTGAAATAAGTAATTTTTATCTTGGGAAATGCAAGATTTCTCCCTAGAGAGAGCCAAATTTTTTTTCGATTTTCTATAAAATAGACTTCACGGGATAACATACGCTATACAGTTGTTTGATTTTGTAAGATATAATTTCAATAAAATAGTGTACTTCAAAACTCGCTTATTGACTGGCTTATCTTTGCTGTGACTCTTTACAGTAAATCAGATTTGGACTAATTCCTTTTTATTTTCCGGTAATTTCGAACGGCCACCGAAATACGCCGAGAAACTATTGACGATTTATACTTTCTGTGATTCCTGCTGACTCAGGGATCTAAAATGTAGCATCTACACTGAAAAAGCCATTCTTATCATTAGAGTAAAGTTGAAGTGAGAACTGCAGTGACTTAAATGTATGACCCTGGAAAAAGACTACGCCTACAAAGATGGCCTTTGAATTCTAGGTTGTCTATAGCCACTATCTGGATTTGTTTTACAAATTTTGCAATCTGTTTCATAAGAAACCATGCTAAAGATAATTTAAAACCAATGTAAAACAACTGTGCAAGCAACCGTTAGTGTATATGTTTTTCGTGATATATCATTATAAATAAATTATTGTGCTCCTAGAACACACAGACACACACAGGTACACACTCACACACATACAGATTACACACATATATATATATATATATATATATATATATATATATATATATATATATATATATATATATATATATATATATATATATATATATATATATAATATATATATATATATATATATATATATATATGAGTGTGTGTGTGTACTGTATAAGGAAATGACACGGTACATGAGTAGCCATCCTGTTTTTATTTGCATAAAATACATAGCATAACAGAAACTTTTAAAAGAATGTTTGACAATCCTTTACAGGGCTTATCTCAGCTGTATACAGAAAAAAAATTTCTCCTAATAAATAGTCATTTCTCATAAGTATCTTAGTAGTCAATTAGTAGTCGTAGAAGTATGTTTCGATTTCTCTATTTTTTCAAATACATAAATTACAAATATTTTGGGTTATGAAACTAAAAATGTCTAATATATTTGTGCGAATACCTGTTGAATTTTTATCCCCAAAAATATTACCCATTATCTATAAATGACATTGTAAATTTAAATCAAAATACATATACCTACTATAAAAGTTGCTTCAAGAGTATTTTTATAACAGTTGCCAGGACAATGGATAAAATTAAGGGAAGTTAAAAATAGCCATTTTCAACTTTCTCATTTAAGCATCGCTACTTATATTTATCTTTACAAATTTGCTCCTTGCACTTAGCGAAGCATATTTTTTAAAACTTTTGTAAAAATTTAGAAAGAAAATCATAATTAAAAGACAGTGACAAAATTCTAAATAAGATTTCGCCCAGCAAAAGAGATTTAGAAAAAGGATGTGCCTTATCTGTGGAGAGATCTAAATTCAATATTTCTAATTTTTCTAGGCAGAGTTCCTAATCAGGAAAACCTTGAATATATTGAATTTTTTTCGAAATTGCATTCTATCTGAAAAATCTTCACTTTTAATGAGGGGAAAGTGGTGTTGAGAAAAATGCTTTTTCGATATGTTAAAATGTTCTTTTTAAAAGATTCTGTTTAAGATGGAAAGGTATTCTTTGACACTCTATGAACTTTTGTGTCAGTATTTAAGTTTATTTAGTATTACAAATGGCATTATATCGATCAATAAAATATATGACTAATTGTATTATATTTTTTTACAAGAACCGTGGTAGCTCAGTCGGCAATGGCAACGATCTTGTAGCTAAGAGATTGCGGGTTCGGAACCTGAGCCGGCCTAAGATCCGCCGTGTTCGTTATAGGTGACTGGTGTCACGTAAAATATGTTAGCGGTCACAATATCCTCCATGTTCTTAATCAATACCTCTGGGGGTGGAAGTCCAAGCTTACGGGTATTCTGCTTGGCCCCTGCTTCAAAATTATGAGGGACCATTTGAGCAAAAGTCGCACCTTCACCCTTGAGGTGCTCTTTGAAACGAAAGTCTCAGCCCCTTGATTTAAATCGAATAGCCTCCGGCTCAGACTTCACCAAGCTTGACTTGACTAAGTGGCATAAGACATTAACAAGAATATTTTTTTAGACCATAAGTAAATTTCTAATGATCTTTCTCCTTTCTAACCCTTTCCCAGTTTTTCCCGAGCTGAAGTCGGGCAGGCGAAATGTACCATCCTGGGTCATCCCGAGTGTAGCTCGATCACTGTAAAATTTTACACTGCGCAATCAGTGTTTCCCGAATTATCTGACATATATTTTTTTATGGTTTCGAATGCTTTTGTTTACTTTTCTGGCTACTATATTATTTGTTTCTCAAAGAGAGACAGCAGGGGGAAGAAGGTAATGAGAGAAACAAGGTTCTACTGTCCAGATTGTGATGTTGCAGTACCGTATTTTCGATAGTATCATACACGATCACATTTTGATTAGTAATTTCATGATCATTTATGTAAATGCAAAGGAAATAAATAAAATTTAATTCAAGATAAAAGCTAGATATTTTAAGATTTATATTTATAGTTAGTGTCAACTGACTGCAAAGTTTAATGATTTCTGATGCACAGAAAGCGAAATATACAGGTAAATTACTTATTTATTTAAATTATTATTTTTACATTAATATTTAGGAAATTTTGTATGCTATTATGTTTTATAATCTAAATATGTATGAAAATAAGCAGAAAAAAACTGATATTTTTTGATTTTTTGACCCATAAACCCGAAATAAAATAAACCTGGAAGAGGTTAATTTTCTTAAAGGGCTTTTATGATCATAAGTTTTAAAGAACCTATTTAAAATTCAGAATACCATACCATTGATTTACAAGAATTGATAAATACATAAATTGACAATCAAAATGGAAAAAATATTGTGATATGATAAATGTAAAATATCATACTCAAGAAAAAGTGTTTAAAACTGTTAATTTATTTCCTAAATATGATTTTTTTCTCATGTACAACATTTTTTCATACTTTTATACGAATACATCCTAACACACATACATATACATAAACACATATCTATCTAGAGAGAGATAAATAGATATAAAGATAGATATGTAGAGTATATATTTCAGCCAATACAGATTAATAAATTTATTCATCTTAGATAAAGTATAATCGTTAGGCAAGGAAACACAAAAGCAAAATCAGAAAATAAAATTTACGGGTTTATTAAGATCATCCATCTTTGGTGCACTTTGTTCTCTCCGATACTCAGCGAAAAATATTTCTTTTATAGTGTCATGAGAATATATAAAAGACAGCTAATAAGACGTGCTAAAAGCATACCCCATATGGATCTGTAACACCCGAAACTAAGTTACGTATAGTAGTAAAGTAAGATTATTTGAGATAAGCAGAAATAATTTGATGCTATCATGGAAGTAAAGTTTTTCACAGTTTAAAGAGGAACAAAGTCTACCTCCGTTTATCATTTTAAGTATAGAATCACCATAACTTTACAGAAGAAAATAATAATAGTTAACAAATAGTTTGCGGGACACGTACTAGTATGTATTCTGACGATTGATACTTGAGCGCGGGTCACGTAATAGTACGGGTTAGTGTAACAACATGAATTGTTTGTGGGTAACAAAAATAACGGTATATACAGGAAAACGAAGCCAAATGTTCTTGTCTACTACATAGATTCTGAAAATTAACTAGTTTTTATGGTAGTAGTTAAAAAAACTAGTTTTTACATCAGTCGATGAGGAACCACAGAACGGAAAAATAATTAAAACTATATACTACTATTTCTATTTGATTTTTCATATTCCGATACTATTATAAATTTATCCACTAAAAATATATTTTTTGTTTAGACAAATTAAATGTTTGTTATTTACATATTTCTATTTATATATTTGTTTACATATTTCAATATAAAATACGAAAATTCGGTTAAAAAATTAAATAATTTTCGATCTATTGAGATTTAACTGAATAACTAAATTTATGCGCTAAACGCCCTCTCCTGGTACAATTCCACAACGAAATGTACCCGAACACAATGTGTTAAGTTGATTAGTTTTTTTTAAAAGACGTACATACTTATATTGCATAAAATAATTTATTCAAGTTATCTGTTTTTAAGAGATTATATTCCTTAATCGTTTTAGTTTTACATGTAAAATTTTTAGAGAGGAACTTCATACTAATAATTGTACTTAAACATAAATGTTTATCCATGCCAGTAGAAATGTTTGTAATATTTCGTGATCTAAAGAAAAAAATGAAATATTCTTGTCTTTATTTGAAACAATGAATATCTAATATTCCTATTTTAAGAAGAAAAGTAGATTTTTTCGGTTAGTACATCTCTCTAGATTTGATTTAATCCGTTGAACGTCAGATTCTATTATTATTAATACATTAATACCTCTTATTATTAAAAAATTAATAAACAATTCATTTATATAAATAATTACATATTTTTAAAAATATTTAAATATTAAAATAATTTTATTGAATACATTTCATTTTGTACGAGGTTTTCTATGCTTTCTATCTTACGGTTACACAAGAAATTCCTTAGAAATATCCAAGTAATGTTTTATGTAACACACAAGGTAATTCTGTTATAATCATCCAAAAAATTCGCGAGATATAAGCGCAAATTCTCGCTAAGTACATGATCCTGGATCACCGAGAATGTTAAGTACATCTCCTTACTTTTATTACATTCCGTGCTAAATGATACCCGCTTACTAAACAAACAAATAAAATATCTTTACTTTAGTCGCCACTTCCATGCAAAGAATAATGTTTTGTGAGATGACGGAAGCAGTCAACCATGCTACTAAATAGACCATTAAACGAAGATTTGCACTTTGTGGACAAAAAAAGCAAAAGAGAGGAGAACGCCTCTATGACAAACTGCCA
>CM063511.1:100280070-100295070 GCA_032207245.1 Pardosa pseudoannulata | reverse complement strand
TATATGACACTGACTACATTAGTAAATCCATGAGGATAATGTTTTATTTATGTATTAACTAAAAAAGTTGCTTTGAATACAAGTTGAATATCAGCATTTCAATTAGTAGATCTTTGTTTTTTTATTGCTGTTCGTTATTGATTACGATATGACACTAAAAGTAGTACAGTCATGTAGTTAGTTTCCTTTGGGTATGAACTATAAAAATAGAAATAATTTAAATATATGTGTTTACTATTAGAGTTTGTGATAATTTCTCTATCATTGTAATTTATGTTATTGAATATTAAAACTAAATACTAAAATAAATTTCACAACCCCAAAAGATAAAAAAGTTTTAAAATAGAGTATTGGTACGTTCAAAATATTATTGTTGAATATTTTTTTAATTATTCCCTTCCATTAAATAAAATATTCACGTTCATTTTATTTTTTAATAAATTTTCGCATTATGGTAATTATATTTATATAAATTGTGTTACGTAAAAAAAGAGAATTTATATTTATAGTCTAAATATTATTACTTATTTAAGGTTAAAAAGAAATAAATGTTGACTTACCAGCAGTAAATAGCCAAGGAAGTAATATAATCCACATTGAGGATCCTGTTTATTTAGTGACGTCAAAGATTAATTATCATGAAATAAAATAGAAGATCTGATTAACACATATTTCATAAACGACTGCAGTTTCTAAATACTTGTCCAAGTATTCAAAACAACAGGTATCACGGATCCATGTATAGTTAATTATTATATCAATATGTGATTTTTCATATAATTATTGAATACTAATATTAATAGTCAACATAATTTACCAATGACTGTATATCGTAAATTATATTAGTGTTTAAGTCGTGAAGTTATATTTTACAAGTTAAAGATTTGAAATATTTCAAACACATTCAATATCTTCTTCAATAAATGTATAAATATTCTTTATATATTTGATAAGCTTTATATATATTTATATATTTTATCTATTATTTCTATATCTTCTAGTTCCAGTGAAATAAATATGACTGTATTAATCAAAATAATTTATAGATGCACATTAAGGAAGTTTCATAAAATCTGTAATGATAAATATTTAACGTGTTTAATGGGTCTGCAGAGTTTCAAATTCTATTATCTTAACTAAATTTACCCCGCAGTTAGAGGGTAGTGAATCAGTTAAAACGTGGAAGCGCTTTCATTGTTCCGTTGCACGATCTCGAAATTTTCGGAACCCATCCAGCGTGACTTTCTTATCACCGGAGACACTTTCTAAACTCTGACTGATTGCGAGCAACAGACAGAGGGAACTGAACAAGTTCGAGGTTTTCTCTTGCGGTTCGATAAAATAAGGGATGTGACGTTTCGAATCTGGGACATGCGCGGTGCGAGCAAGATGCTTTTATGAAACTCCAACGATGGTACTCCAAAGTTTCGATTTCCATTCCCAGATCGAGGGTTGTCAAACTAAATATTGTCGAGAGAAACTGATTTATGGAGCGAGAGGTTTGTGATTGCTGATTATTGAAGAAAAGGGATTGCTGATGAAAGTTCAGAGATCAGTGACTGCGCGGATTATTGGACGTGGCCGGATAATGAATTGCTTCCGTAAAATTAATTCTTTCGATTCTTAGAAAATATATATAGCATTAAATGTCATAATATATAAGATTTTATTGATATTTTTATATTTCAGGAATATGTTGCAACATATAGGTGTTAAGTGGAAACTTAAAAAATCATACGAATACATACTAGTACGAATAAAAAGCAAACAATAACTGTCAATTAACAAAAAAATTAATTAAAAGTAGAGGCAGATTTTTCTTTTTCTTCCCATTGCGTTTATTTTAATGACAAGATGAAATATACCCATCTGTATTAATCATAAAATTTATGTAAATTTGGTAACTAAATTTTGTCTTTAATATATCTTTAAATTTTGAGATTTTGGCTACATTCTTGACAAGAGTATTTTCATGTCTCAAATTAAAAATTTCCTATTTGATCACTAAATTTTGTATCTAATTTTCTCGTTACATAACTTTGAATTTGGTTACATCTCTACATTAATGACTATGATTTTCTGCTAAGGAGACAATTACTTCCGTTACGCTATTTTTATAATGCAAGTAAGCCTATGTATGACAAAGCTACTAATATATAGATATAGAAAATAGAAACTGAAAGAAATAAATATCAGCTGAGGCTATATGCAAGGTTAGATATTGTTAATAAAATACAAATAAGATTATAATACCATGTAAGGAACCCATATAGAAAATTATATTACAGTTAAATTTTTTAAGTGTGTAAAATGTAGGATACAGTAAAAAAAACGTTTACTGATACATTCTTCTGTTTATAAAAAATAGTATTTTAGGTTAAAAAATTTAATAAATATAACGAAATAAATAAAATGAAAAATAATTAGTTTTCCTCTATATGAAAAAAGAACTGATAAACGTAGTGGTTCATATCAATGCAGATTCACAAATTCTAAAAATGAAATTTTGAAGTATGCCACAGTTTCTACTTACATGGAAATAATTTTATTCTTATATATACTTTTAGATGTATACATACTAGCACGAATAAAAAGCAAACAATAACTGTCAATTAAAAAAATTAATTAAAAAGTAGAGGCAGATTTTTCTTTTTCTTCCCATTGCGTTTATTTTAATGGAAAGATGAAATAAACGCATCTGTATTAATCATAAAATTTATGTAAATTTGTTAACTAAATTTTGTCTTTAATATATCATTAAATTTCGAGATTTTGGCTGCTACACTCTTGACAAGAGTATTTTCATCTATGTCTCAAATTAAAAATTTCCTATTTGGCCACTAAATTTTGTCTCTAATTTTCTCGTTACATAACTTTGAATTTGGTTACATGTCTACATTAATGACTATTATTTTCTGCTAAGGAGACAATTACTTCCGTTACGCTATTCTTATAATGCAAGTAAGCCTATGTATGACAAAGCTACTAATATATAGATATAGAAAATAGAAACTGAAAGAAATAAATATCAGCTGAGGCTATATGCAAGGTTAGATATTGTTAATAAAATACAAATAAGATTATAATACCATGTAAGGAACCCATATAGAAAATTATATTACAGTTAAATTTTTTAAGTGTGTAAAATGTAGGATACAGTAAAAAAAACGTTTACTGATACATTCTTCTGTTTATAAAAAATAGTATTTTAGGTTAAAAACTTAAATAAATGTAACGGAATAAATAAAATGAAAAATAATTATTTTTTCTCTATATGAAAAAGAACTGATAAACGTAGTGGTTTATATCAATGCAGATTCTCAAATTCTAAAAATTTAATTTTGAAATATGCCACAGTTTCTACTTACATGAAAATAATTTTATCCTTATATATACTTTTAGATGTATACATACTAGTACGAATAAAAAGCAAACAATAAATGTCAATTAAAAAAATTAATTAAAAAGTAGATGCATATTTTTCTTTTTCTTCCCATTGCATTTATTTTAATGGAAAGATGAAATAAACGCATCTGTATTAATCATAAAATTTATGTAAATTTGGTAACTAAATTTTGTCTTTAATATATCTTTAAATTTTGAGATTTTGGCTACACTCCTGACAAGAGTATTTTCATTTATGTCTCAAATTAAAAATTTCCTATTTGGTCACTAAATTTTGTTTCTAATTTTCTCGTTACATAACTTTGAATTTGGTTACATGTCTACATTAATGACTATGATTTTCTGCTAAGGAGACAATTACTTCCGTTACGCTATTTTTATAATGCAAGTAAGCCTATGTATGACAAAGCCACTAATATATAGATATAGAAAATAGAAACTGAACGAAATAAATATCAGCTGAGGCTATATGCAAGGTTAGATATTGTTAATAAAATACAAATAAGATTATAATAACATGTAAGGAACCCATATAGAAAATTCTATTACATTTAAATTTTTTAAGTGTGTAAAATGTAGGATAAAGTATAAAATCGTTTAGTGATACATTTTTCTGTTTCTAAAAAATAGTATTTTAGGTTAAAAAATTAAATAAATATAATGAAATAAATAAAATAAAAAATAATTATTTTTCCTCTATGTGAAAAAAAACTATAAACGTAGTGGTTCATATCAATGCAGATTCACAAATTCTAAAAAGGAAATTTTGAAATATGCCACAGTTTCTACTTACATGGAAATAATTTTATTCGCATATATACTTTTAGATGTATACAGCACAAATGTATATAACTGTATATAATTATACAGTTATATACATTTGTGGCTTATCGGATGAAAGAAAGAGACATTTGCGCCAGAATCGCGATTATAGTGTCATAAACTAGAAGTTATACATTAGCAAAAATATATATGCGATGGAAAATAGTATCAAAATTCTAAAATAAGAGTGTAGATAATTTTGTAAAGATTATCCTTGAAAAATGAACTATTGTAATTAACGTTTATTTAACGCCTATTATAGTTTTTACAACATTGGAATGATAAAATAGTGACGCCTTCAGGTATTGAGAAATTCGTTAAAAGTTCAATAATTTCCAGTAAATTTGATAAGATCTATGTTTGATAAGATTTTCATAAGATCTATGCACTATTAATATTGGCTATGTTAAGTTGAGTGAAATGTCACTTTTAACTGAAAAACATTTTATATATTTTGAAGATTACTTAATCCAACAAATCAAGAAACTATTTGCTGGTTTATTAATTTTCTAGTGGATTTTAAATTAAAATTTAGGAATTGCATTGGGGAATATGGAAGGTGTGACAACATGAAAGAGTAGTTCATTTTAGTAAAAAAAGTTATGGTCTGTAATATTAAAGATTATACTTCAAATCTTCTCGGGGAGGATTCAATAGAATCTTGGACTTATATATATATATATATATATATATATATATATATATATATATATATATATGAGCATATATATATATATATATATATATATATATATATATATATATATATATATATACCTCTTACATTTATACCTTTACACTTCTTTTTTTAAAATATATGCCACATTACATTTACGTCTAATTTATAATTGTTGTATGAATAATTGATTTTTAAAAAAATTTAATGTTATCTAAAATATATGGATTTTTCATTTATTACAATTCGTTTAATACATTATATCTTGACTTAGGAGACATTTCCGGAGCATGTTTATAAATCTCTAGTTCATACAAAATGAGTTTAAACTAGAGAAGCTCCTAATGGTCAAATACCTACTACCCTACTCTAATAAGTGTGCTGTTCATATAATAATATACTGACAGAAACTAGTTACAATGTATATCTTGACATATGTGTCAGTTATCTGCACGCATTAGCATCTGAATCTGTTGCCAATGTTATATTAGGTGGTCTAGCTTGATGTTTTTTCACTAATGTGGTTTGCTTTATTAAAAGTAAAGCAAAAATTTTATTTAAATTTTCAAATACTTTTAATATATAATATTCAATTCTTTTTATGATTTCTGTTATGGTTTTATCTTAAAGAAACAACATATGTAAACATATTTTGTAAGCTAGAGCAAGGTATGGATTCTGTTTTGAGTGACATGCCTTCATCTTTGTACTTCAAAGATTATTTTCGTCTCGGTAAGGCTCGAAATATGAAAGGATAAGTACAAAATAATATATTTTGATAGGTTTTGAAATAATCTGTATATGGATCTGTAAAGTCATTTGTAACGCTAAAGCAAATCAGAATTCTCAGAAACAAATATGCACATCATGAAAAGCACAGATGAAACATATCTTTGATGTTTTACTTTTGGTTTTGCAGCCTTCGATTCTCTTACTAAGCTATAATTTTTTCTATAATGAAGCTATAATGAAGCCCAGTGGCGTTGGGATAGCTCTTCGTGTTCCCACGACACAGGTCCGAGATTCGATCCCCGAACTGAGCAGAGATGACTCAGCCTTTCAGGTCTTTGGTGGGTAGAGAAACTGATGATCAAGCATGCTTGAGAACTAAACATTGGGGATTCTGCATACGGTTGAAGACCTAAGCGGAACATATGCTTCGCACCCCAAGTTCCCTTGGTTCTCGGAAACGGAGATTGGCATCGTAGGTCCTGGACCCCTAGGAGTATAATGTTTTCTAGTAGCTTACTAAATTTTATTTAAAGTATATTCATCTCAAATCCTGTATTTGATATGTAACACATAACACTTTTATTTATTTATTTTACAAATGCCGAACAATTAGCGGCTAAACCATTAGTTCACGAGCTCTCCAAAACATTTTAACAATGCCCTTGTACTGAAAAAGTACAGCATAATTATTTAAATGTTCAAAATACATTGGATGGCTAGAGTCAAACAACATACAGTAAGGTGAATCCACCACTTCAATTCTGTAAAGGTGGTTTGGTAAACAGTCATGTCCAGACAGATTCCTAAAAAGGACCACTACAGCCACTACAGTCTTTCTTGGAAAACTGGGAACAGTTCTCTTTTCTATCCATTTCCTCCATCTCTAAATAGTTGCACGTTGAAACATATCTTGTTTAAGAAGTTTCTTAAGAGTCAAATCAACAAGCAATTTCGTTGTATGAAATGAAAGAGGGCGATTCAAAAATCTACAAAGTTGATCTACAAAGGATAACTTTTTAGCCAGAGTAGCAGACTTTTCATTGGCCCAAATTACACAATGACCAGGAATCCACTGGAAAAGTTCTGTGTGTCAATGTCTTAAGCAAAGTTCTATATTCTAAAATTAGTTGGGAGCTATTTTTACTATTTAAAAAAGCTTGAAGCGTACTCTTAGAATCCGGCAAGATGACCGTATCACTTTAGTGGGTGGGTGGGTCTAAAGCAATTTGGTCATAACAAGCATGAATGAGCGCTGCTCTTTCGACTTAAGGCAAAAGCGTAAGCCTTTCGTTGTTAAAGGACACCGTTAAGGTGAGACTACGACTTTGCTCGAACACACAAGACACAACCTGCTTCGGGTCGGTAGAACTCATTCATACACTCATTCATCCATCCGCAACTCCGAATTTAGATCCAAACCAGAGACCGACTCATCCCTGATTCAGTACCACCAGAAATATAATTTGGTATGGGAGCTGGGAGAACTTTGCAGACACGACATGTTTAACCCTCCGAATGGGACACATCGAGGAAACAAAGTCTCCAAAAATACGCTAAAGGTTTATATTGTCAGTGGCCAAAGCGTTCTATGATTCTTTCCTTCACCCTTTGTCTACTCGAATGGAATACGTGAAACCCATCCTCGTTATTGTCCCTGTACTTCCGGTTATAAATAGATATATAAATTGATATTATAGATTGTCAATTTTTAAAACACATAAAGCTCGTCAAGTCACGAAGATCATGCCATAAGAATATTCTAAAAGTACAAAAAAATATTCTTTGAGAGACTTATTTATATTTTTTACGAAAGACATCCAAGATATTTAAGTTTCACAGTTAGAGATAGATCTGTTACCACAAATGAAATACTTCGAATTAGAGAGTTATGAAGCGATGAAAAGCTATTAGCTTGTTTGTGCCTCAAGTGGTAAGGGTGCATCCCTCAATAAATGTCAGTCAAAGAGAGCTGCAGTTCCTAAACAATAGACCTGACCCTCTTACCGTAAAAGCACTGGCAGAATCTACATGACATCTATTTTCAGACCGTTTTAGGAGGTAGAAAACTGTATGTGACAACCACTTTGAAGACATCATCGGTTTGGCGAAATTGTACGTGTAAACTGCTTAGAGGATTAACGTGCCCCAAATGTCATTAGCAACCCGGCAGTATTTGGCCGAGACGAGGACAGAACTCGCCACCTTTCGGTTACGAAACTGACGCTCTACCAACCAGGAAAATAAGTAATTATTGTAATGATTGTTGACTAAACAATCATTCCTGGATATCAAATAAGAAAATTCGATAAAAACACTGTACGCATTAATAAAACAACAAATAAAAAAACATATTATAAATAATATTAAATAGTAAAAATTTGTATAATACAGGTATGTCTTAAATTGTACATATAATGAATTATGATTTTTTTCATGAAACCAGAAAATATTGCGGTCACTTTGCACATGTTATAACAAAATTTGACTTATACAAGGTATCCTAAAACAACCTCATAAATTAAGCACAGCTACATTCCTCGTTTGGAGTACATAAAAACTGCCCAAAGAAGCTTTCCTGTACGATCCGTAGTTTACGATAAAAATACGAAATGAAAAATATGCCTTCACTTCCAGTGCAAGAAAAATCACTTTTTTGAATATATCAACAGCAGTATATGCACGGGTATACTTCCTAACAGTTCGTAAGGCATAAACATTACATCGGCCGTACATTAGGCAAATGTCGCAGTTGTCACTAACGGAATATATGGCCACCATAAGAAGACGGTGCCGCAAGATGTAGCCTTTTTAATACTAGTTCAACGACGGCTTAACTTAATTCAATGGTGCGCTGCATGCATAACGCGATATGCGCGACAAACGTTTTAAACATTATAGTTTGGTATTAAATTGTTAAAGTTATATGCAAATACTGTTGCTAATATGTCGAATAAAGTGTTTTTTCTACCACCGGCAGTGATGTCATACTTTGTTTTTCGTACTTTTTTAGTAAACTATGGATCGTACAGGAATGCTTTTTGAGTAGTTTTTATGTACTCCCAAAAAGGAATCTAGCTCTGCAGAGTTTATGTGGTAGTTTAGGGACACCCTGTACATAAGTTAGTATTTTACAAAAAAAAACTATACACAGAAACTCTACAATTATATTCAAAACTTAACATTTATATTGAAATAAACTTTTTAATTCAATGTCTATAAACGCAAAAAAATACATTTCAGAATAAGAATGTAGTGATATAGTTCAGAAATTATCTATCCAACTAAAGGTCAGAGAAGACTTAAAATTAGTATTTTAATATTTTTTACAAGATTTTTTAGTCCAATGCCTGTTTTGCTAATCACATGTTAAAAATGCATGAGTAACAAATGCTTAAAATAAAAGCAATTCTTTGGAAGGCTTTCAGAATGTCACAAGAAGCCTTTTTTTTTTCTTTCAGCACTATAGATCTATTTATTATCAGGAGAGTAATTTATTGCCACAAAAAGCTGACTTGAAACCCTTAAGCCTTGTTGAATTCTTGTAGACGTAGTTAAACTATTTATTTTAATCTGACAATATTGTAATTTATGATTCCAAATTATTCCCAGAGGCTCAGAATTTATGTATAAGAGATTGCTTATCGTTTAGAATAGAATTTTACAGTTCGAACTGATTGTAATTTATGAATACTTTTTTTTTTAGCATTATCCCTAATTTTACCTCTATTTATATATTGTAAGCTGGAAGATGCTTAGAAAGTCGAAGATTTAATGTATATTGATGTTTACCTGAAAGCTTTAAATAAATAAAACTGCTATCGAGAGATTTATATTTAATCTAATATAGAAAAATTCTGTCAGATTCAATATAATATTTTTTCTGATTTAATATAAAATTTATAAAAGAAATGTGAATCGTTTTATATTTACAAATTACATTATTTTCTATCTACTCTTTATTAATCTATTTTTTTATTCTTAACAGCGTATTTCAGTTTATTTACAATTCACATATAAATAACTTAAGCAACACACGGATAAAGCTATAAAATTAAATTGCTGAAATTTAAGCATATATACTACACACAAAATTCATAATCAATTTAATAACTGTGTAATGTAAGGAAAATAGACCTAAAATAGTACTCTGTGATAGATTGGTTTGGAGTACTACAGTCTTTTTTGCAACACGAGGGCTAATGAGACCGGGACCTTCAGATTAAAGCCGATTCCGAACTGCTACGAACAACCATGCCACTGTGGGATTCGAATCCACGAACTCTGGTATAGAAGGCCAGCCCCCTAACCAATCGGACATTTTTCGGCACACAGGAACGGAAACGTTTATTCAAAAATTAACATTTATATTGCAATCCAATGTTCCGTTCAATTTCTGTAAAACGGAAAATATATATCAGAATCAGAATGTAATGTTATAGTGTAGATATTATCATCCAACTAAAGGCCACAGAAGACTTAAAATTAAAATTTTAATATTTTTTACAAGATTGTTTTAGTCAAGCGCCTATTTTCCTAATCACACGGGAAAAAATGCATGTGTAACAAATGCTTAAAATAAAAGCAATTCTTTGGAAGGCTTTCAGAATGTCACAAGAAACCATTTTTTTTTCTTTCAGCACTATAGATCTATTTATTATCAGGAGAGTAATTTATTGCCACAAAAAGCTGACTTGAAACCCTTAAGCCTTGTTGAATTTTTGTAGACGTAGTTAAACTATTTATTTTAATCTGACAATATTGTAATTTATGATTCCAAATTATTCCCAGAGGCTCAGAATTTATGTATAAGAGATGTTTATCGTTTAGAATAGAATTTTACAGTTCGAACTGATTGTAATTTATGAATACTTTTTTGTCTTAGCATTATCCCTAATTTTACCTGTATTTATATGTTGTAAGCTGGAAGATACTTAAAAAGTCGAAGACTTAATGCATATTAATGTTTATCTGAAAGTATTAAATATATAAAACTACTATTGAGTGATTTATATTTAATCTAATAAAAACATTCTGTCAGATTTAATATAAATTTTCTAAGAGAAGAGTAATTTGCTTTATATTTACAAATTGCATTATTTTCTATCTACTCTTTATTAATCTAATTTTTTATTTTTAAAAGCATATTTCAGTTTATATAGAACGTACATATAAGTAACGTAGGCAACACACGGATAAAATCTTTAAAATTAAATTGCTGAAATTTACACATGTATACTATACACAAAATTCACAATCAATTTAATAAGTATTAGTATAAGAAAAATAGGAATAAAAATAATAAAAGCTATAAAATTAAATTGCTGAAATTTATGCATGTATACTATACGCAAAAGTCATAATCAATTTAATAACTGTTTAATATAAAGAAAATAGGACTAAAATAATAAAAGCTATAAAATTAAATTGCTGAAATGTACTTATGTATACTATACACCAAATTCATAATCAATTTAATAACTGTTTAATATGAGGAATATAGGACTAAAAATAATAAAAGCTATGAAATTAAATTGCTGAAATTTACGCATGTATACTATACTCAAAAATCATAATCAATTTAATAACTGTTTAATATAAGGAAAATAGGACTAAAAATAATAAAAGCTATAAAATTAAATTGCTGAAATTTACGCATGTATACTATACACAAAATTCATAATCAATTTAATAAATGTTTAATATAAGGAAAATAGGACTAAAAATAATAAAAGCTATAAAATTAAATTGCTGAAATTTACGCATATATACTATACACAAAATTCATAATCAATTTAATAACTGTTTACTATAATGAAAATAGGAATAAAAATAATAAAAGCTATAAAATTAAATTGCTAAAATTTACGCATGTATACTATACACAAAATTCATAATCAATTTAATAACTGTTTACTATAATGAAAATAGGACTAAAAATAATAAAAGCTATAAAATTAAATTTCTGAAATTTACGCATGTATACTATACTCAAAAATTATAATCAATTTAATAACTGTTTAATATAAGGAAAATAGGACTAAAAATAATAAAAGCTATAAAATTAAATTGCTGAAATTTACGCATGTATATTATACACAAAATCCATAATCAATTTAATAACTGTATAATATAAGGGAAATAGGACTAAAAACAATACAGCGTGATAGATTGGTTTGCTTTGGTTTGGAGTGCTATGGTCTACTTTTTGCAACACGAGTGTTAATGAGACCGGAGCCTACAGCTTAAAGCCGATTCCGAACTGCTACGAATATCCATAGCACTGTGGGATTCGACACACGAACTCGGGTACCGAAGTCCAGCCTCCTAACCAATCGGCCATCGTTCGACATAGTGTGATAGAAATTCGTTACATAGAAAATACATAATACATGTGTATTTTTTCAAAAAAACATATATTTCTTAAAACAATCGTTCTCTTAAAAAATACTCCTTAAAATGCATCATAAATTAGTCATATAAAAGAAATATTTTAACAGAAGCATTTTATTTTATGTATTACACCACTCTGAGTAGTGGAGCAAATGTTCAAAATTTATTACAAAGCAGAGAAATTTCCTGAAGTTCTACTTTTAGTGCTAATGCAATAGGGAATATCTCTGATACTACTCTACTATTCTGAAGCGATCTTGCTTTAGTGATACGGATAATGAGAATCAAACACAAGCTATTCCTTTAATGGTCTGTAGAGGTAGATATTAGTGAGGTTACTAGGAAGTTTATATATTATTTACCGTTTGATTTCTGACCTCATTACTTTAGGAGTTTGGAAAGCACTCTAGAAAGCCTTACGGGCAACTTTATGCTCATCAGTCCTTTCATAGGTTAGAATATTTACCAGGTAATACGAAATATATCGGGAGTAGTCTACCCTCAATTTTCTCATATACTCACAAAAGAAAGTATTTTTAATATTGTATTAATGAAAATAATAAAATATAACTAATAATGTGTGGTTGTAACGATAAACAATAATATAGCGCCATCAATATTTTTCAATTTAAAAAATTATTTTTAACTTGTTCTAACTTTTTCATTTTAATTGGTGTACGTAAGTAAATTCAGGACATTTTCTTATAGAATTTGTTGTTAAAACCAGGGCTTCGAACCGGAACTGAACCGAAAACAGAAAACCGGAAAAAACCGTTATTTTGGTCGGAACGAAAACCGGAACTGAACCGAAAAAAATATCGGTTTATTTCGGTTCGATATATCTTTCAGTCATTTTGTTACTGTTACCAACTTATCAATATTTTCTAATTTAACGTCAACTTTATAATTACATATCCGCACTTGTATAAGATTGCAATGGTGGTTTTGGCAGCTCCAGCTACACAAGTTAGTGTTGAAAGAGCGTTTTCAGGTTTGAAATTTATTCTCCGAGACAACAGAAGTAATCTCAGTGAAACCACGTTAGAAGATATATTAATAATTAGAGGCAATTTTCATATGTTAAATTAATAATATATTTTTTACATAATTATTGCAAGGCCAAGTGCACGATGTGAGAGTCAAACGACGAATGTGGGTAATCATGAACCTAGTTGTCAAATGCGATTTTGATAATGGATAACAATGCCAATGCTCGCCGCTCTTATCGTACCTGCTGTTTGTATCAATTCACATAGTGTACCAATTAAAAAAAGAATAAAATCTTCTAAATTTTGATAGAATTACATTTTTTGTTTATGATAGAATTATATTTTTAGTACAAATAAGAATATACATAAAAAGAAATTATTCATTTGGAACTGAAACGAAAACAGTTATTTTTGGCGGAGCGAAAACCGGAACTGAACCGAAAACCGTTATTTTTGGCGGAGCGAAAACCGGAACTGAACCGATATTAATTTTTTAGTTGAACCGGAACGAAAACCGGAACAAAAAATTACGGTTCGAAGCCCTGGTTAAAACAACTGATAAAAGTTTTGTTGCAAAAAAATTAATCGATAATTAAGTTTATCCCGTAATAAAACGAGATTAGTGAAATTTTTAATTTCCCAGAATTGTAAAGTGCCCTATGATGCAGGTAAAAAAAAATTTTTGTTTTTTGGATGAGAATTTTCTTGCAACAAAAAATAATAGATGATTATAATTATCACATATGTACTTTATATATTATTTAAGCTAAATATTAAAGAAAATTATTTACGTTATATTTAAATTCAGTGATAAAACGTATGAAAATACTGCTGACGATATTTAAGTAATTTAAAAAATAAAATTATTTAATGTGTTTGTTAAAGGAATGAAGTCATTATGCTACAAAAAATATTTTTACTTACATATTATGTGACAGATTGACAAATTTAATCCCCTGCACCTAACCAGGGAAAATAGGGCAAAAATAAATAATTGCATTAAATGCTAGAAAAGATGGGAAGGGGTGTATTTGAACATTTCTGAACCTAACTTATCAAGAATCCAATATAGATGACTCTATCCATTTCATGTACAACCTCTTCATAAATTGGAGGACAGACAGACAGATAACTTAAGCTATTATTATATAGGGGATATACAGCTATTTTTAAGAAAACGTGACATGATTTTCTAACTTAACTCAAATAGTACGGATCATTTTTCACTATATGACTCCTATAACATCGGCAAAATAACACATATTCTAGAAACCTCCAGAAATTTAAAAAAAACACTCCGATCTGTATTTAAATACTGCACACGAAAGTGATTATGCTTAAACAGACAGATCGAAAAGATCTGACGAATGACTCTATCCATTTCATGTACAACCTCTTCATAAATTGGAGTACAGACAGACAGATATCTTAAGCTATTATTATATAGGGGATATACAGCTATTTTTAAGAAAACGTGACATGATTTTCTAACTTAACTCAAATAGTACGGATCATTTTTCACTATATGACTCCTATAACATCTTCAATATAACACATATTCTAGAAACCCCAAGAAATTTCAAAATACCACTCCGATCTGTATTTAAATACTGCACTCGAAAGTGATTATGCTTAAACAGACAGATCGAAAAGATCTGACCCTAAGCTATTTCCAGGCAGTTTCCGGGATAAAATTCTCTGTGGAGATTTTCCAGACTATTAAGTTCGATCCTAGGGGAGAGATGATATTGTGATCTGTTCTCTAGGTCAGTCAGTATTACGAAGGTGACCTTTTTCAAAAATATATTCAGTGATCTTTTAGAGATTTCACAGAGTTTTGTGAATGTAGAATATTAGTTAGTCTATTTACTATTCCTGATTGTCTTTTACCAATGAAAACCTAGTCTAATTGACCTAAACTGTCAGTATTCTTGAAGGTATTTCTAATATATAATATATGTTGCTTAAGACACATTGTAAATCATC
>CM063511.1:100270070-100275070 GCA_032207245.1 Pardosa pseudoannulata | reverse complement strand
CAATACACTTTCTGCAGGAACATTTACTGAGTAAATTTTTGTCCTATAAACTGGTAGGAGGAATGATTAGCCTCTTCATAAGAATCTACGATATATAACAGGAAGAGTCAGTTCATACAACTTTTTTTCATGACATTTCCTATAATATTGCAGGTATCATATTTAGTTTATGTTTAAATAAACTTCCTTTTATAGGAAGAACACAATACAGAAAATTTTAGGGAATCAGCTGTATTTAAATTTTAATCTTCTGGAATTTAAAACTATAAGTTTTAAAGAAGCAGCATATATAGTTATACGAATATATTACATGATTCATACTTAATGGAACATGTAGACAACATGTTTATTTACAAACTTATTATTCTTTTATAAATGCAATATTAATTTTTTCGGCATATTAATCTGCATCAAATGGTCATTGCGGTATTTATGAACGCAATAAGTAACAGAATGTATTTATTTTAAATTTAATGAAAATTTCATTATAAAAAGTTGATAATTCTTTTTGAGTAATTTTATGATGCATGAAGTATTTTCAGTATTATTGTTTAATTTATACAAAACATACTTTTATTTGCTGACAAAATAATATTCTTTTAAAATAATTTTGTAGCATCATCGGCAATAACATGTTAATATGAATGAGTTTATATTATTTATGGTAATACACATTAATACAAATTTCTTGATATTTTACAGAAACACTATAAGTGTTTCTGTAAAAAACACTTATAAGACATAAGACACCTTAAGACATAACAAACAACATTTGTTTTGTGTTGTTTTGGTAGTAAGAGTATTAACCTCGTTGAAGCATCCGATATTTGAGAAGCATTTTTTATTATATGCAAAATATACATTTATTTTCTGGAAATTAATGTTCTTATACAATAGTTTTGTGCCATTATAAATATAATAGATATTATTATAATTAAGATTATATAATTCACATCTATACATATTTCTTGATATTTTACAGGAATACTTATAAGACATAAAAATAACATTCGTTTTGATAGGGAGAGTATTAACCTCGTTTAAGAATCCGATATTTGAGAATCAATGCTTTATTATATGCAAGCCTTTTTGTTCTTTGGAAAACGAAGCAAAAAATGCGTATGTCAATCAACCAACGCAACACCAAATATCTGATAAATAACAGTTTGAGTGAACTTAATTTTGAAATAGCCAACTACAGATTTGAAGCCGTTAACAGCTTTACCTACATGGGCTGAGAATTGTGTGCTAGTAATAACGATGCACTAGAAATACGCAACAGAGTTACTGCAGCAAATAGATATTTTTTGGGATTCGTAAATACTTGAAATTTAGTCTCCTAAGCAGGACAGCAAAACTACTTCTTTACGGAACTTTTATTCAACCGATTGCCACCCATACCCTGCCGAAACGTGGGGAATGATTTAAAGTGACAAGGTCACTGGCTATTTTTTTTTCTAGGGAAAGTACGCCACAGCATATTAGAATGTTTAAAATGCAACGACACCTGTAGAAGAAGAACAAATTAAGAAATCTACAGAATATATAGGGAGCCAAACATAATAAGTTCATATACATTTAAAGATTGAAATTAGCAAGGCACTTGATAAGAATGAACGATCCTCCAAGACGATCTTCGAAGCTAAACCATCGGGAGCTCAAAAAATAGAAAGATCTAGGATCCAGTGGACTGTCATCCTTGAAACAGATTTAAAAGTTCTTAAACTGAAACTTGGAGAAGTCTATCCATGGATGGGGAACCTGGAATATTGGGCCATATAAATTAGTGTTTTTTTTAAAAATAAGATTAAAAATTCAGGTCATGTGGTGCAATCAGAAGTTCTTAGTCATACATTTCGTTTTAAAAAGTAAATGATACATAAAAATATTTGGTAATAATGTGTTTTTGTTACATGTAGGAAATTGCAAAATAATAGGACATTATATAACTTAGGGATTAACAACAGCATATGCTTGTATATTTCTTAAATTATTTTAGTTTGCGTTTCACTGAAGTGTGATGTCAGATTTCATAGAAGTTCTTATATTTTCAGAGTAAGTAGAAAATATATCTTCAAACTCTCATTTTTAGTCTTTTATATTTTCCTTTTTTATCCTCTGCATATCATCTGTTGGCATGCCATAATTAATTTCTACAAGCCTTCATAAGAGCATCGCATTTCTTCATAAGGTTTTTGTTCAAAAGTCGGTAAGTAAAATTTTTTTTAATTTTTTCAACTTCCTAAGTTTCATTAGTTTTAAGTTAATTGTCAAGTACCTATTCAAAAGTTTTTTTATGTATGTTTGTTTTAGCATGTTATATATGAAGCAACCTTTTTGGTATTGATATAATATTGGTGATAAGTCTAAGTTAACCAACCCCGCATTTGCTAGAATTATTTCCATGTATAGTATTATTTGGAAAAACATATGGCACCCTACCAGCTATTTCCCTCAGTTATTATTAATTGTTAATTGTTATTTATCTATTATAATTGATCTGTATTCTCCTTACTCCTTCATTACTATCTAGTTCTCTTCTGGTTTTACTCAGCACTTAAATAGACTGTATCTCAGAAGCTTCAATATACCGAAACCTGCTAGTAACATCTAAAGTAAAATACACTTAATTTTTTTTAAATTTAGTTGTTTTCTTTTATTTTTAAATTTCTTTTATTTACTATTCTATTTATTTGTTCATTATATATTTATTTTGATTCTTATTCTCATTTCAATCCGGGGTTTGGTTTGGTTTGGTTTAGTTTTGTAGTGCTAAGGTCTACTTGCAACACGAGGGCTAATGAGACCGGGACCTACTGCTTAAAGCCGATTCCGAACGGCTACGAACATCCATGCCATAGTGGAATTCGAACCCACGAACTCCGGTTCCGAAGGCCAGCACCCTAACCATTCGGCCATCGTTCGGCTTCAATCCGGGGTAGATTCCTGCCCAGGGCAACACCTGCAAGCCATACACCTAATAGTCTAAGCTTCTCCCTGAGGTTGATCATATCACTTCCATCTGTTTCTTTTTAATTGTAAGCAAGACGTACGGATATAAAATCATCTTTTATCAAAATGCATGTGCTCCTTTCTTCTATATTCTCTTTATTTATCTTTCCTGTACTTGCTATTCAAATAAAGCCATTGTTAGCTGGAGCCATCGGATTTCAACAGAACAAAGGACAATCTTTATATTAACTTTACTAATCATTAATACGTTTGTAAGAAAACCCTAATCTTCTAAATTGTCTAATCAATCAAAAACATTAAACAACTATGTGATGTTTCAATAATGTTGAATTAAGGTTCATGATAGGCTGTAGGCGATCATGATAAAAGTCACTTTATTTTGGCAAAATTAAAAAAAATAATAATAAAAATTTCCTTTCAATAAAATGTTTTCCTTAATCGAAATCTGTAAAATTGATTTAATTTCATTTTTTGTCTTCTTTGTCTTTATCTGGATTTAAAAAAAATTATCTTTTGATTTTGATAATAATTGTACATATGTACAATATGCATATACATACTTATATTATTTAATGATAAAATCTAGGTAATTGCTTTTAAATTCTATTGTTTATAAATTGTATTACCAATTTGAAATCATTTAGAATATATCTGCAATCATAACTTATTAACGATTTTATTATTAATTCAAACTTGCATTTGAATTGCAAATTTATAGAAGTGAAAAAACGCTTAACTGTTAAAAATTAAGATTTTATCCAACGTTTTCTATCAAAAAACAATTTTCTTACCCTAACGAAAGAAATTTATTGAATCTGTCACTTTCAGTTAGCTGCACAAACAACATTACTCTTGAATTTGAAAAAAAATATAAAGAAATACGAATAAATGGTTTAAGGTCTGTTAATTCGCAGTAGGTTTAAAGACATAAAATATGAGAGTTTCTTTAGAAATGTTTTCTTACTTTAAAAGGATCGAAAGATTAAAGCTTTGGAAAATAATCAAAAAGTTGAGTTTATTCCAGACAGAAATTTGATCATGCGTAACTTATACTTTTTGCAATTTTACATCTGAATCTAATCTTTAGATTTCAGTCTTTTTTCATGCAACGAAAATATCATTATATGGTTAAAATGTATTACGTAAAAATATTATATAGAAAGTCCCCTAGCTATTTTCATCAAATCATTTTGTAATTAATCTCGCTAATATTGAATTTTAAACATTATTTAAACAGATTTTAAAATTTTATTTTTCAACTTTTTATTAGTTATGCATTTCTCCCTCCCTGTAAAAAATAATTTTAATTTGGATGATCTAATATACCTAGGGAAATATTCTTCCCTAATCAATTCCTAAAATGAAGCGGCTGTATTACTGTAAGACATTTTTTCGTTAGTTCCAATTTTCAACTTTTGTCACTTTTATTTTTATTGCCGATGGACTTTGCAAATATTTTTTAATATACACAAAGGCAATTTGCAATATTTAAAATTAATTATAATTACAAACGTAATAGTTAACACAAATTGTAATTTTTAACAATAAAACCACAAAATGGGTCCAATTTAACTCGAAAAAACATTTTGGGTTTTCATAACACATTTAGTTTTTTAGATAGAAATAACAAAAATAATATATAATACGAATTACAATACATTTCCAAAACGTATCCTGAAAATTATATTTATAGAAATTTACATTACTTTTATTATTACTATTTGAAATAGTATAAATCTTTTAAAATAACACAAAATATTTTTTTGTCAAAATGACTCATTCCGCAGTTCTAGGGTTAATCGTTCATTATTACAATTCAGTTTGCAATATTCAAAATTAAATGTCCCTACAAAATCAATAGTTAACACAGATTGTAATGTTTAACAATAAAACAACGGAATTGATGGATTTTGACCCGAAAAACCTTTTGTGTTTTCTTAACACACTTATTTTTTATATAGCAAAATCAGAATTAATATAATACTAATTATAATAAATTTCCAAAACTAATCGGCAAAAATATTTTT
>CM063511.1:100235070-100260070 GCA_032207245.1 Pardosa pseudoannulata | reverse complement strand
TAGAGTACTATATGAATCCTATAAAATGTTAAATATTGTCCCTGAGATAAAGAAAATGGAGTCCAATGGCTAAGCCATGTGGAGAGGATAGACATAACAGAAACAAAAAAAAACTTCTAAAAGAAAACCCCAGTGGACCTACGCCCAGAGGATAAGCAAAGGATAGATGAATGTATCAGGTCGTAGATGATTTAAAGAGTTGGGAATCACTAACTAGAATTTAAAGGCATCTAGTCGGGTGAGATGGAAAAAGAAAGACTTAAAAGAAACCAGGTTTCAACAAGAGCTGTAATGCTAATGATTATAATGATAATGTAATAGTTTCTTTCTGAAATTAGGCTATTTTTATATGGTATTACGAATAAGGTTTATAAGAATTATTTTTATGCGATGATTATTCACATTTTTTCAATAATTTTTCTATGCATGCGAATATGTGACAATAGCAGTACTTTTTTTTTATTTAGCTGCTTAAAGAACACCGGTTTTCTACGACTCCTGAAAGAATGTAAGTTTTTTTTTCACTAATTTTGTATTTAAACGTTAATAGATAACATTATAAACTATTTCCAATACATTCCAATGATTTTTTTAGCGTAGACTTTTAAGGCTTAAGACCACAAGAGAACTTAAAAATAAGATATTTTGTCGAAAATTATAAGGTTTTGCAAGAGAAATAGCTAAGTATATTTTTCATAAAAAAAAATATTTTTCCTTTTACACGGCTCTTTTTATGCAAGTAGAAAGGGGGGGTTGTTCTATGATCTTATTTTAAGCTTTGAAAATGATATTAATTTAGTCTGATAATTTTTATGCTGAATTAGCAATTTCAAAATGTTTCAGGTGCATTAATATAATGTACATCTTATTTAACCCCTTAATGCCCAGTTTTTTAAAAGACCCAGACAAAAATATTCAGTTTTTTAATGTAAAAAACACAATTCAGAACTTTGTCTTGCCAAACAAATTACAAAAATACAAAATAATCAATATTTTTATTGCAATTTTGGATTTTGATAACACTGCAGAAAATAGCAGAATATTGTAATATTACACGCACATCGACATTTTTTAATCTTTTTTTTTAATTTCCATACCGGAATAAACATTATTATACGTAAAAATACTTATTTATACATTTAAAACATAAATAATAACAATACTAGTATTTATAAAATTAATAAAAATTTTCTTTTGTGTGATACGTTTCGAAACAAGGTTCAGCACTTAGCACAGCATTGTAACTATTACACATGTAACGACTCTCTTTTCTTTTCCTTTTCTATCTCTTTTAGCACAGCACACAGCGCAACATCTGCAAAACTACAACGCTGCTCGATTTATCCCGAGTGTGCACAATTTGGCCAGTTTAGCGAGATCGCGTTAACACGAGAGTGCACGTTAAGGGATTGAAATAAGGGAGAATATCTATTAATGTGGTTGTTATTGAACTGGATATACTTTTGGGATTTTCAATATATTTTCACTAGCAAAAGGTAATTTATGACTCTAAAATAAAGCAAAAAGTTCTTAAAACATTGTATAATGTGAAGTAATCACCTTGTATTTAACACCAGTAAAATCATACTTCGGAATAGGTTACTCATTTGGCTATTTTGGTGAAATTTCTGACCATTTTAAGAAACACTAATATTCAAGTTAAAGTAAAGTAAAACTAATGTAATTGCACTTTTAGTTTGAATGGCATGTAAAGAAATAAAAAAAATGACTAATTCCTCAAAAATTTACAAAAATAATAGTTCCAAATTAATAAAAAGATAGCAATAGTGATTTATCGGAGAATGAAACCGTAAATCAGAAAGGAGCGACATCAAAACGAAATGATAGATTATAATTTTTGGTGAAATTTCTGGCGACCTTTATAAAGCACTAATATATTAAGTAATTGCACTTTTAGCTTGAATAGAAAGCAAAGAAATAATAAAACGATTAATTTCTAAAAAAATTTCAAAAATAATAGTTCCAAATTAATAAAAATGATAACAATAGTAATTTATCAGACAATGAACCCGTAAATCAGAAAGAAGTGACTTCAAAACGAAATGATACATTACAATTTTTGGTGAAATTTCTGACGATTTTAAAAAGCACTAATATATTAAGCAATTGCACTTTTAGCTTGAATAGAAAGCAAAGAATGAAAAAAACGATTAATCCCTCAAAAATTAACAAAAATAATAGTTTTAAATTAATAAAAAAGATAGCAATAGTGATTTATCAGCGAATGAAACCGTAAATCAGAAAAAAACGACATCAAAACTGATATATTACAGTTTTTGGTGAAATTTCTGCAATTTTAAGAAGCACTAATGTATTAAGTAATTGCAAATTTAGTTTGAATGGCAAGCAAAGAAAAAAACCAATTCCTCAAAAATTTACAAAAATAATAGTTACAAATTAATAAAAAAAGATAGCAATAATGATTTATCAGAGAATGAAACCGTAAATCAGAAAGAAGCGGCATCAAAACGAAATGATATATTACAGTTTTTGGTGATAATTCTGCTATTTTAAGAAGCACTAATGTATTAAGTAATTCCACTTTTAGTTTCAGTGGCAAGCAAAGAAATAAAGAAATGATTAATTCCTCATAATTTTACAAAAATAATAGTTCCAAATTAATAAAAAAGAGAGCAATAGGGATTTATCAGAGAATAAAACAGTAAATCAGAAAGAAGCACCATCAAAATGAAATGATCCCGTGTAACAAACTGCACAAAATGTATCATATCTAAAAAGTATTTTTTTTTCGAAAGTTCACCTCAGATTCAAAATAAGAAATTACCATTATCTGAAGTATCAGAAATTCATATTTTATATCCAAAGTTGAAGGCGACAGTATGTCAGGAAGAATAAAATTTGAGCTACAATTTGACGCACTTTTACCAAGAGCTGAAGTTAAATCCGAATATCTTTTGAGACGTTCTTTTCTTACGTTCAATTTTCAAATTTATCATTTCTATTGATACTGATTTTGACACGTTCAGAAATTATTTTTAGCATTTCAATATCTACTAATTTCAAATAAAAACGTTAAATATGTTTCAAATCTTTTAAAAGATAACTTTGTATTATTCCTTTAAAAATAGTTGTAGCCTTTTTGTTTTTTCCAATATTAAGAATGTTAAGGAGAGAGTTTTAATATTTCATCTGAATTTTTACGAAATTAGAATGTAAACAACAGAATCATGAATAGATAATAAAACACTTATTAAGCGTTAAAATTATTATGAAATATAATTATAATAATATAATTATACAAATATATGATTTTTTTCAAATTATATGATTTTGCAAATAGGTAATAATAACACCAGGATGCAGGAGTAAATACTGTGTACTAATATATCTATGATAAACATGTATTCAATGAATTTAATTTTTATCTCTTTTATAAATGAAATTTCTTTAACTATTTATCACATTTGTGGGAGAAGTGAGTTTATAATTTTCGAAAATCAAATAATTTTAATATTAATAAATGAAAAAGTACAGTATGATTTACTTTTTTGTAAGTAAAAAATCTATTTTATTGTTTTATAAACAATAGATTTTTTTTAGATTTACATATACATCAGTAATTATTTTAAGTGTATATATGTCAAATATTTAATTCAATTCTAGTATTTATTTTAATATAAACAACTTTATATTTCTCTAGTAGAAGCAATAAGAAAATATATGTATATAAGACAGCCAATTTAATCCGCGGTTAGATAAAATTGGACCCTATTATTTTTAATTGTCCTGTCTCACTGGGCAATGAGTAGTCCAAATATACGCATTAGTGGCAACCTGAAAAGGAACAAAGAGTCCAACGTGGAACTTTATTTATGACCTAAAAAAAGCATCTTTCTCCGTAAAAAGTATGGAAGGATGTACGGAGAACACAATTACAGTGTTGGAACTCAATGCAAGAGTCGCGGAGAACATATAAGGAAGCTTAGTAATATTAAAGAGCTGTGAAAAAGAAGCTTAGTTAAAGACAGGATTTTGTAAATTGATCTTCCTATCTTAATTTATTTTTATATGCAAAATGTTGTTCAAGTTGTTTCTAAAGCTCTTCAGTAATAGCAAATATAATAGCAAAAATCCAAACGTCTGAACCGTCAAGTGTTAGTTTCATTTCACTTCCGGGGTTAGACCCGTGCATGGGGACCCCTCCCAAGTTTAATTCTGTAAAACTAACTTCTTAATATTTTTTGCAACCAAATTAAATTAAAATATAGGGCTTCGTTTTACTTTTGATTAGCTTATAAAATCATTTTCTCTAGTTTTAATACTTTTTCGTTTATTTTAACACTATTAACGACTAGCATAATACTACCTTTTTCCAGAAATTTGTTTTAATTTGTATTAAAATTGGATATTTTTATTGAATGACTCAATCACTTTCTGTCTCGCCGAAGGATGACCGAATGGTAGAGCGCTGCTCTTCGGAACCGGAGTTTGCGGGTTCGAATCCCGCTGCTGGCATGGATGTTTGTAGCCTTTCAGAATCGGCTTTAAACTGTAGGTCCCGGTCTCATTAGCCCTCGTGTGCAAAACAGTAGACCGTAGCTCTCCAAACCAAACCAAACCAAATTTTCTGTCTCTCTTTTCCGTTTGTTTTACTGTTCCGAAGTGAACTGTTCCGTGATAAATATTTCAAAGCCTAATCCTTAGGGAAGGCTGATTACTACCAAAGGTTAAAAAAACTGAGACAGAAACTAAGATCATTAGAAAAGTGAACTGTTCGCCTAGAACAGCTGGAAATTTTCTTGTAGTGGACAAAAAATTTGATTTTATTTCCAAGTTAGCTTTAGGAAACTGCTAAATGAATTTTAAGTCATCGAACACTCATTTGGATAACATATTTTGTGGCTGGAAAAATAGATATTACATAATGAGAAGGGAAAGAGGAGAAATTTTAAGGTTTATTTTGAGTGTAGTAATTTTGATATATATCACGTATTTATCAATCACTGCAATATGTTTGGTGTTATGCTTCTTTTACTTTAAATATATTAAATTTTTATAACTTCATAATCTCTTTTATATTTTCTGGTATTACAGTCACTTCATGTATTTTAACAAACATTTACAAACCTAAAGTTTGGCAAACTCGACAAAATCTTTTAAAATCTATTTTTATTAACACTATATTGCCCAAGGTAGTCATTTTGACTGTTTTTTAATTTCCATTAGAAAAACAATTATGAAATATAATGACACAATTTCTTAGAATTTGGTGACCTTTTCTATAACATATAAATGGGTTTATGAATAATTGTAGTTACTTCGCCCTCCTTTATTTCCGTATATATATATATATATATATATATATATATATATATATATATATATATATATATATATATATCTATATATATATATATATATATATATATATATATATATATATATATATATATATATATATATATATATATATATATATATATATATATATATATATATATATATATATATATATATATATATATATATATATATATATATATATATATATATATATATATGTTTGTGTGTTATACCTATATTGCCCAGAAGCAGTCATTTTGACTGCTTGGGAAATTTTAAATAATCAAAAGATTTTTATTCATTGAATTGAGTAAATTTCTTATATGACCTGTCCGGCTTTGTATTGAAATAACATTTTTTTCGATTATTTTAACATACCGATGCATGATAAATTGTCGATTTGGGTGTATACTTGAAAAGTGTCAGTTGCTCAGTAAGCTAAAGTAGTACTAGTTATTCGAATCTTTATAAAGTGTTGTTCTAACAAGTTGTTTATTTTATTTCTTTTGCGCCCTAACTTTATGAAAAAAAATGTCGAACAGAAATGAGTTACTGGAAAAGCTAACGAACATAAGGGAAGAGTGCTCCGATATAGAATCAAATGCAACAAATTCTGAAATTTCTTTCCAACGAATATAGAGTTGCAAGACAGAAAAATTCATCAGAACATGAAGACACACAAAGATGAACTGCAACATCATCAAATACAACCCATTCTCAGAAACGCAAATTTTGTCAAATACGACTTTGCCACAACAACAAAACAAATAATATATGTGAAAAATGTCAAAAGTATGTTTGAGGAAGATGTACACATAAAAAGATTTCCACTTTCATTTGCATAAAATGTACAAATAATAATGCATAATATTTTTTAATTAAAGTAAATTTTTTTATTGTTAATATTTACTAACAACTTGTAGTTTAATTGTAAATAATATAAGAAATATTAAAAATTAATTTTAAACAAATTTCTTTACATATTTGTTATTTTTTCACAATGCAGTCATTTTGAATGTTTTTGGGCAATATAGGTATACAAGAAATCTCGGGCAATCTAGTGTTAATTTGTATCGAGTTTCAATTTGTATCGAGATAATGTCAAAATGTAAAATTTCCTCGTTTGTTTTGATATAATGCAAACGTAGATAATCATTCAATTTCTAGGTCTAAAATTCAAGTTTAATTGGAACAAACATTAGTTAACATGAGCATAACAAATGAACAGCCGCTACACATATCGAACTTTCGCAATGAAATATGGAATGTTTTAAAGTTTACAGCACTTGTCTTCTTTTATTTGTCTTTTCTTATTCATTTTATTATGCAATGCAGCTGAAGTATATTTTGTAAAATTTTTAATTTTCTAAGTTTCTAACAGAAAGAAATTAAATACAGTAAGAAATACAGTTAGACGATTTACAATTATAGAAAATGTATAATTTCAAAAGTTTCATTGAATTTTAGTTATTAAACGACATTTAAAAAATATTAAATTGATTAAGGTGTGATTACTCTCATGTTTTCGCTTTATATGAAATATTTTTATAGAAATATGAAAACATATTGTAATGTTTGCATAAAGATTAAAGTTTATATAATTTTCTTATTTTTATAAAGGTCTTTAGTAACTATATTTTCATTATTGTGCTTATAATATATTTTATAGCCCGAGAAAATGGTTAATAGTTTTAAAAAATAGGGGGGGGTTAGAGAAAATTTAATAAAAATGTATGACGAGAATTGTAAAAGGGAAAATAAAAATTATCGGGAGATTATACCACTTTTTAGTAAACAACATGAGGAAAGCACATAAATCGAATTAAAATCTTTAAAATATAGATATTAATTTTAATTTCATTAAAATAATTTCAGTATTATAAAATATATGATTAGCTCTATATCTTTAAAATAATATATATTTTAATCCAATTCGTTGTAATAAAATATCCCGGTAATGCGAAATGAATGAAAGACACAAAACACATGCATCATTGATATTAATGTCATATAATGCCATACTAAAATTTTCATTAATGGTCAGTCATCTAAACACAATTCTAAATTTACTTAATAAATAGTCTATGGAAAAAATATACTCAGAAAAGTGATTGGTAATCTATCAACACTCCAGTTAGGAGAAGAAATCCATAACTTAATAAATAGTGCTTATCTATTGTAATAGAAATTTAAACAATAGTTTAGTGATGTGGTATTGAATTTTGTTATTAAAATGTGCATCTTTTAAGTGACATGATTAATGAAAAATGTAGAAAAATATTATAACTGGAAAACTATCAATCAAACTTTGTCTAATCACTCAATTTATATTTACATATACTTTTTTATTTAATGTTCAATTTTTTACATTGCAATTGTTATGTAACTGATATTTATATCCCTTTAAGGAAACTTTGCAAAATTAATACTTAACAATATATTTAAATACTGGTAATTTTTCGGACGCATTTAAACGCTGCAATTGACAAATACAAACATATATTTATATACACATATATTTAAATATATACATATATATAATATATATATATATATATATTATATTGTATATATATACATATATAACTAATTTAATAGCGATATTTTAATTATACATCCAGACTATTAAATAACTAATGTAGCAAGGGAGATTTGATTTTTAAATTGAAGTACAAACGTATTAAGAACTTTGATTTATCACGGTGCATGAATACATTAAGTATGTTTATAATTTTTTTTTAAAATTATTGGAATAGGCTTGAAAAATTTAGTTTATAGTTCATTAAACTGAATGTATGAATTAATTCTATGAAATTTTAAACATAATTCTTGAACTTAGTATAATACTAAAGCAAACAGCGTTATTCTCAATATTATTCTAAAATAATTACTTTTTAAATGAATAAAATATGTGAAATTGTTCACTCCAAAATATTTATTTTAATAATTAATGTATTTCATACGATATTAGAAGATGGTGAAAGTAATATTTGCATTTTATGCATATATCTGATTAAATTATATACAAATTCAAAACGTTGTATGATTTGTTTTTAGTGAAAATCTTTTGAATAAGTATTAGTGCGCATTGGAACAAACATTAAAAGTATTTATTACATAAAGTTAATAATACTTACCCCACGAAAGGAAGAACACTGAAAATATAATATTCCACGGAAAGTAAAAATTCTTCATTTTCTGTTCTCTGTACAAATTCATTTTAAAACCAATTATGTTCTCTAGTGTGATAATTTGATATAGTATGTTATATGTACGACTTTACATTTTACGCATCATAACTTGTAAGCGTATATCAAATTTAATCTTTTATTGTTTTATTTTTAAATTAACTGAAAACAATCCAATGCCAAAAAGTATTTTGCTTCAGAAACATTTCCAGATTTACACACCAACCAAATTTCAATAAATCACATGAAAATTAATTCTTATCAATGGAATGTTTTGATTTTGCTTGAAAGGTAAAATCGTAATAGGTATTAGTAAATATTTGAAACTGTTTATGAACAGGTAAGAGAGTTAATTAAAATCAGTAAAGTCTCCCTATTTTTCACTCAGTTCCAAAATTGATTAGTTGATTTTAATGTAAATTATTATTATCGTATTAATATTATTATATTATTCGTATAATTATATTATTGATGAATTTAAATTTACTTAATTTTAAAGTACTGTATCACGTAACGTATCTTTATGTACGTATATTTTCGATGAGGAATAACTAAAGCAGTATTAATATAAGTATAATTCGAAATACATAATTAAAAAAATGAGACAATTTCTTATTAAAAGCAGTGTATAAAGTTGTCGAAATATACACGTGTAATACCAGTTTCTCAAAAGTATCTTTTCACTTTTAAAAACTATATTTATTTCCACTCTTCCGAAATTTAAAATTCCTCATGGAATTATTTCAATCATGCATTTCCGCATTTCATTTTACTGCAAAACCCAGAGCTGCAGAACTATTCACGCAAGTCCCTTATCGCACTGTCTTTCATCAAATTCTTCAGCTTGAAGAATTACACAACGTGGTTGCACGCACATGCTTTGCACCGAACGCTCTCCATCCGTGTGGAGCAAGTTCACGCAACCGACTGACTTACATAAATATCCTGCGCGGAGTTCAATAAAATGAAAGATGTGACGTCACTGAATGCCATGCGCATAAGATGACAACAGAGTCAATCGGAAATAACGGATTGGGAGAAGCACATCAGAGAGACTTCACTTTGTTTGAAGGTAGTTATTTTGCACGATTTGAGACTTTTGATAGTTGCTTCGGTTTTGGAGTCGTCTAAAATTAGTTTCTTGAAGTAAATAAATAACGTACAGGAGAAAATCGGGTAAGATGAGAAAATACAGAAATAATTCAGATTTACTTTCATGGGGAGAAATGTTATATATTATGTGTTAATTGTTAGGGTAACATAAAGTAGATAGAGACTTAGGATAGCTGTATTGGTTTGGGAATAGGGTAAAATAAGGTAATTATTTCATAAGACTTTAATATCTGTCTTTGTTTTGGGTTTTCCTGGAAGAGATAAAGGAATGAAAACCATAATAAAATTAGTTTCTTGAAACAAATAAATAACGAAGTAAATGAAAAATTTCTAACGTAAATAAATAAGATAAAACCATGTAAGATAAAAAAAAATACAGATATAATTTTCATTTACTTTCATGGGAAGAAATGTTATATATTAAGTGTTAATTGTTAGGATAATATAAAGTAGATAAAGACTTCATATATTCGCATTGATTTGGAAATAGGGTAAAATAAGGTAAGTATTTCGTATGACTTTATGTTCTTAATATTGGCCTTTATTTTAAATTTCCTTGAATACGTAAAGGGATAAAAAACACAGTAATTTAGTTTCTTGAATTCAATAAATAAAGAAATAAAAAAAAATTCTAACGTAAACATAAATATCATAAAATCAAGTTGCTGTTGTTAATGTTGTCTTGAGCAACTTTGTCAAATGCAGCCCGATTGAGCGATACACCACTTGTATTAAGGCAAAGGAGAGCGCCTTTCGTTTTAAGTAGTACACGAACAGTGAAAATGACTTCTTAGAAAATCAAGTAAGTTTAGAAAATACTGGTTTAATTCTGATTTATTTTAATGGAAAGAAATCTTATGTATTATGTGTAAATTGTTAATATAATATAAAGTACATAGAGACTTCAGATAGCTGTATTGGTTTGTGAATAGGGTAAAATAAGGTAATTATTTAGTACGACTTTTGTTCTTGATATCTGATTTTGACTTGGAATTTTCTGAAGAAAGTAAAGAAAGGATGAACTTAAAATTAGTTTTTTGAAGTAAATAAATAACAAAATACATAAAAAAATTCTAATGTAATGAAACAGGATCAAAATAGTGTAAGATGAGAAAATACCGATATTACATTCTGAATTACATTCATGGAGAGAAATTTTATATATTAAGTGTTAATTGCATAATACTTATTGTTAGTATTTATTTCATTATTATATAGAATATTATAAAATATATACATATATATATATATATATATATATATATATATATATATATATATATATATATATATATATATCATTTAATTATTATATAATTATTTTTATTATTTATAATAATTATAATGTATATAGGATAGTATAAAGTAGATTTATGAATTTGAATAAGTAAAGGAATAAAGAAAATAATAAATTTAGTTTCTCGAAGTCAATAAAAAACAAAATAAATAATATAATTTCTAACGTAAATATAAATTGAATAAAATTGAGTGTTGATGTCTTATTCTACTTGGTAAAACAGAGCACGATTAGCGATATATTTGAAATTAAGGCAAATTTGCCTTTCGTTTAAAGAGCATCAAAGGTGATATAGGACACAGATATAATTGTGAATTATTTCATAAGAATGTTATATATATGTTAATTGTAGATTATAAAGTAGATAAATTTCAGATATTTGCATTGGTTTCAGAATAGGGAAAAAAAAGTAATTATTTCATAAGACTTTAATATTTGTCTTTGTTTTAAATTTCTGAAGAGGTAAAGAATGAAAACCATAATAAAATTAGTTTTCTTGAACAAATAAATAACGAAGTAAATGAAAAATTTCTAACGTAAATAAATAAGATAAAACCATGTAAGATAAAAAAAAATACAGATATAATTTTCATTTACTTTCATGGGAAGAAATGTTATATATTAAGTGTTAATTGTTAGGATAATATAAAGTAGATAAAGACTTCATATATTCGCATTGATTTGGAAATAGGGTAAAATAAGGTAAGTATTTCGTACGACTTTGTGTTCTTGATATTTGCCTTTATCTAGAATTTCCTTGAATACGGAAAGGGATGAAAAACATAGCAAATTAGTTTCTTGAATTCAATAAATAATTAAATAAAATTCTAACGTAAACATAAATAGCATAAAATAACTGTTGTTGTGTCTTGTGCAACTTAGTCACGCGAAGCGCGATTGAGCGATACACCACTTGTATTAAGGCAAAAGGAGAGCGCCTTTCGTTTTAAAGAGCACACCAATGACTTTTATAGACTTTTTAGAAAATCGAGTAAGTTTAAAAAAATACTGGTTTAATTCTGATTTACTTTAATGGGTAAAGAAATTTTATATATTAAGTGTTAATTGTTGATATAATATAAAGTACATAGAGACTTCAGATAGCTGTATTGGTTTGTGAATAGGGTAAAATAAGGTAATTATTTAGTACGACTTTTGTTCTTGATATCTGATTTTGACTTGGAATTTTCTGAAGAAAGTAAAGAAAGGATGAACTTAAAATTAGTTTTTTGAAGTAAATAAATAACAAAATACATAAAAAAATTCTAATGTAATGAAACAGGATCAAAATAGTGTAAGATGAGAAAATACCGATATTACATTCTGAATTACATTCATGGAGAGAAATTTTATATATTAAGTGTTAATTGCATAATACTTATTGTTAGTATTTATTTCATTATTATATAGAATATTATAAAATATATACATATATATATATATATATATATATACAAATATTTTTATTATTTATAATAATTACAATGTTATAGCATAATATAAAGTAGATTGAAATTTCAGATAGCCCAATTGGTTCAGGAATAGGGCAAATTAAGGTAATTATTTTATACAACTTTAAGATATTGATCTTTCTATTTGTTTAGAAATTTCCTGGAATAACTAAAGGAATAAAGAAAATAATAAATTTAGTTTCTAGAAGTCAATAAAAAACAAAATAAATAATATAATTTCTAACGTAAATATAAATTGAATAAAACTGAGCTGTACATGTCTTGTGCTACTTGGTCAAACAATGCACGATTGAGCAATGTACTTCTTGAATTAAGGCAAATGGGTGTGCCTTTAATTTTAATGATCACCTCAAAGGTGAGAGTAGGACTTCTGATAAAATCGAGTAAGATGATAAAACAAAGATATAATTGCGAGTTCATTTCATGGGAAGAATGTTATACATTAAGTGTTAATTGTTAGGATATTTTAAAGTAGATCGAAATTTCAGATGAGTTGCATTGGTTTCAGAACAGGGAAAAATAAGGTAATTATTTTTTTCGATTTTATATATTTGATATCTGTCTTTATTTTGGAATTTCCTAGAGAAAGTAAAGGAATGATAAACATAACAAATATAGCTTCTTGAAGTAAATAAATAAAGTAGCAAATAAAATAAATTCTAATGTAATAAAATAAGATAAAATCATGTAAGAGGATATAATTTCGAATTACTTTCATGGGAAAAATGTTACAGATTAAGTGTTAATTGTATAATACTTATTGTTCATTTTTATGTAATTATTATATAATATATAATAAAATATATGTACATATATATATATATATATATATATATATATATATATATATATATATATATATATATTTGATAATATAAAGTAGATTGAGACTTCAGATAGTTGTCTTAATTTGAGAATAGGGTAAAATAAGGTAATTATTTCTTACGACATTATGTTCTTGATATTTGTCTATGTTACTAATTTCTTAGAATAAATAAAGAAATGAAGATCATAAATAGCTTCTTGAAGTAAATAAATATATATATATATGTATATTATATATATATATATATATATATATATATATATATATATATATATTATATATAATATATATATAATATATATATATAAAAATATATAATATATATTATTATATATATATATATATTTATATATATATATATATATATATATATATATATATATTATATAGATTCAGATTTTATATAGACGAACAGTTGAGAATAGAGTAAAATAAGTTAATTATTTGTATAAATTTTAATTTTTAATCTTTTTTTGTTTAGCAATTGCCTGGAATAAGTAAATTATGAAGAACACAATAAAATCAGTTTCTTGAAGTCAATAGATAACTAACTAAATAAAAAAATTCTATTAAAATAAAATTGCATAAAATCGAGTTATTGATGTATTGTGCCACTTGGTCAAACCAAGAATGAATGAGCGATACACTACTCGTATTAATATATAATTACCAGCTATTGGGTGCTTCTTTTGTTTTAATGAGCAGATCCCGGGTGAAAGTACAACTTCAGATAATATCCAGTTAGATGATAAAATACAGTTATAAAAGGAAGAATATTCTACATGATGTGATAATGATTAAGATATTTTGAAAACTTTGATTTGTTATGTTTGAGTGTTTGGTAGTTGCATTGATTTGTAAATAAATTAAAATAAGTACTCAATTAATTTATACTATTTTAAACTTTTGATATTTATCTCGGTTTTAGAATTGCTTTCAAAAGTAAGTGAATGACATAAAGATTAAAATCGATTAAGTTGTAGAAATGTAGAAATAAATTTGATTTAAAGCAGTTGGAAGAGAAGAATATACAATACATGTAAATGACTAGGGTAATATAAAACAGATTATGTTATTTTTTTGTATGATTTAAGACGTTAAATAGTTGAATTGATTTGGGAATAGGGAAAAATATGTAAAATGACTATTTTGTTAAATTTTAAACTTTATATATTTGTTTTGAATTGTCTGGAATAAACAAAGGAAATAGAAGTAGAATAAAATCTATTAAAGAGGTAGATTAGAAATAAATTTGATTTATATCAATTGGAAGAGAAGAGAATGTAATGCATGCAAATGACTAGGATGGTGTAAATTATATAATGTAGATTTTTATGTGTATAATTTGAGACCTTAGATAGTTTAATTGATTTTGAAATAGGGTACCGTAAGTTACGTAAATTAGTTATTTTGCATGATACTTTGAAACTTTTGATATTTGCTAGGATTTTGGAATTGATTGATATAAGGAAATAAATCGCATACTGAATGAAATCGGGCAAGACTTAAAATATAGAAATAAATTTTTTGAGAAGAAAGAGTTATGGAATAAATGTAAATGACTAGGGTAATGCAAAAAAAATTGTGTAGTTATTTTAAGTAAGAGTTGTTTAGATTATAGAATAGTGTAATGTAGATTAAGTCAGATGAATATTCTGTACGGTTTTAACATTTTGATATTTGATTCGGTTTTGGAATAGTCTGGAATAAATAAAGTGCAGAATAAATATAATAAGCTTTATAAATATAAAAATGAATATCATTTACATGAATTGGAAGAGAACGATATGTAATACATGTATATGACAAGGGTAATGTAAAGTAGATAGTGTTGTTATTTTGTGTAATTTTAGGCTTTAGATAGCTTTGGATTAAAAGAGAGAAATGAAAACTAAGGTAGTTATTATGTACGTATCTACGTATTTTATTCTTTTGATAATTTCTTCCGTTTTGAAATTGAGAGTATTAAGTAAATAAATTAAGGACAGAATAAAATAATTTAAGCCGTAGAAATATAGAAATAATCAGATTTCAATAACTGGAAACTAAAGTAATATAATAAATGTAAATGACTAAGGTAATGTAAAGTAGATAAGGTATAGTTTGAGACTTGATGGAGATAATTACTTTGGTTTTGAAATAAATTAATGTAAACTAGGAAATCTAGATATTTAGTACGATTTGAGATATTTGATAATATTTCCAGCTTTGGAATGCTCTACAGTAAGTTTATTAAAAAACAAATAAAGCATATGATAAAATCAAATAAACCATATAAATGAATTTCTATATCTTAGTTCCAAAAAGTGCAAGATAGAGTTATTTTACTACTGTCAATGAATAGAGAAATTTAAGGTAGGTAAAGAAGTTTGGTTACATATTGGATACTTATTTTGTAAGATTTTAGAATCTTAACTAGATTCGTTTCAGGAATAAGATCGACTAAATTTCTTAAACTTAATAAATATCGTATATTATAAAATTTAATGAAACAAAAACAGTACTCAAATAAATACAATTTCATCACCTGGAAAAAAATAACATGATAAATATAAATAATTAGAATAAAGCAAAGTAGGTAAGGCAGTGATTTTCTAAGATTTGAGATTTTGAAAAATACTTCAGTTTTCCAAACGTCTGGAATATATAATATTTTTCAAAAAAATAAAATAAAACTGTGCTGGAGAAAATTTAAAATACCTTCATAAATGCATAGAGGAATCTTTTTGAGAAGAAAATGCAAAAAATGGAAGTGTTTTTCCTCTTTAATAATTCTGTTCGTTATTGTCAACAAAATGTTACAAATAGATTATTTTTGAAAAAAAAAATTAAACGAAATATGTACAGTTTTCAACATTTTCACATATATAGGAAATGCCAAAGAATTGCATTATTTTTTTCATCAAATTACAACAAAATAAATCAAATGATATAATTTTTTTGATAAATATAATAGAATAATACAATAATATTATCTATAGCAATTTTCTTTTAATTAACATGTAAGAGATAACATCATGATTTCCAAGTCCCTCAGGTTGCTATGATTGTCACAAATCCTTTAAAGTATCCGAGAAATAGCAACTAATGGCGTGAAGCTGCCAAATTTTTAAAGGGAAAACATATATATCAATTGGGAAAATGGCAAATTAATTATTATGCATGGGAAGTACCCACTTCGGGATTTACGGAAATCAAGCACCTTTAATTTTCTTGCCCGAACATAGGTCGGGCATTCCAAAATTAGCACATTTTCGTTCTCCGAACGGAGTTCGGACGGAAAGAGGTTAATCGGTTTTATGAAAATAAAATATATTGTAATAAATTAAACATGAAATTTTGTTATAAATTAATGATTTAAATTAAAATGAAATTTTATTATAAGTTAATGTTATAAATTGAAACTGAAAATTTGTTATAAATTAAAAATGGAATTTTGTTATAAATGAAAATTGAAATTTTGTTATACATTAATGTTATCAGTTAAAAATGAAATTGTGTTATATATTAATGTTATAAATTAATAATGAAATTTTGTTATAAATAAATGTTTTAAATTAAAAATAAAATTATTTTTATATTAAGCTATGTAGTTATAGATTCATTGATCACATTTTAATCATGACTTTTAATAAAGTCATGATTAAAGATAACAAGACATTAAAACTGGAGTAACGGATAATATTATTGTATTATAGATCGTAGAGATTTCCCTGTGGTTGAATGTATGTCCTTTTCCCAATTTGAAAATTGTTATTGTTTCTTCAGTTTTTTTAATATTCTAAAATTACTTTCTGAATGGAATCTCAATTAAAATCATATAACAAATACTATATTTGAATATATAATAAAAAATTTAAATCTTATTTACATGAATATTAAAAGAAATATAGTTATTAATTGTGAATGACTAATTCATTAAATTTTTATCTCTTATACTATGCTATTATTATGTTCAATTAAATACTATAATATGTATACTATTTAAATTTTCTTTTAATTTTTAATACACAAAGAATAAGGAATAATAGGACTTAGGATTTCGAAAATACATTGTATATATTAATATATTAAAAAATCTTAGATGCATAATTAATCAGTAGCAACTGTATTAAATTTCTTCAAAATACATTTTGAATTTCAAGTATTCATAACCGTTAAAATTAAACTGCACTGTATATTCTAATAGGAAAATTTAAATGTAAACTCTAATTTCTATCATAAATAATACACACACACATATATATAAATATATATATATATATATATATATATATATATATATATATATATATATATATATATATGTGTGTGTATATGTATATGTATATATATATGTATATATATATATATATATATATATATATAATATATATATATATATATATATATATATATATATATATATATATATATAATATATATATATATATATATATATATATATATATATATATATGTGTGTGTGTGTATATATATATGTACATATGTATATATATATATTTATATATATATATATATATATATATATATATATATATATATATATATATATATATATATATATATATATATATATATATATATATATATATATATATATATATATATATATATATATATATATATATATGTATATATATACATGTATATATATCTATATCTATCTATATATATATATATATATATATATATATATATATATATATATTATAAACAAAGTGATAAAAAAGAGACATATTTAATTAAAAATTACTGATACAAACAGTGATATTGATAAACATACCCGATTCTAAAAGTGTAAAAGAACTTTATTACTTGTATAAACTGATTCTACTATTTATTCAATACTACGTCAAAGTAAATTTTATAAGAATACATTTATTCCTTAAAACATTTTAGAGAATATCTTCAATATATATTCAGAATATCTTTAATATATCTTCAGCATATTTTCAGTATATCTTCATTGAGTGTATTATTTAAAATGAATATATTTGCAAGACATATATCGTGCCAAATATAAAATTTATCTGACGTACTGATAAATATATTGTCTTGTAATTTACATAACTTTAGAGTTAACTTTGATCTTCTGATACTTTTTAAACTAAAACTTTTATAGTTGTTCTGTAGGATCATGGAGATAATTTAGGCGACCATAACATGAGGTCATTTCACCTCTTACCGATTTTATATCCGTCATATATAATGATCGCTTGTAAGTTGTCTTTGTATTACTTTGAGAAATCTGCGGTAGAGGTATCCTTGGGATGGTCAGATAGGGGGTCATCTCCAAATTAACATATTTTAAAAATAGTAAATTCTTGATATAAGTATAGTAGACAAGTATAGTATTCATAATTTTTGGTAAAAGTAGACTTTTCAATTTTTACAATTTATGATATATTATGATTGAATCATAATATATATTGAAAGACCTAATTGAATACATTAAAGAAATTACTAGGTTTACAAAATACACTTACTAAATACAATTTTATAGATTTTAAATAATTATGTGTTATTTAATTTTGCAACTTTTCTTTTTAAATGTTGATAAAATAAATATTAACTACATAAATTTCCTTGCTGAAAAACAATGTAAATTATTAAATTAATAAAACATTTATGTGCAAAATCAGTATTTAAAAAGTCGATGTATTTCACTATTTAAAATTGTCAATATAAGTAAATATTTATTAAAATATTTATATAGTGTTCTATATAAACTCTTATTTAATATTTTTAATGAATATTTTACTTATTACTAAGTTACATTTTTTTCTATTAATAGTGTTGATGCTCTGCCCCGGCATAGGTCCTCAAGATCAATTTTTCTAGTAAAAATTGCAAACATTTACGAGTAAACTAGCTATGTAAAATGTATGTTATACCTTATGTAGTAACATTTACAGATCTATAGTTCTATATAAAACAAATAAAATTATGCAATATATTTAAAGAGTCAGATGAAAAAATACATGATTTCTTAGTATTATGGTATGTTGTAGCATTATTTATTTTAGTTATGGTTTTGACTATTTTTTAAAGCTTTTGAGCATTTAATAATAGTAATAACTTAACAGGCTGTATATAGTTTTTAAATAAATTAGCAACCATAAATTAATAATGATATTTAATTATAAATAATTTTAAAAATAAAAAATATCAGTTTGGTACATAGGTTGTCAAACTGTTGACGACGTTTTGAAATAACGACTTGAGACATCCTAAAAAACAGTATATTGAATATATAATAAAAGTTTTGTCAAAATATAAAAAACAATCCTTAAAAACAAAGCCAAAAAACGAAGGAAATGCACAAAATATTGCAAAAGTCTGCAAAGGTAACATGAAACATTAAATATAACCTTACATTCCACTAAATTTATAATACTTTTTAGTCTGATATAAAAGTAATACATAAAAATACCTCTAGATCTCTTTTTTTAATATTCACCAAACTTCCCCTCAATAATATTGACATCATATTAATATTGTCTTTTCTGTATTATTAACTACTTTGTTTTTATAAGAATATTTTAAATAAATATATTAAAACAAGAACAGAAATGAGCAAAAATATATTTTGATTATTGAAATTTCAGAAATATGTCATATAAGATAATATTTAGTATATTACTTTTGTAGCATTATTTAACACTAGAATATTTAAAATTTAATGTAAATATTGTAATAGAATTCTAAACAAAATATTGGAGTTAAGATGAATACAAACGTGTCAATCTTCATTTTTTATATAATTAGAAAGTAAAGGATTTATGACATAGTTATTACTGAAAGCATGTTAAAGTGATTTCCGTACGAAGAAAAGATGAAACAGAAAGCCCAAGCAAAAACTTGCAATTCCTTTTTTCACAATGGAACATTGACATTGTCGACAATTAATACATACACACCCACAGACACACTTACACACACCCACACATACACCCACCATTCTCGGAAATTAATAAAATGGGGATATTTGCTATTTAGGTTTTGGATTACACCCCCATATATATATATATATATATATATATATATATATATATATATATATATATATATATATATATATATATATATATATATATATATATATATATATATATATATATATATATATATATATATATATATATATATATATATATAATATATATATATATATATATATATATATATATATATATATATATATATATATATATATATATATATATATATATGTAATATATATATATATGTATATATATATATGTATATATATATATGTATATGTATATATATATATATATATATATATATATATATATATATATATATATATATATATATATATATATATATATATATATGTATATATATATATATATATATATATATATATATATATATATATATATATATATATATATATATATATATATATATATATATATATATATATATATATATATATATATATATATATATATATATATATATATACATGCATGTATGTAATTGCAATTCCAAATATTTTTTTCACTTTTAAAACATTTTATTAAATAGTTAAAATGTTTGAAATATGAATCACCTGATACAGACACAAATAAAATATTCAGCGATAAATGTTTTAAGGTTGGAATATAAATCTATTGATTTTTATATTCACAAATGATATATTAAATACTTATCAAATGTTATAAAGGAAAGCATTAATGTACAAAAATAAAGTAAAAAGGAAATATATTGAATTTTTAAGGACTTGACTGCTATTCACTTTTATTGGTTATAGTTTAGAAATTACTTTTCTACCATTCTTTTAATAGTAAAATGAGTAATGAATACAGGATGATCTAATTTCACATATCTCTAATTCTTAAACTCAATTACTAAATCAGAAGCTCTTAATATTTCACCGTATCTAAATTCAAATCAGAAATCTAATACTAACAGGTTTCAAATATTATTTTCCTGATACAGATAGAAATAAATGTTCAACGATAAATGTTTTAACGAGAGATTATAAAATCTTTGATTTTAATAATCACAGTTGATATAATAAATACCTCTCAATCGTTATAAAGTAACTAATTTATGTACACGGAAAGTAAAAAGAGAATATATTGCAAATTCGAGGACATAACTGGTATTCACTTTTATTGGTTAAAGTTTAAAAATTACTTTTCTACCAAACTTTTAATAGTAAATGAGTAATGAATTCAGGATCATTTAATTTCTCATCTCTCTAATTCTGAAACTCAATTACTAAATCAGACGTTCTTAATATTTCACCGTCTCTAAATTCAAATCAGAAATCTAATCCATTGAATGAAAATAACAAATCCATTTTAATTATTGATTGCAAATTACAAATCCAATTCAACGTGGTAGTTTCTTGAAGAAAATCCAACGTATCGAATAAAAATTACTAATAAACATTTCAGACATTAACTCACAGCGCAACTGAATATATTTTGTGGCATAGTTTAAATAAATAACTTAAAGTAAAAATAATGAATAAATTTTAACGATGATCAGTAATTATTAATTTGGAATGCTAATACATTTACTATAAACTAAGCAATCTTCTGAAAGCTATTTACTTTCTAGATAAGAATGTTTTTATTTTATTATAAATATAATTTCTTCTATTTTGAATGAATATCACAGAAATTATGACTATTTTATGTATTTAAAAATATATATAAAAATTATCTATAATCCATATGATATATATTTTATATCCATATATATGAAAAATATCCATATTATAAACATATCAATTTTCAGAACTTTAGTAGACACTTATTGGTAATTATTTCCTCTCCTTTAGGAATGATGTAAATTTATTCATACAAAAATAGTTTGATTTATTTGAAGTAAAAATTAGAAGGGTTATTTTAGGCTTCATATTTGTTACTCCAATTCAATATATTTGAATCTTCTTGTTATATTAAATCATTTTCTCTAATAAAATAGCTTCATTACTTAAGCTATCATCAGTCAGGTTAATTTAACTATTCAGGAAACAATCCATTTAATCAGGATAGTCAAATGTTTACACTTTGGTGAACCATTTGTGCTTAAAGTTTTCTTGAAGAAATCGTTTGTTCAAAGAGCAGAAAAAAAGGAAAGCTTTATACTACTAAAGTTTACAAAATTATTATTGCAAATGTATTATAAACAGCTTAATACAATATTGAATGTGATGACAATTAATGCTTTTCCTTTTTCCTTTCTAAAATATATTCTTTGAAAAATGCAAAAAAGCTAGCATATTGGTTTGTTTAGGCAGTAAGGGATATATATTGTAGCCCAAGATGTTGGCTTAATATCTTATAAACCAGGTAGTAGGCATCTTGGCTAATATGCAAAGGGAGACTTAAATAACAGTGATTAATATGAGACGTATTGTGTCTCAAATAATGCATTCAAAGCACGTGATTTTAAAAAATTTAATATTTTATTTAACCTATAATATATTTAGCTGTATTTATTTTTGATAGGAAGTTGTCTTTAATTATTCAACTTTTTATAGAAATTAAGATTGAGAGCAATTTAACTGAGCAATTAGGGATCACATGTGGAACACCTTTATAAGGTCTACCGAAACTTATGGTTGGTTGAAACAAGGTTGAAAATCTTTCATTTAAATCACCAAATATTTTAAAATCTTCTTCAACCGTTAAGAATTTCTTAATTTTACATATCATAACACACCACAAAGCATGACCAAATACGTAGTAATATCCCTTGTTATGTTCCTAGTGTAAATACCTGCTTACTCAGTTATCATGCTGTGGTCTAATTCAGATATCGGTGAGCAAAGCTTAAGAAACAGGTGGGTTTTTTATCATAACTCCAAGAGAAATCATTTGAAAGACATGAAATTCATAAATGAGGGAGAGTTTTATGCACGTAAGGGATGACGAAAGCATCGGCGCTGAAAAAAAAGAATACAATGCATACGGTATAGAATCAAACAAAAAGAATCTTTTTTGAACGTATAGTACCGTGACTTTTGATTGTCTATCCAAAAGGAAGAAAAAGAATCAGATGTTCCTTAATATAGGATATGCCTCCCCCTAACTGCAATGGTTGCTTCGCTCCGTCTCCACACACTCAGAACCAGCTGGTCCAACATTTCTTGCGGTAGGAGCGCCCATTCCGCAATCAGCATCTGTTTGAGTAGTTGGGTGTTTTTCGAAGGATGTAAGCATGCTGCAAGGCTTCTCCCCAAAGCACGAGTTGTTTGATTCAATACCGTATCCATCGTATTCCTTTTAGAGCGTCGATTCTTTCGTCATTCTTTACGTACATAATATTCTCCCTTATTTCTGAATTTCATGTCTGTCAGATGATTTCTCGTTCAGTTTTGGCAAAAAACCCACCTGTTTCTTGAGTTTTGCACATCAGTGTAAATTATTGATTTAACACAGTAAAATGACACTATATTAACTATACAAAATTCTTGATAAAATATATTTTTGACATATACTATGCATTTCGATTACCAAAAAGTTTAAATATTCCTCATAACTGTAACTGTTTAAATATTATATTTCCCATAGCCGGGATTTGGTGTCTTGTAGATAGGAGAAAAATCTTCCCCTTTTACGAAGAAATTCATTTTCTCCTTGTTTATGGAGATTTGAGACAAAAATATTTATATATTGTAGATACTTCTAATGTTGTTAACAAATGCTGAGATATATATTTAGTTATTGTTAATATCTATATCTATGTTTATATATATATATATATATATATATATATATATATATATATATATATATATATATATATATATATATATATATACATGTGTGTGTGTTTGTGTGTGTGTGTGTGTGTGTGTAATATGGGCGAGACTCATTCAAAATCACAACACAGTTTATTTCTGGTAATAAACAAACATGAAATCCGTACAACAGGCAAAAGCCTTTACAACTTCGTGCACACAGAAAAAGTGATCACGCACATACACTTTTCAAGTAGGGATTCCTAAGGTAAAAGATTACGAATAATCCCTAAGCACAAGTAATCACGTGATACAAAATACCCATGTTTAAAGAGAACTAATTAACTATTGGCTAAAGTAGTCCGGACAGAGGCTGAACTAAGTCTATAGCTTGTCTGGAGGGAAAAATCAAAATTACCGCGCAAACCCCGATCTTACTTTATGAACAAAACTTATTAAACTAATATTAATATATGTAAATAAGGGATTCTAATATTACATATATATATATTAAAAGAGTGGTAAAATTGTCCAACATTTCTTGAGGTAGGAGTGCCCATTCCGCAATCAGTATGTTTTAGAGTTTTTGGGTGTTCTCCGGAGGTTGTAAGCTGGCTACAATGCATCTCCTCAAAGCATCCCACACATGTTAGATGGGATTTAAATCAGAGGAGTATGCTGGCCAATCCATTCCAGTGATATGATCACTTTGCAGTAGCTCCTCAACAGCAAAAGTCCGATGTCCTCATATTGCTATCCTATTGTCATCCATAAAAACGAGGTTTCGACCAATGGCACCTCGGAACACGCTGCAAATAAACCCAACTGTTGCTTAAGTTTTGCACTCCAGTGTATTTTGAAAGCAATGACTTCCAGGGAATCTTAGCATCAGACACTTATATAGGAATAATAAATATAACTAGTTACCAGCATCTTATTAATGCTAGTGTAAAGAATACTAGTGTAAAGGAATAATTTTTTTCATTAGGGTAAAATAACTAAGTAAAGGGTTAAATATATGCATTATTACCTATAAGCGTATAT
>CM063511.1:100220070-100230070 GCA_032207245.1 Pardosa pseudoannulata | reverse complement strand
ACTGCCACGGATTATTCACTGACCTTTCATTATTTGACGGTCAAATTTTAGAAGTATACACTGGGGCATATATCTAATGAAAACTATAATTATTTTTACTAATTTTCTTACGGGTTAGTTATTAAGACATGGAAAGATTTAAAAAACACATACACATACCATAAAAGAGCTGGGTAAGTCAGGTATAATAAAATGATATTATTTACCTCTAAAATCTAACTGCTAGAGTTTAGATTCACAAATACTACTAAGACAAAAAAAATAAGTGAAAAAAATTTTCGAATTATATATTTTGCTTAATGAATAATTAGATATTTTCAATAATAAACATCAAACATGTTCAATGTAATAAACACGCGAAAGATATTCTTACTTCAACGGATACTACAAGTAAAACATCAAACTTCCTTTCAAACACGGACTATATTATGTGACCCGTGTCGGTAGGGGCGAGCAAAGATTAGGTGCGGACGGACTGGTTGCTGTACCGACGTTATGTGTTTTCTTTTTTATTAATTGTGTTATAAATATCTTAATTTATATCTTTTTGTTAATAAAAGTGGGATAAAGAAAATCGATGGTTACCCCTAGAAATCCTAGTACTTTTCAAAGCTAGAAGAAATGGTTTATACTAAATTTTTTAAAGAAAACTAGCTTACATTGCTATCCCGTTTGCCTATTGAATTTTAAGAATCGTGGGATTATTAATTCAGTTGAAAGTTGAGACTAATTCTATACAGATATTGGTTTCTTTAAATTTCTCATAACAAAAGTTTTACAGTCTTTACTTTAAAATTCTTTTAACTCAGAATTCATTTCCTTATTTATCTGCGTACCTCTATCAAATTTTTGATTTTAAGAAGTACGTGTATTAGTTTGGATTTACAGATATTATAAGATATTGTTTTTTAAATTCATTTAAAAATTAGTTTCCATAACTTATTTCAATGTAGTCAACTTATATTCACAAATAACATAATCCATACGGAACCACAAATATTTGTTGCACACTTATTGTGTAACACTATAAAGGTAGAAAAACATTGTTTCCTATAAATGGAAAAAATAAATAACAGCCAATCATTTGGCGAGACTGCAAACTAAACTCTTCAACTGCTGACTAGCTGATATAGTGGATCTACACATAAAACATAAGAAAATGTTTTACTAATCGTCGAAATATAGCAATTTTTTTTTTTTGCATCATGAAGTTGCATACCTAGATTTCTAGCCTAAAAAACCACATTTTTAATATTATACCATTAGTAATTTATTTCAAATATATGTATGTACAAATATTTCTACATAAAGTTGCGATAACTGGGATTTAACAAAGAATCTAAACATCCGATTTATTAGTATGTATAATTTCAAATTAAAAAGATGCAGATTTCAAAGAAATGCACATTCGTAACTTTAAATCGATCTTGTTTGAAGTTTTCAGAAAGTATATAAATAGAAGTAGTTAAATATGTAGTTATAATTTCAAATATATTCAAATATATAATATCAATAATATCAATATTTCAAATATATATAATTTCAAATGTGTAGTTATAATTTCAAATTAAAAAGATGCAGATTTCAAAGAAATGCACATCCGTAACTTTAAACCAATCTTGTTTCTAGTTTTCAAGGAGTAGATAAATAGAAAAAAAACTTTAATTTAGAACCTGAGTTTCTGTTTCCGAGTTCTTTAATATAATACTAACGATAAAACCACCCTTACATTATTATACCACTGGCACAACTAATTTATACAGCAGTTTCATACTTGAACACTCTCTGGTCTTAAAACATCCATAAAGCCGTACCTATTCACCGTCGTACCGTAAAGTTGTATATATTCAATACTACATTATATAATTATATACTGAATATACCCCTTTGTAAGCAAAACTAGGAGATAATTAACTAAAAATTTACTTTACCGTAGTTTTCGTTAAATATATGCCCCAGCGTATACTTGTGAAATTTTGGTCAATGGAGAATCCGTGGCAGTAATCATGGTGATAAGTCATAGCTGATAAGCCAAGCAGTGAACTTGAAAAGAAGGAAATAAAATTTCATCCGATTACCGTCTTTCTTACGGTGTTTAAATTTTCAATTTCTAGCAATTATTTTTGCTTAAAAACCAATTTTAACAATTGGTGCTAATAACTTATTTCTGTATGCAATTCTTCTGAATCGTCGAATTCTCTAAATAGTCTTCTAAAAGAAGAGTCGCAATGAAAGCCTACCTCGACAAACATAGACCTCTCACTTCCAGACATGATATATTAAATCTGATATGGCGTAGCTATGTAGCAAAATCACTTGCTTGAATAGCATGGCACGGTAGATCAGGTAGAAAATGAAAATTAACATAGTATAAAAAAGCCTCGAATAAAACATGTATTATAGACACTACTAAAAATTTATTTAATATATTTGTGATGTTTATTTAAGGAAAATATATTTCTTTTAAATACACCGCAGACGTTAAATTTCAACTTCTAAAGATACATAAACAGCAGTTTACATCCCCTAATGTATGATACTAAAGATTTAAATTTAAATATAAGTATATTTCTTACCCAAGATCTTGATTTACCTACCCACATAATAGGTAAATAGTTACAATTATTTGCATTCAATTTTTGTACTGTTAGTTGATATTCATGGGTTTATCAATGTATGGTGCACTTAAACGTCGTTAAATTAATACATCGATCAATTTTGAAATATATTATATACCAGACTAAAGAAGAATGTATTCTGTAGTTTCAGACATGATATCTTCAGCAAAACATTAACACTTTCATAAATCTGTGCAAATTTTTGCATTTGCAGATGAAAACTTTATTGTAGCAGGGACCAAAGAGACTCTCAATCAAGCCTTCCTTTCTTTAGAAAATGAAGCAAAGAAGATGCATCTTTTAATAAACCAGAAAAAGACCAAACAACTGACATATACTAGCTATAGTAAACCCTATTGTGAAATAAATTACTAAAGATTTGAAACTGTTAACAATTTTACCTATTTAGGGTTCCAAACTAAGTGTTAACAATGATAGTGACCCGAAAGTTCGCAACAGAGTTTCTACCACAACCAGATGTTTTTTTCGGAATCCACAAATATCTCAAAACTAATTTCATAAACAGAAGAACACATTTATTGCTTTATAAGACACTAATTTGACTAATCCTCTCATACTCAGCTGAAACATGGGTATTAACTGAAAGAAACAAAGAGACTCTTGTTGTTTTAGAAAGGAAAGGACTCCACAGCATTTTAGGTGGTTTGAAATGCAACGACACATGGAGGAGAAGAGCAAATTCAGAAATATATAATATTTTTAAGGGGCCAGACATAATAAAATTAATTTGTATTCAACGTTTGAAATGGGCAAGACACGTGATTAGAATGAATGACGACCGAACCACCAAGAGGATCTTCGAGTCCAAATCATTGGGAGCTCGTTAAAGAGGAAGACCAATAATCTGGTGGATAGACTGCATTGAAATAGACTTAAAAATCCTAAAAATAAAAAACTTTAAGAGTCTATCCAAGAAAAGAGTCGCCTGGAACTGGATTCTGCTGAAGGCCATGGTCCACCCTAGCCTGGTAGGCCATTGAAGAAGAAAGCATTAATTCAATTCAAGAAAACATATTCCTGCTTAATATGACAATTTGCTTTATTTCAAAATGTAACGAAGTACTTAATTAATTATTATTTCAATATCAATTAAAAACTATTCTGATTTAAATGATTTACATAAAATATGGATTTTCTGTAACGTAGTTAATAAAGTTATTTTATATCTCTAAAGTAGATACGATTGTTATGAAAAATACATTGTTTTAAAAAACACAAAATATATGCCTTTTTCGTATGGAAATATTTTTTGTTTTTTTAATTAACTAATAGAAATTTTCTTATAAATTAATTTAAAACGAAATTGCAATTGCACTAAACCAAATCACTGATAGTAAAACTGAATCATCTAATGTACTGATTAAAGTCGAAAGAAAATTAAAATCCCTCATCACGTAATCAGACTGATTTTCAAATTAGTAACATTGCTTTTTATAGAATGCTCCGATGGTTTCTAATTTTGAACTTCGTTGAACTTTACACGAAAAGAAAATGAGAATCAAATCAGGGTTTAAAAATAGGATGTCTCTCTTTATCTTAAATTAATGCAAGCTATAAATTTTCGGAAAATATAACTAAATAAAACATTCTGAAAATTTTACTTCTTGTCAGTAATAATTTTCATAGTTCACCATTTTCATGATCAGATCATAAAATGTTAATATTATTATATCTTATTTTATTTCTTAGTATTATATTAATGTTATTAATTTAGCTTAAATTCGATTTACACCATTATAGAATTTTTTGTGGCGCTTTGTGTTGGGTTAAAGTGTCGCCAATTTTTTATTATATTACTATTTATCCATTGATTTATTATTCTGTTCCAACAAGTTTATCAGATTTCCATATGTTTTAGTCTGATTTATTCGAAAATGTCAGTATATCTATCCTTAACTGTGATTTGTAATAAAATTAATGATAAAAACTGTAATGAGTGAGAGAATTTGTAAAAAATATTATGAGAAGGTGATAGGGGTTCAGAAACCAAACGACTAGTGATGTTAGTGTTTTGCTTTGTGAAAAGAGAAAATTTAAGAGGAATATTACAATATAAATTACAAAAACAAATTCATATACATGACTTAATATGAAAATCTGTAACACCATTAAGTATAATACTTTCCTAATTTATGACTTTCCTTGATGTTTTTTGGATGAAACGTGTTTCATATTCTCTCCATATTGTTACTCGGCGAGAAATCCTGTTCAGACTAAAGTGGGGCACTTTACTGAAAATCACATAAACCTAATTGCCAGATTCCCGTGCTGATGCTCCAAGCTGTAGTTTAAAGAGCAGTAATGTCAGCAAATGTATGCTGAGGCGAGAGGGATATGCAAATATGTGGTCCTTTGACCAACACGATTGAGTCTCCTGTAAAAGATTATCCTTGACACTCATAATTCTGTAGATGTTGAATCCAATTATCTGGCACAATTGTGCATCTGATGTCTTGCAGTTAACGCTAAATATTGCGAACTGTTGTTACCATGTAGTGGTTTCATTCTTTAAATCTCCAGGATCTATACATCACAGTCTGAGTCACATTCTTTTTGTTCATTTCATTATAGGTTAATCAAAATTGGAGTATGTGGATAATCCCTACTTTCAGAAATATATCTATTTGGCATCCTTGGCTATCATTCCTCTTTTCTGTAGTTTAATTCAGACTTTAGCACAGAACGTAAATCATCTCCCTTTACCAAATGAATCTTTTTTACACTGATTCTTACGTGCACAAATATTTGCTTTTGTCCACTTTCAGTGCAATATTTGGCATATGCACAATGTTTCACCTTAAAAGAATTACTCTCTAAAAGTAATGTTGAAAAATATGATCAATATTTAGTCATATGTTTAGTTATTGCAACAATAACTTGGAGACGAGATAATTCAATGTCGTCCCCATGAGATGTTTATAAAAACGTAGAAATTTGTTTTAATCTGACTCCATTTAAGTCCTTACTAAAGAGTTACCTCATTCATATTGTTCCATTTGTAGCTCTGTATGTAAAATGCATACATTCTTTATCGTCATCCGAGTATTTTTGCACATTTTGTGAAAATACGATTTCAGCAAAAGACAACATTTCATACATTTCAGACATACCTTTTGCTACTCGTCAATGGATATGAAACAAGACATTATATTATAAACGTTTTTTTGTTCTTGTTTTGGCAACGTCTATCACACCTCAGATTTGCAAACGTTAGGTTTGTACTTAGTTAGGTTTTAAATTTCAAAATAAAATCATGAACATCACGGGCTATCGCTGTATAATTTACCTAGTTACAAGTGTTTGAGAAAATACGATGAAAATTTTAATGAAATATTTGCTTAAAAATATATATTCAAATTAAGAATATGGCTATATAGTTAGAAGCTAGAATAATAATAAATTGGGTTTAAGATTTTTATTCCTTTTCCAGCCTTAAAATATCACACTCTTACATCCTTATTTTTCCAAATAAAATATTATTATATTTCTAACATTAATTAGCTGCACGGCTAATTAAATAGAATATTTCAAAGATTAATTTTTAAAGAAATTATAAGGGAATCCCTTATTCCTTAGTCTTTATACATTTTAATTTAATCTAAAAATGAACTGATAATTTCTCGAAGAAACCAATATTTAACTTTATATCAAAGTTTAATATCTAAAATGAAAACTATTAAATTATTGGCTGCATTTCAAGATTTAGGATATTTTTTTCTGATCATCAGGGTAAAAAATTGAAAAGTATGGGATCCAGGAATCTGCAGAAAAATGTTTCTGGAAATTACATTTTACCTGAGATATCTATATCTATATATATGTCTTATCCCAGAAAAAATATTCATATTTTAGTGTTATTTATCAGATATGTTGAAACTGTTTCTCACTATATGTGTCGATTAAGCATCGGGATTTGAAATCTTGCATATAAATGTATCTAGTAAATGAGCTGTGTAACATTATTTATGTTATATATATGTAATTATATGTATATATATTTAATATATTACTTCATATGTAGTATATTTTCAAATATTTTAAATCATACAGCAAAATTTATAAATAAGATATATATATATATATATATATATATTTATGTATATATATTATCCTTATATGACTTTTTTGTACATATATATATATGTATATATATATATGTATATATATATATATTGTTACGAATTTGCGAAAATTGCTTGAGTTTAGCATGGGACTCTATGGGTATCTCGCCAAATTGGCGAGATATAGGCTCGTTGGCGATGGATTTGGCAACCTATTTTTGTCGCCAAGTTCATCGCCAAGTTCGTCGCCAAGTGTCGCCAAGTGTCGCCAAATGTCGCCAAGTGTAGCGTCACGTGGCCACTTCCGGTTCCGGCTTCTGGAGTGTTCTGGCAGTTTCTGTGAGCCTATATAAGGCGTGACATATTTTAATATATTTTTTAATCTTTGGAAAAACCCTGGATTATTGTTATAAAACTTTGAATAGAATCGCTGAATCTTCCGTCACATATTTTTAAACAATAAAATTCACTAATGCATTAATACATTTAAGAGTTTGTTTTACGTTATATTTTATGACTTTTTTCGATATTTAACACGCTTGTTGACAAAACATATACTCTGACTGGTTATAGTGTTGTATAGATATTAATAATATTTTTTTAATGAGGATAATTTACATTTCTGATGTGGTTGGATTCTAGAAACAGATAATTACGTATAGTTTAAAAATACTTTACGCTGTAAGGAGGAATATTTTTCAAATTCTTGGGGTGAAATCATACAGAAAAATTTCGCGGAAAATATAAGATAAAATAATTTCTTTGGAATAATATATATTATATTAACTTTTATGACTTTTGTATACGGTTAAATAGTTTGATGTGGAAAAAAAAGTTTCTTAGTTATAGCAATAATTATATATTAATAATATTTTTTAATGACAATGAACTATATTTCTAACTTTATTAACTTTTAAAAATACATAATTAAGCGTACGAAATGGGATTTTGTTTTTATTTATATATTTTTACACATATTCCTTTTTCAGCAAATTACTCCATTTCATTCATTTCAAACACACTTGCTACTCATCATTGAACATGAGATACAAAAATTTATTTTAAAAGATTTTTTGTTTTGTTTTGTAAGGTCTATCACACCTTAGATTTGGGACCTTAGGTTTGTTGCATTCAGTAAATTTGATAATAAAATTATGAATACCAAGAGTAATCACCATATAATTTATCTAACTGCAAGTTTTAGACTATGAAATATTTGCTCAAAAATATATATTCAAATTGTGTATATGGCTATATAGCCAGAATCTGGAATAATAATAAATTGGGTTTTAGATTCTCATTCCCTTTCCAGCCTTAAAATATCAATATTATATCCTTATGTTCCTAAAATATTATTTTATTTCTAACATTAATTACCTACACGGCTAATTTAATAGAATATTTCAAAAATTTATTTTTGATAAAATTATACGGGAATCCCTTATTACTTAGTCTTTATACACTTATTTAGTTTAAAACTGAACTGATGATTTCGAAGATTCTAATATTTAACTTTATTTCAAAATTTAATACCTACGGTGAAAATCATTAAATTATTGGCTACGTTTCACAATTTAGGATTTGTTTTCCCGATTATCATGGTAAAAAATTTAAACAGATCGCATCCAGTAATCTGCAGAAAAATGTTTCTGGAAGTTACATTTTACCTCAGATATCTAATGTGTCTTTCCCTAACCGGGAAATATATTCCATATTTAATGTTATTTATAAGATATGATAAAACTGTTCCCACTTCCATGTTCTCGATTAAGGCAGCGGCCTTGAAATCCTGCACCGTAGGAAATGACTTATCTAGTAAATGAGCTGTGAACATTCATTTATACTTTCAAGATTTCGTACAAGATTAAGGATTTAAAATTACTTCAATCTGTTAGGAGGGTATTTTTCAAATTTTTTGGCTGAAATCATACAGCAAAATTTCCCTGAAAAGATAAGATAAAATAGTTCCATTGGAATATTTTATGTTATATTATCTTTTATGACTTTTTTGGTTCGTTTAAATAGATTGTTGCGGAAAAAATATTCGTTTCTTAGTTATAAATAATTGCAAGTTTTAGTCTATGAAATATTTGCTCAAAAATATAAATTCAAATAAAGAAAATGGCTATATAGATAGAAACTAGAATAATAATAAATTAGTTTTAAGATTCTCATTCCTTTCCTAGCCTTAAAATATCACATACTTATATCCTTCTGTTCCAATAAAATATTATTATATCTCTAACTTTAATTAGCTGAACGGCTGATTAAATAGAATATTTCAAAGATTTATTTTTGAAGAAATTATAGATGAATCCCTTATTACATAGTCTTTATACATTATTTTAATTTAATCTAAAATTGAACTGATGATTTCAAAACACTAGTATTTAACTTTATATGAAATTTTCATATCTAAAATGAAAAATATTAAAATATGGATTACATTTAACAAATTAGGATTTTTTTCCGATCATCATGGTAAAAAATGAAACGGATGGGATCCAGGAATCTGCAGAAAACTGTTTCTGGAAGTTACATTTTACCTGAGATATCTAATGTGTCTTTCCCACACCGGGAAAAAATATTCCATCTTTAGTGTTATTTATCAGATATGATAAACCTGTTCCCACTACCATGTTCTCGATTAAGGCAGCGGCCTTGAAATCATGCACCGGAGGAAATGGCTTATCTAGTAAATGAGCTGTGAACATTCATTTATACTTTCAAGATTTCGTGCAAGATTAAGGATTTAAAATTACTTCACGCTGTAAGGAGGGGTATTTTTCAAATTTTTGGACTTGAATCATACAGCAAAATTTCCCGGAAAAGATAAGATAAAATAATTTCTTTGGAATATTTTATGTTATATTATCTTTTATGACTTTTTTGTACGTTTAGATAGTTTGTTGAGGAAACAATGAATATATATTAATAATCTTTCTTTAATGATAATTAACTATATTTCTAACATGATTTACTTTTAAAAATGCATGACTATGCGTACGGAATGTGATTTTTTTTTTATTTATATATTTGTACAGATATCTTTTATCACTTTTTTGTATGTTTTAATAGCTTGTTGCGGGAATAATGTTCATTTTCTAGATATAATAATAAATATATATTGATAATCCCTTTTTTAAGAACCATAGACTATATTTCTAACATGATTAATTTTTAAAAATACATATTTAAGCGTATGAAATGTGATTTTGTCTTTATTTATATATTTTTTCAGATATGCCTTTTTCAGTAAGATTAGAATCAACCAAATTATTTTTTTTGGTTTTATTGAAT
>CM063511.1:100147570-100215070 GCA_032207245.1 Pardosa pseudoannulata | reverse complement strand
TTTTTACTTAAATACTACTTAAATTTCTTTTGGTAAAATTAGAAGTATAAAATATTTGATCTATTTCTAATAAAAATTAATTGAAAAAAATTGATCGTCATAATAAAAGAATATGATTCCCAATTAGCAAGCTATAAAGTTTTAAAAGTTATATTATTTTTTCAAATTCATAGTGTAAAAATATTTTAAATTACTTTAGAAATATCCTACATAATACATTAACTCAAAACATCAATTTCTATTGTAGGATCGGATTTGCTTCAAATTTTATATCGATAAATGTGTAAATACAAAAAATCAGCAAATCTTACTAAAACTTTTAGAGAAATATCATTTTATCTAATGTTAGTAAATTTAAATTTAAGATAATTTAGTTATCTTTTCTTTTATAATTTTAAAATGATACGTCTAAACAGCAAAAAAATAAATAAACGAAATACAAAGATATATACTACATCATTTTATTTAAATGTTACTGAAATTTTTTCTAAAGTTTAGAAGTATAAAATGGCTTATCTCTTCCTCCTAAAAATGAAATTTAAAAAAAAAGTATCCTTATAATAAAAAAATATTATTCCCAATTAACAAACTATAAAGTTTAAAAATGATATATTTACTAATTCCTAGTGTATAATATTTTAAATTACTTTAGAAAATCCATGCATAATGCATTAAACCAAAACATAAATTTCTATTGTAGCGAATGATTTACATCAAATTTTATATCAACAAATGTGTGCATACATGAAATCGGCAAATCTTATAAAATTTGAGATAAATATTTTATCTAATTTTAGCATATTTATTATATTTTTACCATGATGCGTTTAAACAGCAAAAAAATAAAATAAAATAAAATAAAATAATAAATGAAATATGATGATGTAGCTTATATTATTTTTACTTAAATATTACTGAAATTTCTTTTGTTAATATTAGAAGTATAAAGCAACATAAAAAAAATAAAAAATATATATGATTTACAATTAGCAAGCTCTAAAATTAAAAAAAAATATTATATTTACTAATTCCTAGCGTATAAATATTTTAAATTTACTTTAGAAAATCCATGCATAATGCATTAAACCAAAACACCAATATCTACTGTAGGATATGATTTACTTCAAATTTTATATCGATAAATGTGTGCATACATGAAATTGGCAAATCCTATACAAATTTTCAGAGAAATATCATTTTATCTAATGTAAGCTTAAGAAATGTAAGCATAGAAGAAAAACGAATATATAAACTGCAACATATTAACTTAAATATTACTGAAATGATTGTTTATTAATTTTTAATAAAAATACTACTGAAATTTCTTTTGTTAATATTAGAAGTATAAAGCAACATATATTTCTAATAAAAATTAATCGTCAAAATAAAAAAAAATATGATTTACAATTAGCAAGCTCTAAATTTAAAATAAAATATTATATTTACTAATTCCTAGCGTATAAATATTTTAATTTACATATTTAAATTAATACATTAAACCACAATATCAATTTCTATTATATGATACGATTTACTTCAAATTTTATATCGATAAATATGTGCATACATAAAATCGACAAATTTTATTTAAACTTGGAGAGAAATATCACTTTATCTAATGTAAGCTTAAGAAATGTAAGCATAGAAGAAAAACGAATATATAAACTGCAACATATTAACTTAAATATTACTGAAATTTGTTTTTAAATGTTAGAAGTATAATACAACTTATATATTTCTAATTAAAATGAACTAAAAAAATGGATCGTCGTAATAAAATGATATGATACCCAATAAGCAAACTATAACGTTTTAAAAGTTACACTAAATTTACTGCTTACTAGTGTATAAATATTTTAAATTACTTAAGAAATATTCTACATATTATATTAAACCAAAACATCAATTTCTATTTGAAATATGATTTACTTCAAATTTTATATCAATAAATGTGTTCATACAAAAATCAGCAAATCTTATTTAAACTTTGAGAGAAATATCATTTTATTTAATGTTAGCATATTTAACTTTAAGGTAATTTAGTGATCTTTTCTTTTATATTTCTAACATTATTCCCCTAAACAGCAAAAAAATAAATAAATAAATAAATGAAATACAAAGTTATAGACTACAACATTTTTACTTAAATATCACTGAAATTCTTTTTTAAAAGTTAGAAGTATAAAATGGCTTATCATTTTCTCATAAAAATAAAATGAAAAAAGAAATGATCGCCATAATAAAAGAATATGAATCCCAATTAGTAAGCTATAAAGTTTTAAAAATAGCCCCAAAGAAAAAAAAAATGGGGCAAGTTCCATTCCCATACGTCCATCTTATTTCCCCATTCTGTATACTTAAATTGAGGTTAAGGAAATAACATACATGTTTCGTGAAAATCTTTAATTACATGTATATCATTATTAATTATTATAAGAATACATTATTATTTGTTACGTTACAAATAATATTTAAATAACATTTAATATAATATATTACAAATTTTATTTGTTTTATTTTAAAGATTGTCTCATCAGCCTATTTCTTAGTTTTTACTTTGTATTTAAATTGGGGTTAAAATATAACTATACCTGTTTTGTGAAAATCTTTAATTAAGTATATATCTTTATTAATTATTATAAGAATGCTTTATAATTTGTTACATTATAAATAAAATTGAATATATTATGTTACAAATTTTAGCTGTTTTATTTTGAATATTATTTCATTAGCCTGTTTCTTAGTCTTTACTTTGAACTTAAATTGAGGTTAAAATAATAACATGTCTATTTTGTGAAAATCTTTAATTAAAAATATTATTATCAACTCTTGTACGTTTATATTATTACATTACAAAAACAATTGAATGTAATATATTACTAATTTTAGCTGTTTTATTTTAAAGATTATCTCTTCAGCCTATTCCTTAGTCTACAATTTGTACTACTATAGGATATGATTTACTTCAAATGTTATATCGATAGATGTGTGCATACATAAAATCGACAAATCGTATATAAACTTTAAGAGAAATATCATTTTATCTAATGTTAGCATATTTAACTTTAATGTAGTTTAGCGATCTTTTTATTCTGCATTTCTTATTTCTTTTATATTTCTACCATTATGCTTCTAAACAGTAAAAAAAGCGGAAATACGATAATATAGACTACATCGTTTTTACTTAAATATTACTGAAGTTTCTTCTTTAAAAGTTAGAAGTATAAAATGGCTTATCTTTATCTCATAAAAATAAAATGAAAAAAGAAATGATCGCCATAATAAAAGAATATGAATCCCAATTAGTAAGCTATAAAGTTTTAAAAATAGCCCCAAAGAAATAAAAAATGGGGCAAGTTCCATTCACATACGTCCATCTTATTTCCCCATTCTGTATCTAAAGCTAGTATTTCGGGAGCAATAAATCATAGCAGTCCCAGTTTTCTATAGCAACCCATTATGTCTGTATCCCACATTCATTGTAAGCGGAAATTGTCACAATTTTATTGAAAATAAGTTATCTGAGCTGAAGAAATATTTCTAAATGTACCATGAGTATTATTATTCTGTCTTGTAAAACGGCTATTTAGGGGAGCAGAATAAAATAGGGAATTCGGCCTTTTTCTGGTATAGGGATGGATAAATTTGGTCACTATTCATGTTGAATGTAAACAAATAATTCACCGAAATACGTTTCTAATGCACTGAATTTTGTTTTCAAATATATAAATCGGTTAAAATGTTTTATATGTTTAAACTGCATTGTAACTAAATTATGTAAAAACGGTAATATATATATATATATATATATATATATATATATATATATATATATATATATATATATATATATATATATATATATATACTATATATATATATATATATTAATATATATATAATATTACACTTTCAGTTGTTTAATTTTAAAGATGATATCTTTTAAATAGTTATTAGTCTATAATTTATACTTAAATTGAGGTTAAGGAAATAACATACATGTTTCGTGAAAATCTTTAATTAAATATATATCATTATTAATTATTATAAGAATACATTATTATTTGCTACGTTATAATTAAAATTGAATATAATATATTTCAAATTTAATCTGTTTTATTTTTAATATTATCTCATCAGCCTATTTCTTAGATTTTAATTTGTACTAAAATTGAAATTAAAATAATAACATACCTGTTTTGCAAAAATCTTTAATTAAACATATTATTATCAATTATTGTAAGAATACATTATTATTTACTACATTAGAAATAAATTTGAATATGTTATGTTACAGATTTTAGCTGTTTAATTTTACAGATTATAGCATCAGCCTGTTTCTTAGTCTATAGTTTATACTTAAACTGAAGTTAAAACAATAACATACCTGTTTCGAGAAATTCTTTAATTAATCATATTGTCATGAATTATTACAAAAAAACATTATTATTTATTACATTAACAAAAAATTAAATATAATATATTACAAATTTTAGCTGTTTTATTTTACAGATTAAAGCATCAGCCTGTTTCTTAGTTTATACTTTGTACTTAAATATAGGTTAAAATAATGACATACCTAATTCGTGCAAATCTTTAATTAAATATATCATTATAAATTATAAGAGTGGATTATTATTTGTTACATTACAAATAAAATTGAATATAATATATTACAAATTTTAGCTGTTTTGTTTTAAAGATTATCTCATCAGCCTGTTTCTTAGTCTTTAATTTGTACTTAAATTAAAGTTAAAATAATAACATACCTTTTTTCATGAAAATCTTTAATTCAATATATCACTATAAATTAGCATAAGAATACATTATTATTTGTTACATTACAAATAAAATTGAATATATTATATTAAAAATTTAACTGTTGTATTTTTAAGATTATCTCATCAGCCTATACCTTACTCTGTACTTTACACTTAAATTGAGTTTAAAATAATAATTTACACATTTTGTAAAATACTTTATAAAGTATACTATTATCAATTAAAATATTTACAATGATACAAACATATTTAGAAATAAATGCATTTGTTTGCATGCAGTTTGTTGGTTTATTCTTAAAGGGCATGCCTTTCAATTAGTTTTTTTTAATAATTGTAAGTCAATGCAGATACGATATAGGTAAATATCATTTACTTTATTACAAGTAAGTATAAAAAAATATTTTTAACTTTAGTCTTAAGATTGTAGTTAAATTCAAGTTAAAACTTATAATTAACTGAATTTCTTTTATTATAGGTAAATCGTTTTAATATCTTCAAATAATTTTAGGCTAGCAGCTTAAAAATCTTAATCAAATCGGTTAGAATTAAGACGCGTTCAGGATAACATTAGTCAATTTAATCATTGTGATATAATCCATGCTCTAGATTAACTGAAAAATGTTTAAAACGTTGTAGTATTAATATATAATATAAAAATATTATGATGGAAATATCCATCATTATACAAGGGAGAAAAGGAAATAACAGGCAGTTAGTTAATAAAAATATGATGCAGACTATTCATACAATATTTTAGGATAGCTCAATTTTCACAAAAATGATATGATGTTCCTTTCAATATTTTTGTATTCTTATATTCTCATACGAAATTCATTAAATTCCTTACTCAAGTTATGGATATTGTATGATAAAGTGTCCATCATAAAACTGTTTGTATATCTTATGCATTATGTATTTTCTCAAATTGGGTGAGTTCTAAAGTGATTGCTAAATGAAATAAACATTATGCAAGTAAATATATTATTTTAAAATCATTTTTTCTACTACAAGGGAAATCCTAGTTACATGTGTGTTAAATAGTATAAACATTACGAAAGTAAATCTATTTTTAAAAAAATATTATTTTTCTACTTGAAGGGAAATCTACTTACACTTCTACATGTGTGTTAAACATATATTAACTTTCTTTACATGATCTGTCTACTTTTTTGTGAAAAAAATCATTGTGATATAATCCATGCTACAGATTAATGGAAAGTGTTTAAAACATTTTAGTAAAAATATATAATATAAAAAAATGTTTTTATGTACATATCCATCAGTATGCAAAGGTCCGGTAATAAATAAAAACGTACTTTGTTAATAAGAAAAATAATGCAGATTTTTCTGTTTATATATTTTGAGTCTTAGGTATTTCCTCAAATTGGGTGAGTTCTAAATTCATTGTTAATTGTTATTAACAGTGTGCAAGTAAATGTATTTTTTTTAAAATTTTCTCTACTACAACGGAAATCCTAGCTACACTTCTACAGGTGTATTAACCCTCTAAGCGGTTCTCACTACGATTCCGCCAAACCGATGATGTCTTCAAAGCTGTTGTCACCTACAATTTTCGACCTCCAAAAACGTTCTGAAAATGGATGTAATGTACATTTTTGCCAGAGTTTGAGGTAGGAAGGAGATTGTTTAAGACCTGCATCCCTCTTTGACTGACATTTATTTAGGGATGCGCACTTACCCGCTGAGACACAAAGACGCTGATAGCTTTTCATGGCTTTGTAAATCTCTGTTTTGAAGTATTTCGTTTGCGGTAACAGATGTATCTCTAATTGCACCACTTAAATAGCTTGGATGACTTCCGTAAAAAAATAAATCATTCTCTTAAAGAATATTTTTTATTCGTACTTTTAGAATCCATTATTTCTTATGGGATGATCTTCGAGACTTGACGAGCTTTATGTGTATTAAAAATTAACAATCTATAATGTCTATTTATATATCTATTTATAACCGGAATTAAAATGACAATAACGAGGGCGGGTTTCCCGTATTCCAATCTAGTCGACAAAGAGTGAAGTAAAAAATCATAAAACAATTTGGTCACTGACACAATAAATCTTTAGAGTATTTTTCGGAATCTTTTTTTTCCTCGGTGTGTTCCACTCTGAGGGTTAAACATGAATTACCTTTCTTCACATGATTTTTCTATGTTTTTATGAAAAATCACTGTGATACAATCTATACTCTAAATTCAAGAAAAAATATTTAAAATATTCCAGTATTAATATATAATATAAAAAATGTTATGATGTAAATATCCATCACTATGGAAGGGTCCGATAATAAATAAGATGGCAGTTAGTTAATAAGCAAAGAAATGCAGTCTTTTTATATAATATTTTACTATAGCTTAATTTTCATATAAAATATCTGTTACGTACAATATTTTGTATTAATATAATTTCATAGGAAATTCATTATTATACTGATAGATAATGAATATTTTATTATTCGGGATTGTTACACAGTTGTCCACATAAACCAATGTTCGTAAAATAAGGAAAAGTATGTTAGAATCGCCAAATAAAATTTAGTATAACCTAACCTTAAACGAAAGAAAATAACGGATTAATGCTATTAAACCACGCTAAGAAAATCTATTTCTTTTGGGATTTCAAATTATTATATTTTCATAGGAAATTCATTATTATACGGATAGATAATGAATATTTTATTATTCGGGATTGTTACACAGTTGTCCACATAAACCAATGTTCGTAAAATAAGGAAAAGTATGTTAGAATCGCCAAATAAAATTTAGTATAACCTAACCTTAAACGAAAGAAAATAACGGATTAATGCTATTAAACCACGCTAAGAAAATCTATTTCTTTTGGGATTTCAAATTATTATACTTTCATAGGAAATTCATTATTATACGGATAGATAATGAATATTTTATTATTCGGGATTGTTACACAGTTGTCCACATAAACCAATGTTCGTAAAATAAGGAAAAGTATGTTAGAATCGCCAAATAAAATTTAGTATAACCTAACCTTAAACGAAAGAAAATAACGGATTAATGCTATTAAACCACGCTAAGAAAATCTATTTCTTTTGGGATTTCAAATTATTATACTTTCATAGGAAATTCATTATTATACGGATAGATAATGAATATTTTATTATTCGGGATTGTTACACAGTTGTCCACATAAACCAATGTTCGTAAAATAAGGAAAAGTATGTTAGAATCGCCAAATAAAATTTAGTATAACCTAACCTTAAACGAAAGAAAAAAACGGATTAATGCTGTTAAACCACGCCAAGAAAATCTATTTCTTTTGGGATTTCAAATTATTATACTTTCATAGGAAATTCATTATTATACGGATAGATAATGAATATTTTATTATTCGGGATTGTTACACAGTTGTCCATATAAACCAATGTTCCTAAAATAAGGAAAAGTATGTTAGAATCGCCAAATAAAATTTAGTATAACCTGACCTTAAACGAAAGAAAATAACGAATTAATGCTATTAAACCACGCTAAGAAAATCTATTTCTTTTGGGATTTCAAATTATTATATTTTCATAGGAAATTCATTATTATACGGATAGATAATGAATATTTTATTATTCGGGATTGTTACACAGTTGTCCACATAAACCAATGTTCGTAAAATAAGGAAAAGTATGTTAGAATCGCCAAATAAAATTTAGTATGACCTAGCCTTAAATGAAAGAAAAAAACGGATTAATGCTGTTAAACCACGCCAAGAAAATCTATTTCTTTTGGGATTTCCAATTTAAGACTGATTCCGACACTTGTTAATGTTTGGAAGTTAAGAAAACTATTAAGTTTCAAATCTGTCAAGCGGGTTCTTTTATTGATAAATCATCTGAGACGTGGCAGCAAGCAGTTGACCCATGTGTCAGGAGTATGATATATTATCGTTCGGACGCATGATTTCCAGAAAAAAAGAACAACATACACGATCCATTTTCTCAAGAAACAGAAAGTTTCTGTTCTTTATCTTTATAATTTTAAAAGTGTATTTTTCTTCCAACTGTTTTTCTGGCCATATGTGTTTTAACTCCTTTTTGTTTGTTCTAATTCTTTTTTTCAGTTTTCAATGTTTTGCGAATAAAAAAAAAATTCAATTTTTATCTAAAATATTTCTACTGCTTGTCAAATATAATATTTTGTACGATTTCATTTTACAGTTTTAACATTATGTTCATTTTTTCACATCTGAGTAAGACAGAAAGTGCAAACAAGTGAAATATGTGATCATATTAAAGGAAAATATATTATATTATTTATGTTGTTTAAATAGATTGTTAATTTTAAGCCTGTGTTTTTATAGATTATATTATAGAAATATATCATAGTAATAGAAAAACTACATTAAATTTGAAATAGGTAATACTAACATTTTAAACATGTTTAAAATTTAAAACTACAATTACACACATATTAAGTTAAAATAATGGATTGATAATTTTGTTTAAAGAAACCCTACTGATTGTCAGTTTAACCTTCTTCTTTAAGAAATCAAAAGTAAATTTTCCCTGTGCTCAGTTTTCGATTCCAAAATATTTAACAGCAATTTTGTTGTATTTATGTTCAAATTTGCATGTATTCTACTATAAAGTACTTATCCTAAATTGAAGTATGTTTATTAAATTTTCAATACCACATGAATCGATAGTCGTAGTTATAGTAAAACAAATATTTAAATACCTTTTCACCGATATGAACATAAGTGAAATACAATACTAAATTATATCCCTATATAAATGTTAAACATACTGTATAAAAATCAAGGCAGTTAATGAATATGCATTGAACTATGCAGATTTTTAAAACATGTTGTCCCCGACTGCAATTTTTGCTAAAACTTCTAACGTCTAGAATTTAAATTTATATGACTTTTTTATATAAAGCGGTATGCGATAGTCTAAATTGTTGAAAAAAAAATACCTCGTGAATGCCCACATTATTGTTCATTTTCTTCCACAATAATTTAGCTTTTTGTTATATCTTAGAATTTAAAATGATAGATTCTAATTCTTTGGAACATATTCAAATTAAAGTGTGAAAAGGCGACGAGATCTTACACAGTCATAATATTTCTGATCGATAACTTTGCCCAGTTTTTCAGTATTAAATATAGAATAATTTTAATGCACACACACACACGCACACACACACACACATATATATATATATATATATATATATATATATATATATATATATATATATATATATATATATATATATATATATATATATATATATATATATATATATATATATATATATATATATATACACAGGACACGTTCCGAGTGATCAAGGCTCTGAAGACACATATTGGTTCGTGTATAAGAAAGTCTTTATTGTATTTCTTCTGTCTATGGTGACACCATGTAGATATCCTTTATTCACATTTTGGGAAGACAAGCATGGAGAATGGTACTAGTGCAACTTCTCATTCAAAACTACCATTTTGACGTTACTTAACTAAACGAATTCCTCTTGTCTACTACCGCGTCTGCTTCTTTACTTTGTATAGTTCCACTCGAGGGTGTTTCTTTCTTTAATTGTGTTATCGTTAAATAGTTCCAACAAATTTTAATTATAATTTTTAACACCCATTTTTGAACATATATATATATAATATATATATATATTATATATATATATATATATATATATATATATATATATATATAGTATAAGTGTACAGCTGATAAAGGTATGTGTAATTACCAATTATAAGATTAATATAAGATGAAATGAGACCAAGTGATCAAAGTTTACGAGAGAACGTAGTAGATCATTTAGATGATCCTACATACCTGCAAATGCTGTATAGTTTTAAAAACAAACTGTAGTTCTCATATTTTGAGTTATTTTCAATTATTTTTCACAAATATATTATATCATATAGAAAAATAAGCAGATATCTTATGAAGGGGTCAAAATGACACCCGCCGTAATTCTAGGTATACAAAGACCATCGTAATTCTAGTGTTAAAAGATTTCTTTCGAAATATGATCGTAAAAAAACTAGCCTTACGATTTATAATGCCACGGCTTGACTCTAACACCTGATTTTCAGTTTTAGAACTTTTTAACTTCACACGAAACTGAACTTTGAGACTTTAGCTGAAAATTCGCAAAAAATTATATTTTGTTTTATAAACTACGTATCCTGGAAAACTCTCCCCGTATAACTTTATTTGCCAGTGAATTGTCAGTCTAATTATACTTACTAGTCATTAAGCACAGCTTTAAATGAGAAATCTTTTAAGTTACCTTTTGCTAAGAAACAATATGATCAGAAAAAGTGACTCTGATAAGTTTTCATTCCCTAGCCAGTCAATAAGAATTGAATTCAAATACGCAGAAAATTGCAATTTAAATAGTTATTTACACAAAAAAGAAGTATTCGAGCCACACACACACACACACACACATATATATATATATATATATATATATATATATATATATGCATATAAAATGAGAGAAACATTTTAGAGTAAATTGAAGGATCTTACGTTACCTTCTTTACTTTATGAAAATAATTTTGTGCTGGAAAATCTAAGAATAAATATGTATTTTTAAATATATTTATATTATTACAAATTTTTGATTATTTATGTTTACGAAATGATGTCATTAAAAATATTTTTGTAATACTAATACTTCATGCAATATTTATGACATTAATTTATTTACACAAAATTAAAAATGTAAATATAAATAAAATGAGAGAAAGATCTTAGCATAAACGGCAGGATGTTATAAAATATTACATTGGTTATCGAAAACTAAACCCAACCTATTTACGTTATGAGAACAATTTTGTGCCGAATTAAATTCTTCCCAGTTAATAAGTAATCTCATGTTAAACTGCACGAATTTGGGTTTCTGAAAAGGAGGATGCGGCTAAAATCATTCCATACGAAAGTCATTTTTCATTGAAGGTTTGCATATGGTGGAGAAGGCAAAATGTTCGTAATTGAAAATGCGGAAATTAAATCCTCTTAGCAGGAAATGAGACCAATGATGGAAAAGTAATTAAACTGCCGAAACATTGTCTCCGTCTTTCAGAAGAAGAAAGAAACTAGGATTGAATCTTGTAAACTAACTCCAAAATTTGTGACAGCTTATTTATTCCTGAAAAATCCATAAATGTATTCCGTCTGCAACTTCATTATTAAAACGTTTTTTAGGGAAATGGATGGAAAAGAAAGTATTCAGACTGAATGATTCAAGATTTTCGTATTTAATAAAGTTGGAAAAGGAATGCATTGAGTTACAGAAATATAATTGATTATTTAAGATAATTTATCAACCATTTTTAATATGCAACCATTCTATTCCTTTTGAAAAAGCTGCAATCGTGGCATATTTATTGGAATCTCTCGCAAATATTTTATAACTATTTGTATTTTGCATGAAAGCCTGCTTTTCTTAGCTATTTTCTTAGCTGAAACTTCTCATATACATTTATAAATGTAAAGAGAAATAATATATTAAATTTTATATATAATAAGAATATTTTCAACTAAATATGGAATTGTGTTCATTTCTGCAGTTTCGTATATTTTTTAAAATCGAAATTATTCGAATGTTAAAATGGGAATGTATACTTATAATATATATTAAAATATTTTATAAACGTTGTATATGAATATCTATGCAGTTTTATTTTTTGTTTTATTAATAAAGACATATTTATGTCATCAACAAACAGATCAAAATTCGATATATACATACAATGGTATGCAAAACTTACATACTTTTTATATGTGTAAAGAGAAATATTATATTGGATTTTATAGATAATAATGAAATTTTCAATTAAATATGGAACTGTATTCATTTCTGCAGATTCATATATTATTTTAAATTGAAATTATACGAATGTTAAAATAGACTGTACACTTATAATATAGATTAAAGTATTTCATAAACCGTAGTACATAAATATGTGTGTAACTTTATTTTTTGTTTAATTAATGAAGACAGATTTATGTCATCAACAAAAGGATCAAAATTCAAAATATAAATACACTGGTGTGAAAAACTTAAACTTGAAATGAAATTCACAATGATGAGGGAGGATTTATTATGTACGTAAAGGATGACGAAAGCATCGGCTCTGTAAAAGGAATACAATGCATAAGGTACGGAATCAAACAAAAACAAGCTTTATTGAACATATAGTATTGTCAATTATGATTGCCTAGTCAGAGGAAGAACAACAAGCAGATGCTCCTTAATATGTTAATGACCTTCCCTAACTAACTAATGGTTGCTTCGCACCGTCTCCGCATACTCAGAACCAGATGATCCAACATTTCTAGAGGTAGGAGTGTCTATTCCTTAATCATCTGTTTGAGTTATTGGGTGTTGCTCCGGAGGATATAAGCGTGCTGCAATGGGTCTCCCCAAAGCATCACACACGTTTAATGATATTTAAATCAGGGGATTTCGCTGTCCAGTCCATTCGATACTTTCATCATTCATTTTTCACATAATACTCTATCTGATTTCTGAATTTCATGTGTCTCAAAGGATTTCTCTAGGAGTTATAGTAAAAAATCCAACTGTTGATTAAGTTTTGCACCCCAATGTATATCTTAACTTCACAAGGGGGAAATTGCAGTGTGAGGTGTCTCATTGTTTTGTTTCTTTAATCTTTTGGAGCCAATAGTGTCAACATACCATTTAAGATGGTAACAATAAGCTTCTACAATATTAACATAATTGCAATAAAAAGCATAAACTGTAAGTATTAAAATATTTAAAACAGTATGTAAAAATCTTATATACCATATCAGAACGTGAAGAGCCCTTAGGTTGCTATATGCGAGGAAAATTGCATATTTAGCTATGATAAATATAGATAAAGAACCAAATTCCGGGGACACCCAAAACTACAGGTGCCCCCCCCCTTAAGATACTAATTATTCTATAAAGAGTGTTTCAATTTTCATTATATCATTTTTTAAAATTCAACAATATTATAACTAAACCTAAAGTTTCGATTAATAAAATCTTCAGTACAATAGGTGTGTTCACAAAAAAACTTTTACTTAAAGGTTCATATCAATTTGGATGCTATGTACTCTATTGATTATCTGTTAAATTATTTGGTGAGATTTTCTCTATAATTTAGAGTCGGTATTTCCGGATGAACCCGTTGCAGCGTCGAAAATATATTATTGTATCATTTTATGCAAATGTGCTTGTGTAAATACTGTTCTGTTCAGAGTAAACTACCCTCTGGTTAGGTAGCAATTTACAAAACATCATTCCTTTTTGTAGTCTGGTATCTGTGGGTTAAAAAATACCTTATCCGTAACTTTAATCATCATACATCAGGATGATATTACAGATTCTGGGTACGGATTCATCTTTTCCACTTTCCTTCCTTAGACGTCTTCACTGCAATTTAGGGTATCCCCAGAATTCTCCAAGTGTTCTCCGGAGGATGTAAGCTTGCTGCAATGCATCTCACCAAAGCATGAGTTGTTTGATTCCATTCCGTATGTATTGTATTCCTTTTTCAGCGCCGATTCTTTTGTTATCCTTTACGTACATAATACACTACCTCATTTCTGAATTCCATGTCTGTCAGATGATTTCTCTTTAAGTTATGGCAAAAACCCACCTGTTGCTTTAGTTTTGCACACCAGTGTAAATTCATGATTTAACACTGTAAAATGCCGCGATATGAACTACATAATATTTCTATATAACATATAATTTTTGACATATATTATGCATTTCGATTAACAAACAGTTTAAATATTCCTTATAACTGTAACTGTTTAAATATTACAACATGTTTCCCTAGCGGGAATATTGGTGCCTTGTAGGTAAGGGAAAATACTTTTCCTGTTACGAACAATTCCATTTTCTCCCAGCTTAAAAAAGATATTCAACTAAAAAATATGTTATATATTGTAGATACTTTTAATGTTGTTAACAAATATTGAGATATATTTTAGGAAATATTAATATATATGTGTCGCTATATCTATGTATATTAAATGAGTATTAAAAAAAAGAAATGTTTCATTCGCATTTTAAGATTATGTATCTAGAAGTAAAGGTGATAAAACAGACTTTGGATATTTTTCATCCGGGTTCCCGTTCCAGTTCAGCAAAAAAATATATATTTCAGTTCCTGCTACCATTCCACTAAAAATAAAGGTTTTCGGTATCTGTTCAGTTCAGAATAAATTATTTTTTTTTTTATTTATATTCTTATCTGCACTAAAAATCTATCAAAATGTAGTAGATTTTTTTAAATTTTCATAATTGTTAAGCTATGAGAACTGATACAATAAATATCACATTTGACAACTGATCATTCATCTGAATTAAATCTACCTTGTACAAGTAGTTTCATGTGAAACTGTAAGAGAAAAGTACTAATAAACATCAAAACAGGAAATCGAGAAGCAATGTGCATGTAATAACGATAATAACAATAACGATAATTATAAAGTTGGAATTAAATGATAAGAATGAATAAATGGATAAATGAAAATATATCGAACCGAAATAAACCTATATTTTTTGGTTGACTTCCGGTTTTTGTTTCGACCAATCTAACATTTTTTTTTTCTCAGTTATCGATTTTCTGTTCAGTTCTGGTTCGAAGTGCTAGATAAAAATAACACAAATATGTAGGAAAAACGTACCTATTCTCTATATATTTAAACTTTATTCTTTACAAATATAAATAACAATTATACATTATCATAGTGATTTTTTCAGTGTCCATTCATGTTATCTATACTTATTTAATTATTTGCAAAATTTATATTATGATTAATGTTTAGCATTAAAAATGAAATCCAGTTCATCCCATTTGTGTCAATAAGTTGAGTAGCAAAAGGAGGAGGATAGGGAAGAACTAATTCCCTGTAAATATTATTCAATCCCCTATATAATAATAGCCTAAGTTATTTATACGTCTGTCCTCGATTTTATGAAGCGGTTGGACCTGGAATGGATAGAGGCATCCACAGTTAGCAAAATTCAAAGAGAATAATGTTTATCTTCTCCTAAACTATAGATCCGATTCTAAAATAAATTGGTATAAATATGCTTCATATCACAGCGAAAAATACTGCCTTCTTTAAAATGTTCGAAATCCACCCCTTTCCCTCTTTTCGAGCTTTTAATGCCATTATTTCAACTCCTATTTTCCCCGATTAAGAGCAGGCGATTAAATTTATCAATTTGTCACACAACAAATGGGTAAAAATAACATTTTTCTAGCATTATAACGTCATTCGTTTAACTATCTCATTGAATAATTTCTTATTTTGAATTATTTAAATTATGCCTTATTTTCATACGTTTTATCATTGAACCTGGATATTACGTAAATAATTTTCTTTTATATTTGGCTTATATAATATATTATGTACATATGTGATACATTTAAATTTAATCATCGATTATTATTTGTTGCAATGAGACTTTTATCACCGGTATAACTATTAATTCTTATCATAAAAGTCTAGGAGCCTATTATACAGATTAATAAATATCTAGCGTTTAAGTTATATATCTTTGTATATTATGTATTTGTCTATTAGGTTATTGCTAATTTCAAGAAGTTTGTTCATTTTTGTGTTTGATGGTTCCCACATGGTTTGCAATCGATTCGCCAATATTTGGGCATCTTTCGTATATACCGCCAAATAATGACTGTCAATATTAAAATCTCTGCTGTCCATTCTATAATGTAATAACAATTTGCCGGTTAGGACCTTGTCAAATAAGCCCTGAAAAGGTGACTGTCAAGTACATTCGTTGCTTTCTCATTTCAATCAATCCTCTATGGAGGTTAAGGTCAGTCATTGTTTGGTCCCCTCTTCTTTACGAGATGCACCAACTCAGCAAAGATGTTCTTTTACCTTAATGGTGCGCATTAAAATGAAAGGCGCATCAGTCATCCTTAATATGAGAGCCTGCAAGCTCAATTAAGCTTGACTTTTCCAAGAGGCATGAGAAACAACAACAAAATATGGATTGTATGCGATTTAAATATTTCTATATCATTTCTATAAAAAAACTTATCTATTTATATTTTATATCAACATTATATAAATTCTGTATTTATAACATAAAGACAATAAATTTTCTTACAAGTAGGTTAAATTAAGTTTTGTACTGTATATATTTATCCACATTTTTGGAAATTTTTTTATTCGTAGAAACAAGGGTTATCTGAAAGATCGAAATACGTAATTTTTGACAAAAATGTAATGAATAGTGTCATTTTTCAACGGATACACAATTGATAGTTCAGTCCAAAACCATTTAGTCTAAGTTTTATATCCAAAAGGTCTTTTATTCAAAGGTTGATTTGGCAATCAAAAACATGTGTACACAATTTTCTCAAAATTCTCTTTCAATACCTCTGATTTAATCACTCATTTGTTTTTATGCTTAAAATTACAATGTAACATACTCTTTTACCTTCACGCATATCTGGCATAATAGACAAGTTTTTTAATAGCTTAAGCGCGCAATGTGAATTTTCAAATATTACGTTGAAACAACTCACAAATATATTTATATTTTAAAAATTTCTTAACATTCAACAAATTGCATTTTATTTTTCTTCAACTATCTTTCTATACCTAAAAGAAAAATTTTATTCAATTTACAATTAAAAATGTTAATTCTTTTATATTTTTTTTATCTTAATAAAAGAAATCAATCTAAAAATGAAAAATGAGTTATTTTTTACAACATAATATGAATATCTATTATTTCAAACAAAGAAATGATATATAAAAGTTTGTATATGATTTCTCAAAGACCCTTTACAATATTTTATACATAAAACATTTTTATATTTTTATTTTTTTTAGATTTTTTTTCTCAAAATTTTTTTAAAATTTTTAAATATTATATACATTATATATAATATATTATATATATATATATCTATATTGATATTTATTTTTTTATATATATATGATATATTATATATGTATATATATGATAAGATTATGATATAGTATAATTTATATTAATTCTATATAGTTAAATAGAAAAGATATAAGATATATATATATTATATATATATATTTATAAAAATATATTATTTATATATATATTTATATATATATTAATAAACTATAATAATATATTTATATTTATATATATATATATATATATTATATATAATATTTTATATATATATAAACTTGTATTATATATATATAAATATATTTATATATATATATATATATTAAACATATTATTGTATTATATATGTATATATATATTATATACTATATTATAATATATATATATATATATATTTATATATATATATATATGTATATATATATGTATATATATATATGTATATAATATATATAATATATTTTTATATCTATATTATATATATATATATATATATATATATATATATATATATATATATATATATATATATATATATATATATATATATATATATATATATATTATATATATATATATATATATATATATATATATATATATATATATATATATATATATATATATATATATATATATATATATATATATATATATATATATATATATATATATATACAAATAGATCGGTATATAACATTATTTAGATTATAAGTATTCCTTTTATATTCTTTATTATTTTTGTTTATAATAAAAATTTGTATATTCAGCAATTTATCTATTATTTTTAAACAAATATATATGCTTCTAATTTTATTTATCACGTCTTTATATTGAAAAATTTTATATTTTCGTATATAGATCTTAAATATTTTAAATATATTATTTATATTTATCTATTATATATATATATATATATATATATATATATATATATATATATATATATTTATATATATATATTATATATATATATATATAAACTAGTATTTCATTTTAATTTGGTAATTGTGCTTGAATCATTAACAGATAACGCATGAAGCAAGCCTCGTCCGGGAGATCACACCACTAGCAAGTACAGGTATTTCTTTGAGATCATCCTAATTCCTTAATTTGGAGGCTATGATTTTTCGCCCCTTTTCTTTGGTTATTTCTCAACTTAATTGACCGTATGAGCGAAGTTAGAGAGGAACATCAGTAAAAATTAAATTAAATCATGTTTTTAAAAACATAATTTGTATTGCTCTAATACTCGGTGTCTAATGAGCTCCCACAGTTATATTTCGAATCGTCAAAATGAAAAAATGAAGTTTTTATATGATATATACGATCCTCTTTGATTCATCTTTTCTACAATATAGAGACTTCTAAATTTTTATAAAATATATGCTTTTATATATAAATTTTCTCTTATTATTATGTAATTTCTGTTAAATAATATATTAAAATGCTATATTTATTTTATTTTTGTATTATGTAGCTTAATTACATAAAATATATTTTATATATAAATAAATTTCCTGTTGTGCTTATTTCCTTTTAATATATCTTTAACATTTGTCCATATCAAATACATATCTTAAAAATTACAGTTTTATATTTTTTAATAACATGATTGTTTATATATTTTATTTCCGGTAATACTTTTATTTAAATCAAGTTAATTATTAGAGAAACAGAACTTTAAAAGGAAATTTATAATTTCATTTTTTTTTTTTCCCTTTCTTCTTAATTCTTCACTACTTTTGATTTAAAAGAGAATGTTAGATATAAAAATGTAAAATTATATAAACGTTTTTTATAATAAAACGTATTTCTTTTTATGATTATATCGAATCGTAAATAAAAAAGATTTTTTATTTATTCTTTTTAAATAAAAATTGCATGTCTTGTTATTTAGAAATTTTTAATCTGTTTATTCTTATAATAGAAATTTAATAATAAAATTATTTAAATATTAAAAAAATAAAAGTTGGTATTTTAAAAAAACCATTTGTTAAAAATATATAAAATATTAAAAAACATGATTTTATAAAGTTATTAAATAGAGTTTTTAAAAAATCAACTTTAAAAATGGAATAAAATAAATAATAAAATTTATTATTTCAATTTTTCGTTTTTCTAAAAACTTTGATTCATAAATATTTCGATTTATTCACAGATAAAAAAAGATAAATATTATTAAAAATATATAATATTGTTTTTTACAGCTAATAAAATACATGTGTATATTTTCGTTTTGCAAAAATGGCAACACGATTGACAATTAGGTGTACTTTCCTTCACTAAAAATAGAGACACGATTGACAATTGTTTTTAATTTCCTTCACTAAAAATAGCAACCAGATTGGCAATTTCGTTTAGTTTCCTTCACTAAAAATAGCTGCACGATTGGCAATGGTGTTTAGTTTCCTTCGGCAAAAATGGCAACACAAATGTCTTAGAAAATAGTTATAAATATTTTAAAAATAATGTGAGATTAAATATGGAGTAAAGAAAACAGTTTTGCTATTTAAAATATGTACCTTAAAATTACTTTTTTATGACTTTTTAATATTAAAGGTAAGTATTTCAGTTTTAATAAAAAATCTAACTTTTTTAAAAATATACATAATAGATAAAATACCTTATGTCTATAAACATTTATTTTACATCGTAATATTATCGTAACTACTCTAACATTTGAAGTATTATAAATTTCCCAATATAAAAATAAAAACTTTACTTAGAAATTCATCTATCACTTAAAATCTTCAAACTGAAATACAATAATTAGCAGGTTTAGAGTCTATTAAACAATAGACCAATATTTTGTTGCAATAGCAAACTGATTTCTTTACAGGATTTATTGCATGCCTCAGATGGAAGATGGAGGGATTTGTCACCTACTAACCAGATGATTTAGAGGACACGGGTCAAAAGACATGTCGCTCTAGATATATTCAGCTGTAGATATTCCACAGTAAAGAAAAGAAATGATATAAATCAATTGAGAAATGAAAAAAGTAGCAAAATATAGTAAAGTCAGATGGAATTGTGATACGTATTACAAAAAATTGTGCAGTTTATATAGTACTAAAGCTGAATAAAACATAAGCTTAAATTTTATTTATTTACAGTCTTCTCCAAATTTACAGCATATAAAATTTCTGCCAACTCCCTTAATCTTTCGAAATATGTCATTGTTCTATCACATTATGGTTAACTACTAGCTCTATTCTGTGGGGTACTTTCACCTATCACAACCTGAAAAATAATAAGTAAATAATTATATATTAATATTTATGCTTCATTTACAATATTATGTACACAAAGATTAAGGAATATACAGAATATTTTTATCCAGTTATAGCGAATACAGAAGGGAATGATTTATTTTTAATATTTGACACAAGAAAAATTTTTTACACACACACTCATATATATATATATATATATATATATATATATATATATATATATATATATATATAGGTATATGAACCATAGCGTAGCCTGCTATGCTTCGCGGATGTAGCGTGGTCGAAAAAATATTCAGGATAAGTTTTATAACATCTTTATTGGGCAACGTACAGAGCAAAAATCCAACAAAAGATGGTCGCGCAGCCTTATATAACCTTGGGGACGCTGACCACTTGAGAAAGGAATTTGTTACTCTTCAAATTATAAGTGCTTGTAAGTGCTCATAAGTGATTGTAGTGTCTATAAGTGATTGTAAGTGCCATCAAAATAGGTTGGCGAGTTAAGCTCGCCAACAGGAAGGAAACGAAAGAGTTTAACGCCGAAACGCCACTAAAAAGATGGAGAAATTGCGGATTTGGTGGTTTTTTAATAGAGGTATTAGTAATTTTAATTTAGGATTAAAGTGTTAAGTTTTTACATTACATATATATATATACATACTGTAGTACATTATTCATTTCATAGATTCACTTTTTTTGTACAAATTAGACGGTAGTTTTAGAACACGTGTAGAACACGTGTTTCAGATTATATTATATTATAATATACTTCTTCTTATATATTTTTATCTATTATTTATGTGTTCTACATTTTGGTTGTACATTAAAGTTATAAATATAAACAATGTTATTAAGCTGGAATTTGTATTAGACTCTACTAAAAATCCATCTAATTCGCTTAAGAAAATTAACAAATATGTAAGGAAAAGTTCATCAAAAAATCTTCTAATTGATCATCTTTAATATGCTCACGTGTCTTTATATAGCTTGAGATAGAAGATAGGATGGGAACTCCTTAAGATAAATTCCAATGATTTCTACTGATACTAAACACTTATTTCAGTATTCTGTCGCTTTTACACGATTGGAAAGCTAAAAGTAAAATGTGCTATTTAAACAGGGAATGGGAAAATGTATATCAAAATGTGGCTTATGTTGCAATTAACACATAAATATTATGCATCTGTTAAAACAGAAGATAGTCATGAAATCAAAACAGGGTATGTACGTTATATTTCACTTTTATACTTATATGTTAAATGTTTTTGTTTCGAAATGGGTCTAGTCACAAGATGGGTTATGCAAGATAAGTAATTTGATATTTGTTTTATATATTTAAGGATTACCTCTAACTCAAAGAATAATTCAAAATTCTAAATACACTCCAGAAATTTAGTCATTTAACGGACATTACTAATCATTATTTACTGTTATAATAACCACAATTTCCTGGCTGCATTTTTGAAAAATTTGGAAAAAGAGGCATATTGTTTAATTTGAACTTTTAAACTTGTTTTAACACTATTATACCTAATAAATATAGCTTTATAATTGTTACTTTGTTAGATTCTGCAGTGTTGCCCCTTATTATTTTAGAACAAAAAGACTGAGGCTCCTTTATTTTTATATAATTTTTTACTACCAGCAAACATATAGGTTACTGGATATATTACACCTCTAATTCGAATTATGGTAAAAAAATGTTTACTTCCAATTTTATATTTATTTTAAAATTTATTCTTAAGAATGTGAAATCACTTTAGTCATTGATTACTACTATATGTAGCTTAAATTTTTATAACTAAACATCTCTTTCAAGTTCTATGAATTCAAAATGTTTGGAAGAAATCTTTGAAAAACAATTAAACCCCATTGTAAATTTACTAGTCATCATATTAAATAATTATTGTTGTTTGAAACATAATTTTCATTCATTTTAGCTCAATTGTTTAAGAACGATTATAAATTTTAATGATATATAGTTAAAATATTTAGCATTATTTACTATTAATAAAGCCTTTAGCAAAGTATGAGATAGCTAATTTGAAAAAAACTTTGCATATTAAATATATTATATTATTTTTCTACAATATGCTATTCGATTATCCATATGGAGCAATAAAGTTATCTATGTACTATATTAAAATATTTCAGATTTTTAAGAATGACATTTTATTCCTTTTAGTTCTAAAATTAATAACATATTATAATCTGTATCAGATATCAAATAGCTTATTCAAAATATAAAATTTTGCTTATTAAATATATTATATTATTCTTCTACAATATTTTATCTACAATACACTGTTTCTTCTAAAATATATTGTTATTTTATCTATATGGAGCAATAATGTTATCTATGTCCCATATTAAAATAATTCAGATTATTAATGAGGACATTTTATTTCTTTCAGTTCTAAAAGTAATGACATATCATAACCTATATCAGAATATCAAATAGATAATTTAAAATATAAAATTTTGCTCATTAAATATATTATACTATTGTTCTATAATATGCTGTTATTTTATCTATATGGAGCAACAAAGTTATATATAAAATATATTAAAATATTTCAGATGTTTTCGAATGACATTTTATTTCTTTCAGTTCGAAAAGTAATAGCATATCATAACCTATATCAGAATATGAAATAGCTAATTTAAAATAAAAAAATTCTGCTTATTAAATATATTATATTATTGTTCTAAAATATGCTATTCGATTATCAATATGGAGCAATAAATCTATCTATGCACTATATTAAAATATTTCAGATTTTTAATAATGACATTTATTCCTTTTAGTTCTAAAAATAATGACATATCTTAATCTATATCAGAATACCAAATAGATTATTTAAAATATAATTTTTTTATTAAATATATTATATAATTTTTCTACAATATGCTGTTATTTTATCTATATAGAGCAATAAATTTATCTATGTACTATGTTAAAATACTTCAGATTTTTAATAGTGACATTTTATTCCGTTCAGTTCTAAAAGAAATGACATATCATAACCTATATCAGAATATTAAATAGCTGATTTAAAATATAAAATTTTGCTTTTTAAATACATTATATTATCGTTCTATAATATGCTGTTATTTTATCCATATGGAGCAGTAATGTTATCTTTGAACTATATTAAAATATTTCAGATTTTTTTCAATGACATTTGATTTTGTTGAGTTCTAAAAGTAATAACAGAAAGAAAATTAAGTTTTATTTATTGAGTATGCGAAGTGTATTTTAAAGTAGTTAAAAGTTGCTGCTGCAAAACACTCTCTTATTAATCAAATGAGTCTTTTGATGTCTGCGTGTAATTCGAAGAAAATATTCTCCATCTACCAATATTTTTATATATAAAGAAATCAAATAAATTTGCAACTAAATTGGTAAAAAGTTTGCGTGATATGAATGTTGAATTTCTACTTTACTATTTCGCCAGACAGCTTTTTATCTTTATACAAAAACGAAAACAAATAATTTTGATAGATATTTCTTCGTAGATTAAAAGTAATCTGCAACTATTGCTTTTTGAAAAATTATTGGTTTTATGTAAGAATCATTATTGCTTGCGTAAATAATGAAGAAAAGTTCTAGAATAACTGTATACTTGTCCATTACTGAAAAAGCGAAGACTGTCATAGGAAAAATTCGTTATTTATTACATTTTTTAATATTTAATGGAAAATGTCAAGTAATACATGGTTAGTACAAATGAATGACCATAAATAATATATTAATATTTCTGAAATTATTACATATATTACAATAAATGTTACACGGTAATATACCAAGCCTGCTTTTAGTTACATATATGCAATATGTCACCCTTTGTACGACAAACTTGTAATCTCTTATTAAGTTAGTTTCACATACTTTGGTATATGACATTGTTAATGATTCTTAATGCTACACAAATATTTTTAATGTATCCTTATATAAATCACATCGAGTAAATTTAGGGAATTTTGTTGGTTGTGTGATTAATGGTAAATTATTGTCAAACTCACGATTTATCTATTGGTTTGTCAGTTTCTCATTTGTGTATACATGTACATGCAAAAAACAATGGGCTGGAGTTCCTCCTTATTAAAAAATAAAATTTGTGCTATCCTTCTGTAGTTGTGAAATTAACAAATCTGCAACATTTCAAATAACTCGTAAGGATAACTGTTTTATAAGCAAAGGGGATATTTAGACCATAGACATAGCACAAAAACATTATCCTTTATTGAATCTCTTAACAATTGCATAATTTCCCTTTCTAGATTATGACGATTGACATTTTTGGAAACTGTTTACTACAACTTTCATTTGAAACACTGATTTTCTGAGCAAATCTTTTATTTGCTAAATCTTCACTTTCCGGTTTATTTTTTATTAAGAAAACATAAAATCAGATCGACAAATTTGCTTGTCGCTGTTGAATATTCCAGATATTGTAAGTGAAACCTTTGAAATTTAATATTTCCCATAATATTTTCCATGTCATTTACTTGCGAATTTACAGTTTACAGTCAACAGCTATAGTTGACTTTCGTGGAAACCAAACTTTACTTCACCCTATCCACTGAGTTTGAATTGATTATTGGTTATCTTTTTTGAATGAGTAACCTGTATTTATAAATTGTCTTTACTACCACAGAATACTCTTGTGACTCAAGACTTCATATTCGTAGCAATTTCTAAATGCTAGCTGCACAGATATAATTAAGAAATCCTTACATATTTTCACGCCCTTAACTGGCGAATTTTTTAAACTGAAATGTTTCTAAACAAGATATTTTTTTTATTCGATATACATTAAGTACTAAGTATAACATGAAAACAAAATAATATTTTTAAAATTATAAATAATTAATTTAAGTATTTTATTTTTAAATTTTATCACTTTGATATACAAATGTATTACATGCTGGCTTTTTGCAATCACATAGTATATCTAGTGAAATCTGACTGTAACATTAACTTGTGTATACACTGCTACATACCGGTTGAACTTTACTGGGTGCACGGAGAAGGTGAGTTTTTCACATCAATTTCGATAACATATCTAGTAAATCAAATTCTAAAACAGCCGAGTTCACTACATGACATCTGAAGTATAATACAGAACATTACAAATCAACTATGAATTTGTATCATAATTCTCAGAAACAAGGTATTAAAGACTAAAATATCATCCATTTCTTAGACGCTTTGAATTCATCTCTAGATAATTGTACAACAAAAATATCAAGAAGAAATATTTTCGATTTCCGGTAACTATTTATATTTTTCCGGTAACCGATAGTTCACTACATGACATCTGAAGTATAATACAGAACATTACAAATCAACTATGAATTTGTATCATAATTCTCAGAAACAAGGTATTAAAGACTAAAATATCATCCATTTCTTAGACGCTTTGAATTCACCTCTAGATAACTGTACAACAAAAATATCAAGAAGAAATAATTCCAAATATTTTCGATTTCGGGTAACTACAGAAAAAAAAACTAATTAGAAAGGTGTTCATGACATATGTTGTACCCTCAATGGAAACATTCTAATAAAGAATATCTTTTAATCAATTAAAAATACGAGCCAATCGAAAAAGGAAGAGGAAATATATAGTTGGCCCTACACCGTACAGACAAACCAGTTGGTCGGTTAAAATGCAAGACCACTTTTCTGCCGTGTCTGACCTTTTTGGATTATAGACGTTTTATGGTTGTACTCTCTACTGATCAGCGACGAAATAATACACGGTATACATTTGTTTAATTTCATGTATCAATCTTTGTAATATGTAACATATCTTCAAAAATGTATATTCTTTAAATACTGTCATTCATTTGTGCTAACCCTGCACATTGTAAATTTTAAAAATACGTTTTATTACCCTTGAAAGGAAATGTGCATTTGCGTATTTAGTACGTAATATATTTCGCCCTAAATCTAAATAAAGTCCTTTAATAAACAATATAACTTGAACCCTAAACGCTGGCAAATACACAGATAAATACATTAGAATATTTCAAAAGAAAACGTTTTCTCTTCACTGATTTATAATTCTGCTGCAACAATCAGTTATCTTTATTCCAGAACTTCCAAGTATGTAGCTTACGTGACAAGTATAATGAACAGAAATAGTATATGGCCGCCATTAGAGAGCGTCTGACAAAAGTAGGAAATATTATACGTGACAGAACGTTTATGTGTTATTTACAAACTAGTAGATGCTCTGAAAACTTAATGAGGTTATTATTTACTTCTAAAAGTCTTTTATATTGAATATGTGGGCCATAGATTTCATAATGCACAGCTTAAATGATTAAAGACGTCCGTTGAAATACTGAAAATAAGTATTTAATATTCTTTATGAGAAAATAAATGACAAATGAATACTTTGCGTAAAAAAGATTTGGCTATATATTCACCAACAACGGATTTTTAATTAAAATTCACTGTATGCAAACTGCAAGCCTTAATTTAGCTCTTATAAAAAAGTCACGTTTAAAGCATGATATTTATCAACATTATGTAAATATGTGTAGCTAAGTAATTAATATATGACGCTTTAAATAAGTTTCTTACTCAGGTAAATGAAGAAATAAGGTATTTAGTAATTAATGAGTTAATGAAATTTTATTTATCCGTGGAATTTTATGCTTTAAAAGATCTGGTATACCTTGAATATCAGCAAATTTAGACTTCAGTTATAATTAACTGTACCATAAAAATTTGTTATATAGTAAATTTATAGATGGTGCTAAATTTATTTGTCTTTTTCAGCTCCGTAATTTTAACAGCTCCGTAAAGTGTAAAAGTATACAATGATTATAAGTATTTATTTATAGTTATCTCACAGCTGTCAGCTTTTTGATTTTAATTTCATAAATATAAAAAGTAAGAGATTATTAAAAATAAATTCAGATTTGAAAGAGAGACTTGTGTAAAAGCTCCTTGGATCTACACATACAAGTAGGTTGTTGATAGCATATTTTTGTTGAGTGATAGTTGAAATGAATTCAGTATTTCTCCTCTGTAAATCTCCAATTTCTTGCGGAAATAAAAACTCCAGAAATGCGTTATGACTTCCAACTATAAAAAATGTTCAAATTAAATAATCTTTAACTTTAATGTCATCTTTAAATTCAAAAATTCAGTTTTGTGAAAATTTTAAAAATAATAGAATTTTTTAAACAATTTTCGCTGTGTACACTTTTTTGAGAAAAAAATATGGGCAAGATATTTAAATCTTTCTTCTTATTTCGTTTTGCTTAATTTAATAATTTGTCTTTGTTCTACTAATTTTTAAGTGTTTGCAGCAAATATTCACTTGCACAAACACTTTTGCCTTCAAGCGTTCTCATTATAAGTTAAAAATTAATTAATTTATTATTAATTTATTACAGCACTTCAGTGGCTGTAGCTCGGTGACTAATTGCAGTTATTTATTTTAGCATGTGACTAAGTAATAAGAATAGTTATTTTTCTATTCTCATTCTGGTGGAACACTATACGCACTATTTTAAAAGTCTATTCTATTACTAAGTACTTGTAGTTTATAATTCTTACTAACTTTATCGTAAACAATTAAATAAATCACGTTGAAATGTTTTTTATCAAATAAAACGTTCAATTTAAATTTATCTTTTAAAAACAAACATTTGCTAATGATTCCACTTTTATTACAACATATGAAACTGGATATGTTTATGTGGTCCCAATATGTATTTTGTAAATATTTTCCGCAACAAAATTTGAACATGCATTTTCTGGTAAATTTTACTTTATCGTTTTATTACACAAGAATTATGTAATATAAAAATTATCACTAGAATATTAAATCTATAGCGTATAATTTATTTAGTATTGACAGTGTAATGAATTAAAAGTTTCATTTTACAAGTATTTTTTATTATTATAGTATTAGCAATTTATTATTAAAATATTAGCAATTATTAATGTTAACATGTCACTAAGTAATAAGAATAGTTATTTTTCTATCCTCATTCTGGTGGCACACTATAAGCACTATTTTAAAAGTTTATTCTATTACTAAGTACCTGTAGTTTACAATTCTTACTAACTTTATCGTAAACATTTAAATAAATCACGTTTAAATGTTTTGATCAAATAAAACGTTCAATTTAAATTTATCTTTTAAAAACAGACATTTGCTGATGATTCCAGTTTTATTACAATGTATAAAACTGGATATGTTTATGTGGTCCCAATAAGTATTTTGTAAATATTTTCTGTAACAAAATTTGAACATGCATTTTCTGGTAAATTTTACTTTATCGTTTTATTACACAGGAATTATGTAATATAAAAAAATTATCACTAGAATATTAAATCTATAGCGTATAATTTATTTAGTATTGACAGTGTAATGAATTAAAAGTCTCATTTTACAAGTATTTTTTATTATTATAGTATTAGCAATTTATTATTATAGTATTAGCAATTATTAATGTTAACATGTCACTAAGTAATAAGAATAGTTATTTTTCTATCCTCATTCTGGTGGCACACTATAAGCACTATTTTAAAAGTTTATTCTATTACTAAGTACCTGTAGTTTACAATTCTTACTAACTTTATCGTAAACATTTAAATAAATCACGTTTAAATGTTTTTATCAAATAAAACGTTCAATTTAAATTTATCTTTTAAAAACAGACATTTTCTGATGATTCCAGTTTTATTACAATGTATAAAGATGGAAATGTTTATATGGTCACAATAAGTATTTTGTCAATATTTTCTGTAACAAAATTTGAACATGCATTTTCTAGTAACTTTTTCTTTGACGTTTCATTACACAGGAATTATGTAATATAAAAAATTATCACTAGAATATTAAATTTATAGAACATAATTTATTTAATATTTAGAGTGCAATGAATTACAAGTTTCCTTATACAAATATTTTTTGGTAAATTGCAACTGTTTTCTTTAAACTAATATGTTAATCTTTTTAATGAATAAACTGAATTGTTGCTTATATGAAGATTATATTTTATATATTTTAATATAATTCTTGAACAAGTTTTGATGCATTTTTAAAGGATTGAGATTTGTATGTCAGTAAAAAAAATAATTTTTTTTCTTTAAAAACATACATTTTTTCATTATGGTTAAACAAATATTATTTCAAATGAATGCACATCTACATGTGTTAGAATATATGCCATTCTACAGATAATTTATTGAGACATTGTACCTATTCCCAGTGTAAATCTTCATTCTATCATATCTTAGAATCATTTCAACATAAAATGTTATGATATATTAGAACAACAATACCATAACTATTTCAGTAACACTTTAGCATTAAAAATTAATTTAGTTCTCTAATTTCATGTAATGTATTTTTATAAATTGAAACATATGTGCACCAAATGAAAAAATAATAATCGTAATTTCATCAATGTAACTTTTGAAATATATATATTGAAAAATAAATTTTTAAATCAAATGAAATAAATATATTTTCTAGAAACAGTTTAAAATTTTCATAAATATAACAAAATTGAGACATTTTAAGCCTCAATCTCTTCATCGTTTTCCAAATAGACTTGGTTCATTTTAGATTTTAACTGAACTTATACCCTTATTTAATATTTAAATTTTTTCATCTTAATAAATTTTATTGTGTATAAATACTGTAGAAACAGTTATAAGTGCATTAATTTTGATATATTTCAAAATATGTTACCTTAAAAGCTGTGATAAACATTTTGAATACAAAATATTTTTTTCTTTTTATACGTTATTTTTCCTTAGTGTAGACTAAATCACATTTTGAATTTTAAAATGTATTTTATACACAAAAATGGTTACATTAAAAGTAAAAAGAAGTTTTACTGTTCTGTTCATATAAATTATTTAAAATAATATTACATTTTGAAATCAAAGAAATGAAACAGAAAATTTCCAACTATTTAAATGTGAAAAAAATTCGTAATGCTAAAATAATTTGCTTTAAAGCAATTTGTAATGCCCACTATTACGTTAAAAGTAAATATCGAACAAAAGATGTAAAATTCCACGTTGAGAACAAAAGTCTAAAATTACAGTTTCAGATATTTTCTATGAGTCAGATGACACATGAGTCTATAACTCATTAAGTTACAAGAATTTTTTAAGTATCTTGTTATTGATGAAGGTTAACCATGCATCCATATATATTTTTCTATAAAATAGAAATGTTGCAAGATTGTGTTGAAACCCATTAATTACTAGCTAAATCATAATACTGGGGGCACACAACAGATCACAGTCAAGAATCTGAGTAATATTAAGAGAAAGAAGAAATGCTAGAATGCCTTCCGAGGTTTCCTAAAAAAGCTTTGTAAAGTAAAACTTATTATATACGCACACTTTGGGTATAATTCTTAACGTTTTAGAAGAGTTGTAGTAATAAAATTCTTACTCTTGATAATCAGGATACCTACTTCTTCAGAGCAGGAAGCAATTATTAAATAATTTTTAAGATTCTTAATGCGAAATTTTTTATATCAAATTTTTTTTATATACAGTATTAAGTATTTTCAATTAGTGTTCTAAGTAGTTGATTTATTATCTCCCATAAAATTTTCCATATATCTACATTCCATTTAATCATTTACAGGGTATTCATCTTTTACCATTTCTACTCACGTGAAAAATGATACATCGAGATTTCACGGAGTACACTTCAATGATATTTCAGAGAAAGAGCAATAGGACTTTTAAGTTTTCAAATATTTTCGATATTTATTCTCCAATGAGACAAATGGTATTAAATAGTGAATTACCATCCCAGTGGCTCGGGGTAGCGCCTAGCACTTTCACGGCGCATGCTCTATCTTCCGGCTGGGAAAGTTTGACTTAGCTTTAAATCCTTAGGTGTATAGATAATACGAGAACAGAGGATGCTTGTGAACTAAACACTAGGGGTTCTAAGTTAGTTGACCACGTAAATTCTCATCCTAGTTTCGAATTCAGAGATTGACGCCGTATGCCATGGCCTCACGTAGGCTGTATCTCTGGGCAGTTCAGTTTTAGAGTATTAAAAAGTGAATTATATAGAACAATAAATATAACATTGTAAAAAAATGTAGAAATACAATTAGAATCAGACAATTTAATTACTGTATTTAAATAAAACATAAAAAATACTTATTATTTTTCCTCTACATATAAGTAAAAATATTTAAAAAAATCTAATCGTTTATATATTATTTTAAAATTAAAGTGAATTGTAGTTATTCTTTATATTTGATAACACAATAAATGGTAATAGATACTTAATATATTGTATGTTTTAAGAGCAAGTGAAAAATAAAGAATATCAGCAAGACAATCCCCAGTGTGATACTATATGCCTCCGACAATTTATTGTACATTTAAATTTCGTTTATCTAAACCGTATTTTAAACTGAGGGAGTACTCTAAAACTCCAAAAGTAATCAATGAACATAATCGATAACAAGTAGTTCGTTTAAGTAGAATAGCTGAATACAAGTCCTTCCGTACTAAATAATCGTGTTTGTGTTTATAGCTGCTGAAGTGAATGAATTACTAAGATGATATTTAAATATAAGATTATATTCTATATTGCATTTAAGGTAAATATATTGAGAAAATAAGTATGCTTTTTGTTAATTAATGTCAAAATTATTAACAATTATTTAGTAATGTACATGGTCAGAACAAAAAAATTATTCGACTACTAACTATAATATTTTCAAATAATACAAAGAGAAAATTATAAATAATTTTTCGTTGTAAAGAAGAGTTTTCTTATTTTGTTTCCCAGGATTATTGAATATAGCATCAATTATTCACAATATATAGTACCATTGCATTATACTCTTACTTACCAAATACATCATAATGTTTCTTTATTAAGTATTTGTAAGGCATTACTCTTGAGATATTGACATTATATTTTGTGAACCATTTGTGAACCATTAACTATATTTTTAAGTAGAAATGGAAAATTATTATTTCTTTTGATTTCTGAAGCAAAATAATATTTCATTCGGTTAAAGATCAAGTACACACGCACACACACACACACACACATATATATATATATATATTATATATATATATATATATATATATATATATATATATATATATATATATATATATATATATATATATATATATATATATATATATATATATATATATATATATATATATATATATATATATATATATATATATATATATATATATATATATATATATATATATATATATGTATATATATATATATATATATATATATGTATATATATATGTATATATATATGTATATATATATATATATATATATATATATATATATATATATATATGTATATATATATATATATATATATATATATATATATATATATATATATATATATATATATATATATATATATATATATATATATATATATATAATATATATATATATATATATATATATATATATATATATATATATATATATATATATATATATATATATATATATATATATATATATATATATTGTTTTATGTTTTTGTATTTAAGTTTAAACATGATGAACAAAATTTAAATAATTCTAAAGGAAATAGTTGAAAATTTTCATAAACTTTTACAAAAATGATCCATAACTAGCGATTGGAGAAAGTGGGACTTGTCACAGGTGTATCAGTCACAATGGTGCCAAGATGTGCCCAAAATCTTTGATAAAGACTCTCAAATACGATCTAAACGAGGGATATTCAACCCCAAATACAAATGAGGATAAGTTCAAAATATTTCTTAGATATCAGTTAAAAGGTAGGGTAAAGATACACTAAATTAAAATTATTCATAAAATTAAGAGGGAAAATTTGTATTTGTGTTAATTCATGGATGTAAAAGCAAAATATTATCAAAAAAATTTTAAAAAATGACTTGCAAAATGGCCATGTGTTTTAAGTGGCCATGCTGTTTTTAATATAGAGGAGACTGAATTCGGACTCATCATAAGCATAAAGATTGATTCTAAGATTGATGCATAACCTAGCATTAAAATATTTTCGGGGGTTCAGATGTTCGTTTCCCCGCAGTATTGAGCCATCGGGTATCTGAAAACTGCTGCTTTTAATAGCCACATCCTCTCCATTTTCAAAATAAAACTATTTTTTCACTGGAATGAAATCTTGAGCAGATGCTGATAATACAGCAGAACTGGGTGATACATTTTATCGGTATGACTCTGGTATTTGGAATTCTGTCCCTTTAATATTTTGATTTCTCTGCTGTTGCCACCAGCTCACAGAGACTTCAATGTAACCTCCTCTTTGTATCATAGCACCGTATGGGGGGAAGAGTAATTGTGTTCAACTTATATTAAGATAGCAACTTAACACAGCTGGACACAAGATATGGGATTAATGGTTTTTGCTTATACAGGACGAAGAAAGTAAATTCATTTGTGTTGTTTGTTATCTTTGAGTTTGCCTTACATACTGAGTTAATAAGGATATATAGTCATATGCAGTGCCATAGAAGCGTGGTATATTTATTTGTATCAAATATTCCCTATAAATGTAAAATTTAGATATAACTGTTGCTCTTGTTTGTTGATTTTGAATGCTATGAAGTACAAGTTATATGAGGGCTTGTGAGGAGGAGACGTACAATTTATAGACGATCCCGATGGATACCAACATTTCTGCCAGCATTGAGATTCGAACATAAAAACACTGGAATTGAGGAACATCCCCTTGCCCATTTGGCTATAGTTCAGCACAGTGTTGTTCTAGAGGTCTGCAATTAAATAATATTTATTTTAGATAACTATTTGCATAGAACATATGGTTTGTTTTCTGTCTCTGAAAATAAGAAATTAAAAGAAAACTATTAAATAATCCAAATAATGGTTAATAAGAAAATGAAAAATTACATAATTTAACTTATTTGTTTTTTAATTTTATCATTTCTTACATATATTTGAATAGACATACATACAGGTAAAGTAAATGGAAAACGTGACATTTATATTTCGAATACAAGAAGTGCTTTTAGCGATAGGTTCATTTTCCTGTAGCTTGGTCTCTTAGTCTAAAGGGTTATTCTCAAGGATTAGTTATCAAGGTACATTTATCCATGTACTTTGATCTTATAAGACAAATAACTCTTCATCTAAATCCAAATACTACAGTCTTAAGACAATTCCCCGCATTAATTGTCTGGAATATTTTAAGAAAGCGTTTCATCTACAGGTCATGCTAAAGGTTTCTGCTTCCCTTACATCTATAGAAAACTTGTCAAAGTATAATAAAATAATTAAAAATAATTTACAGTGAAATAATTATATCTATTTCTGTTTATTATTTAAAATATTACTTTATTTCATCGGATTAGTGTATTTTCTTCCTTTTATTGTAAAACCTTTTTTAATACTTTGCGAGAATCAAAATGTTTTTGACAGATTGAAATAGATTATAAAATTTCATCTTAAATAAGTATTTGAAGTCACTAATTTGGAATTACCATTTGTTATATTTGAAATTGTTTTTTTTAAATATTTTTAATTATTAAGATTTTATACGACTTAATCTGAAAAATAATTAAAAATATGATTTTTAATATTATTTTTCTTTTAACTCCAGATAATTTAAAATAAAATAACTAACATTTTTTTAAAATCTAATTTGCAAACTAAAATACTTTTAATATTTTTTTTCTGAGAATCCTTCTCATCACTTATTTTTATATACTTTATTTTAAATTCAAGCATTATTAAATTACCGTATCGATTTTTTAGTAAATGGAATTTATATTCTTGTAAACACTCTAAAAAGTTTCCGTTTCAAAGCACCCTTCATCAATGAATTTACAAACTTCAAGTAAGTTTTTTCTAAAAAAAGAGGACACTTAAACAAATAAAAAGGTAATCCTTGATGTACAGAAAAAAATATAAAAAACTGCTTCTCCTTGTAAAACTCTTTTGAGCTATTGAATTTTGTATCCGCAAATGCGTATTTTTTCCTTCTTTTCTAATGAATTTCTTTTGTTTGCAATTTTTAAGTCGAGTCATGTTGTTATGTCTTAGAATTTGCATGGAAACTGTTAAAGAAGAGAAGCTCAGCTAAGCATGCAAAATAGATTAGTAGAAGTGTAATTGAATAGAAAAGATAACAGTGAACCTTTGTGCTTCCCTACGTCCCTCCATGACGTCATTTTCTTATTCCAAGAAATTTATCATACTTTATCCTTGAATTCAATTTACATATGAGCATTTTTTTCTCGACATAGAAGAATGGCAGTACTTTAAAGTGATTCAAGGAGATTTCAATAAAAATATTAGTATAAAATTGCTTTTTTATGTAAAATATTATGTTTTAAAAGAAAATGAATAATATTTATGGCTGAAAAAATTGGAAAAAAATGTCCTGTCAAATTTCTATAGAAAATTTGGTGTTTAAATAAATGTCTTCTATTAAATTGTCTTAACACAGGACTAAGGAATTTTTGGTAATATGCACGTTTATAATTGCGAAAATCCTTTGTTTGAAATTTTAAAATAAGCAGAGGATGCTTTTAAAAAATATGATGAGGATGATGTGAACAAATAATCACTTCATACTACGTCTATTTATGTACACAAATTGTTTAAATCTGACATTATGTTACATCCTCTTATTGTGTTAATATTTATTTAATTATACAACATACAATATTACTCTTACATTTAATGTATTTATTCTCTATAAAATTGTCTACATGATGAATAATTATTATTCAGATAAAAAGAGTTAGGTTAATTTCAATGACTATGATATTATGCATTCTTATTTTTTCCTAATTAATGAAGCTTTAGTACGTATCCACTCTTTGCAATTGTAACTAATGTAATTTAAAAGTATCCTTCAAACTGCTTAAACAGCAATATTTCAAATACAAAGAAATACACACAGACACACAGACACACACACACACACACACACACACATATATATATATATATATATATATATATATATATATATATATATATATATATATATATATATATATATATATATATATATATATATATAATTTTTCCCTAAAATACTTTTAATATTTTTTGAGAGAATTGTTCTCATCATTTATTTTTAAATCACTTATTTTAAATTCAAGAATTATTAAATTACCTTATCGATTTTTTAGTAAATGGAATTTATCTTCTTGTAAACACTCTAAAAAGTTTCCGTTTCAAAGCACCCTTCATCAATGAATTTACAAACTTCAAGTAAGTTTTTTTCTAAAAAAAGAGAACACTTAAACAAATAAAAAGGTAATCCTTGAGGTACAGAAAAAAAAATATAAAAAACTGCTTCTCCTTGTAAAAGTCTTTTGAACTATTGAATTTTGTATCCGCAAATGCGTATTTTTTCCTTCTTTTCTAATGAATTTCTTTTGTTTGCAATTTTTAAGTCGAGTCATGTTGTTATGTCTTAGAATTTGCATGGAAACTGTTAAAGAAGAGAAGCTCAGCTAAGCATGCAAAATAGATTAGTAGAAGTGTAATTGAATAGAAAAGATAACAGTGAACCTTTGTGCTTCCCTACGTCCCTCCATGACGTCATTTTCTTATTCCAAGAAATTTATCATACTTTATCCTTGAATTCAATTTACATATGAGCATTTTTTAATACTTCGAAGAATGAAAGTACTTTAAGGTGAGTCAAGGAGATTTCAATTAAGTATTAGTATAAGAGTAATTTTTTTTATATAAAAAGGAAGGTTTTAAAATTAAATAAGTAATATTTATGGCTGAAAATAGTAGACAAAATTATCCTGTCAAATCGCGATAGAAATTTTGGTGTTTAAATAAATACCTTCTATTAAATTGTCTTAAGAGAGAAATTACTCAAAAATAACTATTGGATTCTTTCCCAATATGCACATTTAAAAATTCTGAAAAAGTTTTAAAAATAAGTAGCTTTTTAAAATAAATAGAGGATGTTTTAAATATATGATGATTTTTTGGTCTTAAAATCAATTCATACTACTTCTATTTAAGTACACAAATTGTTTAATTATGACATTATGTTACATCCTCTTATTATGTAAATATTTATATAATTATACAACATACAATAATACTATTACGCTTACTATATTTTTTCCAATAGTCTATATTTATTCTTTATAAAATTGTGTACATAATGAATAATTATTATTCAGCTAAAACAAGTTAGGTTAATTTTAATGACTATGAAATTGTTTTTCTAAAATTTCAGAAACTTTAGTACGTATTCTATCTTTACATTTGTAACTAATGGAATATAAAAGTGTCCTTCAAACTGCTTTAACAGCAAATGTTTCATATACAAGTAAATGCATGTATATATATAAAATATACTACAGCTTACAATAGTCTTAAATTCAATGTTTTCACATTTTAAGACTGATTACGACTTATGCACGGCTGAGTAAATGTACGTTACTTAAAAATTTTTTGTTGAAAATAAATTGCAGATTGTAATCAAAGGGAGTGTTGTGAAATTTGAATTTCCTTATACATTTTGGCTTACACAAAATGACGCTTTTCTGTGGAAATCTGATTACTGTAGGTTTTCTTTTAATATTACAATATTTTCACTTTGTATAAGGATGGAAAAAGTAAAGATAATTATTGTAATTTCAAGAGCCGTGGTGAAGTTTTGTAATTCATGACTGATGAGAACTCCCTCTTTTGTGGTATTAAGTGCCCGTTATTTATCTTTTTACTTGCAAGTCACAGCTATCAATGTTTTAAATTATTGAATAGTACTCATTCAGCAATTTTCCGGTAGAAAAGCATAAGATTCCTTTTAGTGATGTTGTCAATGTTTATAAAACATGGATTAGGAGACCTTGGTATACAAATTAAGGATTATTCCAGTAGTCTAAAAAGAATCATACAAGCAGTAAGACATCAAAACCTATTTACTGCAATTATTGTCTCTTTAGTATATTAAACCCTTCCGGTAAAATGAAGAGTCTAGCTCGTCATTAGTTTTTCATTCCATACCGCACAATGACGAGCTACACTCGTCATGCGATTAAAGTTACTGTTAAATATGATAATTTAGTTTAAAATTTCTAGTGTACTGAATTTGGCAACAATTTTATCACTTGTGAAAATCACAAGTCACTATTGCATATTGTTTACTTAGAATTTCTTGGTACAAGTCATTGCCAAATTAATGAGTCAGAATAAAAGAAAACCGACTAAGAAATGCCGTGTGTGTTACAAGAATCAAATTAAAAGTGAGACTACTTGGCGGTGTAAACAATTAAGAATTCCTTTGCACTTTGTTTAGAAAAGTACCACTAGCTTGAAGACTATTATCTGTATACCTTATTAATGTTTTGCTTTGATATTTTCTTAATTTTACTGTTTCTGATATTATTTAACACTATGTAAAAAGTGGATTTTAATTAAGAATATGTAAGAATTGTAAAATGAAACAAGTTTTTTAAATAAAAATTAAATGGTTATTTCATGCACATTTTTTCATTATTAAATTATACCGAAAGGGGTAAAGTGACCATTATTTATCTTTTACTTACACCTTACAACTACATAGTGTATTGAGGAATTGCATCTACTTATACAGTTATTTTCCAGTAAAAAAGTCCTAAAATTAGTTTTAGTAATACTGCCAATTTTTGTAACCCAAGGATTGACGAAACCACGGCGTACCACTTAAGGCCGATTATAATTGGTCAGACACATCTCTACTACAAGTAAGACATGAAACCAATTGACTATAATTACTGTATCTTTAGTATGAAGAGCTAGTTATTTTTCTTTTACTTTCATCTTATATCTAACTGTCTATTGAAGAATTGCGTAGTTCTCATTCAGAGATTATCCGGTAAAAAAGCATAAGATAGTCGGTTATAGAATAAACATTTAACCGAGAGTGCGTATTTTTACATTTGTCAAAATTAAAAAAAATCATGTTGAAATGTCGCCTTTATTTATGAACGAGCCATAGTTACGGTGCTAATAATTACCAGTAGAAGATAAATATACACAATCTTTCAACGTACAACTACGACCCTTATTTAACCCTTTAACGGACAGTAGGTTTCAGAGTGAAACCACATGTTAAATTCTTTCTCTGCTTGTTGAAAACATACGATGTATTTTTAGGTCTTTTTATATCTATCACATTTCCTACTCACAGCAAAGAGTATACAAGAGCTACATATTTCATTTGAAATATGCGTTTTTAAACTTACTTTACCTGGAAATGTCAGTGATATGATGTTTCCACTTATAACACCAAATAAAAAATATCTATCTAAAAAACATTTGTAAATTTTTTGTTTGGATTTGAGCGCTAAGATCTATTCTTTTGCAACACGATGGCTAATGAAACCGAAACCTACAGCTTAAAGCCAATACCGAACGGCTACGAACATCTATGTCGGCAGTGGGAATTGAACCCACGAATTCCGGTACCTAAAAGTAGCGCTCTACCTTAAGGACATCGTTCGACTATAAATTGTTTCGTTTTTTCTTTGTTATACCCTTTTTTATGATAATCATTGTTTCCCCAGCATAATTAAACCTTAACAAAAGTAATTTTTCTCCGTACAAGAGTTTTGCACTTTAAACACCCCTCAAATTCAACCCCACCGCCCTCAAGAAATGTAAAAAAAAATATTCATTTATATTTATATAGTTTATAGATACCATTTATGAACTAATTTCATTAAATCCCGAAGAATTTATATGAATGACCTTTAAAGGGTTAAACGGCTTTAACAGTAGTGTAGAGAACATAATTTCGTTGTGGTAAGCCTAATAATTTTAGTTATTTGCTTTACATATTATATTTATCATTTGCTGACAGTTTTAGATCAATATTATCATTCTTTCTAAACAATGATGCCATGAAGCACAAATGTTTGTAATTCGCGATCTCGAAGTGAAAATTAGATCACTACAAGAGCCTAAATTATATGTATGAAATCAAAATGTAGAGATTTGTTCATCAGAAATATAACGTTCATGAAAGGGAAGCAATGTTTTAAGAAAACTTGAAAGTAGTCAAGGAAAGAGAAAATCATTAAAAAATAGGAGGATCGTCGATGTCGTAGATCATAATAAAAGGATGTTAGATTTTTCACTTCCAACACTGCGATAAATAAAATCTACTGACAGTAAGTAAGAATGCTTAAATAAAGTACGAACTGATACTTTAAATACCATATCGAACTATAAAAAGGCAATGAAGGAATCGGCTTGATTATAGGATTTATTCAAAAGAATTAGCTGTTTATAAGTCATTACAATTAATGAATAACGAATATGTCATGAATTAAAAGTATGTGTTTGGATAAAGATTGGGCTACAGATTTAGAGAATTTCCACCACACAACAATAGTGCAAAATGGTGTCTCCACTCTTGTTTTCCGCAAGATACTTTTAAGTTTGTGTCATCAGATCTCTAGACAATATTGTGACTTTTTATGAAAATACGTGAAGGAACGTGTTTTTGTATCTCTTTTACCTACACATACCAAAGGCCTTAAACACATTCTAGTAGAATTAGTGGTTTCGATCATGTAACAATAAGTTACATTCGGTTCAGGTCCCCGTGGGTCTTCGACGGGGACATGCCGGGGCAGGACCGGTTTGAATGCAAAGAGACTTATTCTCCAGCCAATAGAGGTGTCCGTACGTTTGGGGAATTTTGACCTCCCCCCCCCCGCCGTTCTGGAGTGGACTCTTTTTTGTGTCCGCGGACAGAAAAACATTTTTTTGGAGCTAACAAGGTTGTTACCAGAAGAGTAGAATGTGAACGGCTGGCATGTGGATGACTCAATTTGAAAAAAAATAGCCATTTTAAGGCCGACGCGCCGACTCGAGAGCGTCTTTGATCTACAAATGATAAGTTGATTCAACTATTTGTATTCCTTAGGCATTTATCTAATTATAAAAAAATTTAATCAAGACCTATTTTTCATGTGTTTCTTAATGAGTTTTAACTTCTTTCTCAAACACTAGGCCATCGTAACAATATTTTTTTCAGATCAATACCATGATCTTGCAGAAAGTGAAGACTGTATTTACAAATAATTTTCAGTTTACCCACAGAATATTTTCATACTATTTTTGAAAGATTTTGTACTTTGAAAATTATTACTCTTTGACGTGTTACTTTTATATGTCTCGAATGCGTGTCCAAGAGTTATTGTGATATTTTAAATCATGATTTCTCTTTTTATACTCTTATTATGTATTTTCAGCCCAATTACCTAATGTATTTCTTATAAAAGTTTAACAGCACAGAAAGCAATACTTAGCGAAATAAAAGAAAATCATGCAAAATAAAAATACCTTTATAAAAGTAGAACTTTCTAACTTATTACACTTTTTCTATTTATCAGATTTGTACTAATATAACAAAATAAATGGGGTTTTAGAAAAATTCCAGCAATTTGGGCTTAACTTTTAATCAAAAATAAAAACTTAAAGAAGTTGAAAGTTCTCACGCATAACAAAATTATCCCATTATTTATTTAAATATTTGCATAAATATCTTCAATTTACAGATATTGCATTGTAACATAAACGTATTTTTCTGCCGAAATAATGTCATTTCCTTACAGATAGATTCCCTTGTATGTTAAGAGAGTCTAGTTTGAAACTGCCGGAAATGGATTTGCCACGTTCCTGCAACTCTTCGATTTGCTTACCTTTCCAAAATCTAAATAATGGCTTTCGAACGGTCAAATTCCACTATAAATTTCAGTTGAACAAACTCATCAGTTTGAGTAAAATACCGATAGAATTACATATGAGTTTGCAGGAAATATATTTTATGCCACATTTAAATATATAGCTTATGTTTAATATATTATTCTTAGCAAATTTTAAATTCTTGAAAATATGCAAAAGTAATTATATAATTAATTCTCTTAACTTTTTATTTATTATAACTTTTAAGCCGTATATATATATATGTATATATAATTTCAGCAAACATTTAAATATATAATAAAGTCTTATTAATAATTAAAAATAGGGTACAAAACAAAAATAATAAACATAATTGAGTTATTTAAATGTCTTAACTCATAGCACAATCTAATGTAAACTGTGTAAGGACATAAAATATTTACTTACTAAGTATACAGAAATTTACTAAATAAAGTATTAAAGTATTAAGAGTTATGTTATTGTGCTCTTCTGGGGTAGGATAAAAGTAAGATAAAGTAAGATAATATTTAATACATATAGACAGAAATTAATAGGGAGCAAGGGAAACTCTTTTATACATAAATATTTATATTATCTAAAATATAACTTTAGAATTTTATATAAAGTTACTTATACACATAAATCTAAATTATGGAGGCATATACATTTAGAGCTCTAAATCTAGAATTTAGATGTCTAGATCTCTTTAATGCTTTTATTCGTTTCTTGATAAAATAAAATATATTGTCCTCTTTAGAGTGCCTGATCAGAAGTTTGGTAATACCGCTCAAACCTTGAAATCTTTAGATTTTTTTTTATTTGTCTAAGTTTATTTTTAGCATAATAAATATAATAAAAGACAAATAGTAAACTCAAATAATTTCAAAATTAACTCATTTTGTAAGTAAAATGTAACATTTAAATTATCTATATTAGAAACTAAATTTTTAAATTAAAGTAGCACAAAATATCTGTTTTCTTCTGTTAATTTCAAACTTTAACGAATTATAAATAAAAACTAAAAACTAATAAAAGACTGAAAAATGAGAAAATAAACATATTATCTTACTATAATGTAAAATTTATCTACCGCGTTATTTATTTGAGATTCATATAATAAAAAATTGGTAACAAACTTTCAAGTGAATTTTATAGAAATATTTCTATACGATTAAATCAAAATTATGGAGGCACCTGCATTTGAAAACTTTAAATTTTGAATATAGATGCAAGATCTATTTAAAGCTTTTATTTGTTTCTGCATAAAATAAAACGTTTTATCCTTTTAGAGTGGCTGATTAGAACTTTGGTAATAAAGCTCTAACCCTGAAAAGGCTAGTTTTCTTTAATATACTAAGTATTATTTTTTATAAACCATAGCAAATATAACAAAATGAAAAATATTAAATACAATTAACAACAAGATTAACTCCTTTTGTAAGTAAAACATAACATGTAAATTATCTATATTATAAGCTAATTTTTTTTAAAGTAACTCAAAATATGTTTCATTCTGTAAATTTCATACTTCAAAGAATTATAAATAAAAAACGAAAAAACTAATAAAAGACTGAAAATTTAAAAAAAAAATAGCCATTATCTTTCTATACTATAAAATATACTTTTCATGTAATCTATTTGAGGTTCATTCAACAAAAAATTGGTAATAAATTTTCATTTGAATTTTATATAAATTTTTTTATGCTATTAAATCAAAATTATGGGAGCACCTGCATGTGAAAACTATAAATTTTGAATTTAGATGCCTAGATCCCTTCAAAATTTTCATAAGAGTTTCTTCATAAAATAAAGCATTTTATAATTTTAGAGTGGCTGATTACAAGTTTGGTAATAACGCTCTAATCCTGAAAACTCTAGTGTTTTTTTATTATTTTAAGTATTAATTTTTATTAAGTTTAGCAAATATAACAAAATAAAAATATTAAACACAATTAATCTCAAGATTAACAACTTTTGTAAGTAAAAAATCACATTTGAATTATCTATATTAGAAAGTAAATTTTTAAATTAAAGTAGCTCAAAATATCTGTTTCATTGTGTGAATTTCAAACTTCAAAGAATTATAAGTAAAAAACGAAAAACTTGTAAATGGCTGAAGTATTAAAAAAAACAACCCTTATCTTTCTATACTATAAAATATATTTCTCAAGTAATCTATTTGAGATTATTGTAATAAAATTTGGTAATAAACTTTCAATAAATATTTTATAGAATAAAATATTTTTATTCAATATATATTTTTATAATTAAATCTAATTAATGGGGGAACCTGCCTTTGAAAACTTTAAATTTTGAATTTAGATGCTTAGATCCCATCAAAGCTTTCATTTGTTTTTCATAAAATAAAGCGTTTTATCATTTTAGAGTGGCTGATTACAAGTTTGGTAATAACGCTCTAACTCTGAAAACTCTAGTGTTTTTTATTATTTTAAGTATTAATTTTTATTAAGTTTAGCAAATATAACAAAATAAAAAATATTAAACACAATTAATCTCAAGATTAACACCTTTTGTAAGTAAAAAATAACATTTGAATTGTATATATTAGAATGTATTTTTTTAAATTAAAGTAGCTCAAAATATCTGTTTCATTCTGTGAATTTCAAACTTTAAAGAATTATAAATAAAAAACGAAAAACTTATAAATGTCTGAAGTATTAAAAAAAACAACCTTTATCTTTCTATACTATAAAATATATTTCTCAAGTAATCTATTTGAGATTCATATAAAGAAAATTGGTAATAAACTTTTATTTGAATTTTATATAAATATTTTTATACAATTAAATTTAAATTATGGGCGCAACTATATTTTAAAACTTTAGATCTTGAATTTAGATGCCTAGATCTCTTCAAATCCTTTATTTGTTTCTTCATATAATAAAGCATTTTATTCTTTTAGAGGGGCTGATTACAAGTATGGTAATAAGGCTCTAACCCTGAAAATTCTAGTGTTTTGTATTATATTAAGTATCAATTTTTAATAAGAATAGCAAATATTACAAAATGAAAATTACGATAAGAAATTAACCACGTTTAACACCTTTTATAAATAAAATATAACTATTGAATTATCTATATTAGAAGGTAAATTTTTATATTAAAGTAGCTGAAAATATATGTTTCATACTGTGAATTTCAAACTTTATAGAATTATAAATAAAATACGAAAATCTAATAAAAGAATGAAAAATTAAAAAAACAGGCATTCTCTTTCTATACTATAAAATATATTTCTATTTGAATTTCATGTAATAAAAATTGATAATAAAATTTATTACAATGCATAAAATGCATAAATTGCATAAATTTATGCATAAATATATTCGAATTTATCCTCTATAATCTATTTGAGATTTATATAATAAAAATTAGTCACAAACTTTTATATTATACATAAAAATATTTTCTAGTTAGCACATATCAAGTTTGATTTTTGGATAAGTGAAGTTTTATCTTTTAAATTTAGTATACACATATTATTGTTTTTTAAAAATTATATATTCATTCAAATATTACGTTGATATGTTTTAAATGAATTATACACTTATTAAAGTTCTGAGAAAAATTTATCAGAAGAGAAACAGAAGAATTATCTTGAAACAAATATAAAATATGCTAATGATTATTTTACAGAACGAATTCTAATATGTTCGAAATGTTAATAAATAACTGCTGAAGGCAACGTCTTTATATTTTGTCATATATATAAAATAAAACAATATTGATTGCAATGCATAAATTGCATAAATTTATGCATAAATATATTACAAAGTATCTCATGTAGTTTGTTTGAGATTTATGTAATAAAAAATTGTAGTAGGCTTTCATTTTAAACATAAACATATTTTCTAGGCTGCACATTTCAAGTTTGAATTTAGAGTAAGTGAAGTTCTATTTTTTAAATTTAGTGTATACATTTTCTTGTTTTTTTTAAAATGTATATTTATTCAGATATCAATTTGATATTTTTTAATGAAATTATACACTTATTAAAGTTCTAGCAAACATTTTATCCGAAAAGAAACAGAAGCATTACATTGAATCAAATATAAAATATGGTAATGAATATGTTACAGCATGGCCTTTCATATGTTCCCAATGTTAAGAAATGAATTCTTAAGGCAAAAATGTCTTTTTATTTCCTCATATATACAAAAATATATATAAAATTTATTAGAATGCATAAATTGCATAAATTTATGCATAAATATATTACAATGTATCTAACGTAATTTATTTGGGATTTATGTAATAAAAAATTGGTAATAAACTTTCATTTTAAACATAAACATATTTTCTAGGTTACACATTTCAAGTTTGATTTTCCAGTAAGTGAAGTTCTACATTTTAAATTTAGTGTATACATTGTATTGTTATTTTATTAAATGTATATTCATTCAGATATCAAGTTGATATGTATTTAATGAAATTATGCACTTATTAAATCTCTAGGGAAAATTTTATCTTAAATGAGTCACATTTATTTACTTTATAATGAATCAACAATAAAATGTGTTAAAAACTATTTTACAGGAAGAAGTTTAATATGTTCCTACTATGAAAAAACGAATGATAAAAGCAACAATTATTTTTTATTTTCTCAAATATACAATACAAAAGAAAATATATTAAATTGCATAGTATGAATGAATTTTGCATGTTCCTTCCCGTGCATAAAGTATAAATACATTTTCTTATTATTTTTATTTATGAAAATATATTAAGAATTTCTTATCAATTGATATTTAACTCCCACTTGAAGCGTATATCACTTTATAATCATCGATTTCTTAGTAAATAAGCTTTATCCTCCATAAATTACTTTGAAAAAATCTGGAGCTTTCTTATCAAGAAGTATTCATAAACTTATGAAGGAAAAAAATTTTGAAAGAAATGAAAAAACTTCCAAACTGCGTTGAAAAGAAAAAATTGAAAGCTCTAACTTCTACTAATAAAAGACTTTTGAGCTTATGTATTTTGCTTCTATTACTGGAGTTTTTTTTCTCTATCTTTAATAAACTCCTTTGTAAGTTACTTTTGAAGCGAGTTATGTACTGTTATAGGTTGAGAATTAACTTGAAAATAGCCTGTGGGTGAATATTCATCTAGGCATGAAGATCAGATTATCTATTACGGCGAATAGCAGTCAATCGATGGATTTAAGTCCCAGTAGAATATAACTTTCATAGAACAAGATACTTATTAAACTATGTTTCAAGACATGAAAATATTTTGTTTTCATTAATAACAACAATAAGATGCAAAATTTAAGAAAACATGACTTAAAACTCAACAAATTAGGATATAAGGATTTATCTTGATAAAATAATATATGCAGAACATGTTTCATATGGAATAAGAGCTTTTTTAAAATACCTTGCCATTACAATTTACGATAAAACAGTGTTTTTAAGAGGAGTAGGGATCTAGTATGTAGAATTTTATCAATGTAGAATAGAACTTAAGATACAACTATCCTCAGGATAAATTGAAGATGAGATATCACGTTCATAATAAACTATTTTTGTTTTTGTCAAGTGATTGTTTGGCAGTAAAATATTTGTTTTGTTCTGTAAGGTGAAACTTAACCAATATTCAATATTTATTATAAAAATTAGCAAGTAGGATAGAAGAATTTATCTTGATAAAATAATTGGTGCAGTACATGTTTCTTGTGGAATACGATCGCTTTTAAAATACCTCGCCATTAGAATGTACTATAAAACAGTGTTTTAAAGAGGAGTAGGGATCAAGTATGTAGAATTGAGTGAGTATAGAATAGAACTTAAGAAACAACTTTTCTTAGGATAATCTGAAGCTCAGTTAACACGTTTATATTAAACTATTTTTGTTTTTGTCAAGGGATTGTTTTGCAGTAAAATATTTGTTTTGTTCTGTAAGTTGAACCTTAACCAATAGTCAATATTTAATATTAAAATTAGCAGGTGTTATTTAATTGATAATTGTAAAAAATACCGTATAACAAGATCCAAATTTATATATAATATATTTATTATTATTATTATTATTATTATTATTATTATTATTGTTATTATTATTATTATTATTATTATTATTATTATCATCATCAACATTGTTATTATTCTAAAGAAATCTTTCAGAATAAAGAATACTTTTTTTGTTAAAAAATCATTTTTTATTTTACATATTTAGAAAAAATATTTTGCTCCCCATTTTATTTCTTTTTTATTTGGTGTAAATTTTATGTTTTTCAAATATATTGCTTTTTTTAATAAAAACAAATAACTTTTAAAGGTTATACCCCAAACACTGATATCTGAAATATTTTATTCTAAACATAGCTAAATATCTTTACATAGAATCTAAAATAAGCTGTTATAATACAGATACGTCAGATTAAATTGTTCTATGTCCTCGTATGATGTGATCATTGAAGATGTCAGATATCATTTCAAGTGTTCATATACTAAATAACATTTTATTACAATGTACTCCATTACATTGTTTACCATACTACGTTTATTCAACAAATATGTATATGTTATTTCACAACAATCTTTCATGGAAATAAATTCTGAATTTCTTTATCTACAGATGATTAAGCTTCATCTCAAGCGTATAGCTATCCATAATCTTTTCGATTTCATAGATTATAATTTTTAGCCTTCATAAATTACTTAAAAACTTCATAGATTTATTAATAAGAAAAGTTATGAAAGATATGAGAGATGATTTATGCTAAAAAAAAGTTTTGAAAGAAATAATAAAATCAAATTCTGATGCGAAGTAAAAATAAAAGCTATAACTTTTACTAATAAACTATTTTAAGCTTATGCATTTTGCTTCTATGAACACAGATATTTTTTTTCTACATTTTTAATGAACTACTTTTGTAAGTAGTTTTTGACGTGTGTGAAGTAATGTTACGGTTTACGAATTTGAACGAAAATTGGGTGGAAAATATCCAGCTAATCATGACGATCAGATAATCACATACAAAATAATCAGTTCATTTAATTCTAAATAGATTATCAATTTGGAATAACACCACAATTACCAAGATTCATTTTCTAAATTTAATTAAAAAATTATTTGAACACCTATCTTACTATTAACAATAGGTTGACATTTTTACATAACGAAACTCAAAATTAAACTAATTGCTATCTAAAATTTTATCTTAACAGACTACTAGGTAGAAGAGGCAATTGTTACGGAATAAAGCTATATATTTACAGTACATTATAGATATGTTTTTATATATTAAAACCAATGCAAAGTCACACTTTAAATGTGGAACTGAACTAAAATACGACTTGTTTCTTCTGAATAAAAACAAACTGAGAGAACTTTTTAAACATAAAAGAAATCTTTCTTGCAGAGTGATTATTGTGCATCACAATATCTGTTGATTATGTAAACTAAATCTTTAATAATCTTTAGGAATAATTTTAAAACGAAATTAGTACTACGAAAATTCTAAACCTATTTTATCAAAAATAATCATACACTTAGAACAAAAAATGTCTTAAAAATTAAAAAAGACGCTTCTCTGTGAAGAAAAAATAAAAGCTATAACTAATACTAAAAAATAGATTTTTGAGCTTATGTATTTTGATTCTATGAACACAGATATTTTTTTTCTACATTTTTAATGAAATACTCTTGTAACTAATTTTTGATGTGTGTCAAGTAATATTATAGTTTAAGAATCTGCAAGAAAATTTGGTGGAAAATATCTAACGAATCATGAAGATCAGATAATCACATACAAAACAATTAGTTCATTTAATTACAAGTAGATTATCAATTTGGAATAACATCAAAATTACTAAGACTCATTTTCTAAATTTAATTAAAAAATTATTATTAACATCTGTCTTAGTATTAAAAATAGTTTGATCTTTTTGACATAACGAAACTCAAAATTAAACTAATTTCTATCTAAGAATTTATCTTAACAGACTACTAAGTAGAAGATGCATTTGTTATGGAATAAAGCTATATTTTTACAGTACATTATATATATGTTTTTAAATATTAAAACCAATGCAAAGTCACACTTTAAATGCGGAACTGAACTAAAATACGACTTGTTTCTTCTGAATAAAAACAAACTGAGAGAAATTTTTCTTGCAGAGTGATTATTGTGCATCACAATATCTGTTGATTATGTAAACTAAATCTTTAATAATCTTTAGGTTGGTTGGTTGAGGTTTTTTGGCACAAAATCCAGGCAAGGATATGTTGCGTCATACGAAAGAGTAAGATTCTAAAGCATAAAAAATATAATTTAAAAGAGGACACTATCAAGTGCTTAAAAAACAAATACTAGTAAAAAACGATGTAAATGGTCGAATTAAAACTCTTTTTTTTAAAGTTAAACAAGGTTAAAAATATTGATGCAAATCAGAAATTCAAAAAGTTTTCGGTGGGGAGGGGGTCGGCCAAAAGTTCACTCAGACTGGGATGAAAGGTTTTAAAATATATGTTGTAAAATCGTGTAAAAGCCGCACATGAAGTTAAAATGTGATGAACAGTGATATGAGTGTGACAGGAAGAACATTGTGGAGCAGGCTCAACCAAAAGTAAATGTTTATGAGTGAGTCTTGTATGACCAATGCAAAGACGTGTTAAAATAACATCAAATTTCCGATTCGGAAAACATGGCCAAAATGATATCAATGGTTTTAGAGCGTGAAGCTTGTTAAGAGTTTGCAAATTCCATTCAGAATTCCAGCGGTCATGTGTGCTAAATGGCTTTTTTGATGTCATTGTCAGGCAGATCACCATTGTAAAATGTAGTTGAATGTGTCGCCAAAGTATCCACTCTCTCGTTGCCGGAAATACCAACGTGGCCAGGAACCCAACAGAAAAGTATGTTAAAACCTCTACGGGAAAGTTTTCTATGCAGCTGAATAACCAGAGAAACGTAAGTGTGATTTTTGGAATCTGATTTCAGGCTTTCCAAAGCACTCAATGAGTCTGAGTGGATTATTAAGAGTCTATTGTTGCTGGAAGAAATGTATCTTAAAGCCTCGTATATTGCAATTACTTCAGCTGTAAATATGGAGCAAAAAAGATGAAGTCTGTAGCTGAAAACGTCACCGTTACCACAAAACGCAAAACCAGTATAATCTTCAGATTTTAAGCCGTCTGTTTAGATATTCTCATAGTTAAGATATTGAGGCTTAAAGGAACTGAATAGTTGTTGGTAAATATAGTGGTCTGTACTTTCTTTTATAAAGCCCTTAAAGGGTTGGATATATTGAATATTATGTTATGGTAAGAATCTTTAGGAAAAATTTTAAAACGAAATTAGTACTACGAAAATTCTAAACCTATTTTATCAAAAATAATCATACACTTAGAACAAAAAATGTCTTAAAAATTAAAAAAATAAGCTTCTCTGTAAAGAAAAAATAAAAGCTATAACTCCTACTAAAAAATAGATTTTTGAGCTTATGCATTTAGCTTCTATAAATACAGATCTTTTTTTCTCCATCTTCATTAATCTGCTTTGGTAAGTAATTTTTAAAATGAGTTTATATAATTATAGATTAAAAATTTGCATGAAAGCATTTGATGAAATATACGAGGGTTGGGTATTTAATAGTGACAACTATTTATTTACATGGAATAGAAAACGGTTGATGTAATATAGCAGGGTTGGAACTGTAATTGTGTCAACTATTTATTTACATGGGATAGAAAAGTGATTAATGTCACCATGTTTTACAGTCCTTCAGTACAGTCACAGGCATTGTATATAAATGTGTCTTTACTTTGTGACAAAGTAAAATACACTCATGTCCATAAATTAAGGATAATGAAGTTCAGGCAATGAAAGAGACAAAAGCAAAACAAATTTGACTTATTTGTAAAGTCTATTTATTAAACAAAAGGTAAAGAGAAAAAATGCTATATGTTTGACATAATTAATAAAAATTGTAATTTTTACTCCCTGGAGCAAATTTCAAAAAAGAACCTATTTACAGAAAAGAGTATAACATGATTAGTATCATGGTTAATACGGAGTATGTCTCCCGGACGATGCAATACAAGCGTTACAACGCCTACGCATGCTGAGTATCAGATTATCAATCTGATCTTGGGGGAAATTACACCACTCATCAAGCAATGCCCTCCGAAGTTCCGATAGACAGTTGGGAGGGGGTTGACGGGCTGCAATTCGTCGGCCAAGCATGTCCCACACATGCTCTATTGGATTCAAGTCCGGTGAGTATGCTGGCCAATCCATACGGGTGATATCCTCCGATTGAAGACATTCGTCTACAATGTTTGCACGGTGAGGTCGGGCGTTGTCATCCATATACAGAAATTCAGGACCCATGGCACCCCGAAACAAACGTACATGTTGTTCCAGAATGACATCCCGATAGATGTGGCCTGTCATCGTTACACTCTGAACATGCAGGTCAGTTCTGGAATCAAGAATAATTCCTCCCCAAACGAGCCATCCTGCACCACCGTAACGGTGTCGTTCAATGGTGTTCTCTTGGTGGTAACGGGTACCTGGCGCTCTCCATATGAAAGTCCAGCGAGAATCAGAATGTAAACTGAACCTGGACTCGTCGGAAAACATCACACAAGACAACTGTTGCGGTGTCCACAATGCATGCTCTCTAGCCCAGCATAATCGCAGGCGACAGTGAGTTGCGGTAAGGGGAACAGATGTGACAGGCCTACGAGGATATATACCAATGTTCCCTAAGCGTCTGTACACGGTATGCCTTGAAACTGTCGTACCGGTAGCTGAAGAGAGCTGACGAGACAGGTCTGATGCTGTGCTCCGTCTGTTTCTTTTGGCAGTAACCTCCAAATACCGGTCATCATTGTCATAGTAACTCGGGGGCTACCTGTACTGTAACATCTACTCACATTACCATCATGTTTGAATCGTTGCCAAAGCCTGGAGATGACACTCTGGGCGATTCCAAGTTCCTCGGATACTTCCAGCTGGGTACGTCCACATTCCAGTCGTCCGATAATTCTAATACGTAAAATATCCTCCAAATGCTTCCTTTGTGCCATAACTATGCGGTTATTGCACTGAAAGGCTTTTAAAGTGCTTGTGAACAATTTTACTTCTTTGCTACCATTCCTTATATACCCCTTTCATACACTCTCGTCATTGTGACGTACTATCTGCGTCATCTGGTGGTTTCCTGCAATTTGCATATTCTTCTTCAAGATGTGTGTGATAATTCTACAGGTGAAATTTTTATTTTAGAGCTCAGTTTCTGTGTGATTCTGAATTATCCTTAATTTATGGACATAAGTGTACATTACTATTATTGCTGTAATTAAAGCTCAGAAAAAATAACACATCATTGTATTCCATTTCATATATAAAATTAATTTCTGTTTTCCAAATTTTAAACGTTAATTTTACTTAGAACTGGATTGCTTTTCTTAATCTTTGCACATTTTTTTTTGTTTTTTCAAATATTTCCTCAAATAATAAAACTAAATAATTTTTATAAAGCAGATTCTAATTAATGACCTCCAAAATCTTTTATTCTAAACTAGGTAAAATTTTTCATTATGTTGAATAAAAATAAGCTGTTATAATGAAGTTTTTTTTTTCAAATTGAACATTATTACGTCTCTTTAATAGTTTTGTTGATATTAGATACTGTTTCAAACATTTAAATAGCTAATACACACCTTATATTGAAATTATTGATGAATGTATGAATGAAATTAGTACTTCCATTTATATAAATTTTAAACATACTTTTTCGGGAGAAGTAGATAGCAATTTTTGTAATGTTGCATACATTCTTTTGTTGTTTATAAATACACATGTTTTAAATAAAACTAATTATTTTTTATAAGGTAGATATTCATTATTGATGTCTGACATCTTTTATTATAAACAGGGTGGAATTATTTACTATATTGAATCTAAAATAACATTTTATGAGGAAGAATTTTTCGCTTTAAAGGTACTATTTTTCCTTAATAAAAAAGTAATGTTTATTATAAAATACTGTATAAATGAAATGACCATGAATCTTGTACTTTGTCACTATATTCTACTGTATAATGAATTCTGATTCCCTTATCTTCAGATATTTATCTTTTGGATGAAGTAAATAGGACTCCATAATCTTACAGATTGCACTGTGAATACGTTTTATCTTCTATAAATTGCTTCAAAAATTTTCTAAGCTTTCTTATCAAAAAGTATTTAGAAATGTAGCATAAAACAAAAGTTTTCCTCACAAATGAAAAAAATACCTCGTGAAAAGTAAAAATAATAAAATTAATCTTTACTATTAAAATACGTTTGAACTTATACATTTTACTGCTTTGAATATAGATTTTCCCATATTTAGTGAACTATTTTTGTAACTTTCGAAGGATGTTAGGTACTATTGTAAGTTGAGAATTTGCATTAAAATAACCGGTGAAAATATTCAGTTAGACGTAAATTCAAAATTATGTCATACAGTGAGTAGAAAACAATCGGTGAATTTGAGTGTCAGAAGAATATTTCTAGATAGATATGATGATATGATATGATATGATATTTAATAAAATTTATTTTCTCTCTTAACTTCTTATAATATTCTGATTTAATTAATAATAACATTAGGAAAAACATTTCACTGAGGCGAAATTAATCAAATTGAGACTTAAGGATTTGTCTAAATGTTGTAATATGGTCAAGAGGTATAGATTAAAGAATAAAGTTTTTATATTTCCGCAAGAGACCTTTAAAGGCAAAATTGATCCATATAAACGAATAATTTTCTATCCTTATCCTAAAGCTCTGAGCACAAATTCATAATCATTCCATATAGCTTCCCTTTAAACTTGTTATTCTTGTTAGAATACATTTGTTTTATTCTGCAAAGACACTTATAAATGAAAGAAAAATGGAAAAGAAATTATTAACTTTTATAAACTCGGTAGTCAAAAATACTTTTTTTAACATGCAAGCAAGAAAAATACATCTCTATTATTTTAATATTAAAGAAAATAAAAGCAGATATATGTATTCTATTTTATCTAAAAATCTAGTTTTGTTTTAAAAATGTTAAAATTCGTTTTGTGGAAGTTGGGTGTTTCCATCTTTATTATTTGTTACATGCGTTTTTAAAAAATATATCACACCATATAATAAAATAAATTAAGTTTTTTGAAGTACATTCTCAATAATGATGTCTGAAATGTTTTATTGTAATCATGATAGAAAGATTTTATTATATTGTATCTAAAATAGGCTGTTACGATGGAGAATTTTCACTAAACAATTTTCTTGTCTCATGAATTTCCGTGGATAAATATTGTTTCAATTCATCAGATGCATAATGCAAGATTACATTTTACTAAAATAGACAATGTGAATAAAATTGTCTCGTAGCGTTTATGATATGAAATTATTTTGTCACTATTTTCTATTATAAAATAAATTCCGAATCTCTTATCTTCAGATGTTTATCTTTCACTTGAAGCAAACATAACTCCATAATCTCATCGATTTCATAGTATATAAGCTTTATTTTCCTTATAAATTACTTCAAAAATCTCCAAATATTTCTTATCAAGAAATATTCATAAACTTAGGATAAAATAAGTTTTCCTTACAAATGAAAAAAAATAAATCTCCGATGCAAAGTAAATATAAAAGTTATAATTTTTACTATTAAAAGACTTTTGGACTTACGTATCTTACTGCCATGAATATAGATTTTTTTCTTCATCTTTAATGAACCGCTTGTGTAAGTAACTTTTGAAGCGAGTACTGCTCTCTTGTAGGTTAGAATTTGCATTAAACTAACCAGTAGAAAAATATTCAGCAAGGCATGAATTCAAAATTATGTCATAAAGCAATTAGAAAATAATCGGTGAATTTTAATTCCAGAAGAATATTTCTAGTTAGATATTCTATGATACGATGATATGATAATTAATAAAATTTATTTTCTCTCTTAACTTGCAACATATTCTGATTTAGTTAATAACTTTGGGGTAACAATTGCAAAGGAAACAGAGAAAAAAAAATGATCAAATTAAGATTGATTTAAGGATTAATCTATATGGTGTAATAAGTGTACGAGATATAATTTAAGGAATAAAGCATATTATATTTCCACATTTTTAGACCCCTTAATGCAAAATTGAAGCATATAAACGTGTTATTTTCTCTCCCTATCCTACAGCTTTGAGTACATCTTTCCATAAAACTTTTCTGTCAACTTGTTATATTTGTAGGAAAATATTTCTTTTGTTATCTAAAGTAAAACTTTAACGAGATTTTAATACTTTCAAATGAAAAACAATGGAAAATATTTTTTAACATTCCAGCAAGTAAAATACATCACTATCATTTTAATAATAAAGATCACAAAACAAGCTGATAAATGTATTCTATTTGATATAAAAAACTACTTTTTGTTTTACAACTGTAAGAATTGGTCTTGTTAGAGTTCGGGATTCCTATCTTTATTATTTTTTACATTCGTTTTTAAAAATATACTACATCATATAAAAAATAAATTAAGTTTTATAAAGTACAATCTCAATAATGATGTCTGAAATATTTTAATATATTGAATCTAAAATAGGCTGTTACAATGGAACATTTTCAATAAAAAATCTTCTTATCTAGTGATTTTTTGTGGATAAATATTGTTTCAATTTATCATATGCATAATACAAAATTACATTTTACTAAAATATACAATACGAATGAATTGTCTCTTAGCGTTTATGATATGAAATTATTTTGTCACTATTTTCTATTTTAAAATAAATTCCAAATCTCTTAACTTCAGATGTTTATCTTTCACTTGAAGCAAACAGAACTAAATAATCTCATCGATCTTATAGTAAATAAACTTTAACTTCCATAAATTACTTCAAAAATCTCTAAACATTTCTTATCAGGAAATATTCATAAACTTAGGATGAAAAAGGTTTTAGTTACAAATGAAAAATAATTGAATCTTTGATGCTAACTAAATATAAAAGCTATAATTTCTACTTATAAAAGACTTTTGGACTCATGTATCTTACTGCTATGAACATAATTTTTTTTCTTCATCTTTAAGGAACTGCTTGTAAAAGTAAGTTTTGAAGCGAGTTAAGTACTATTGTAGATTAGAATTTGCATTAAACTAATCAATAGAAAAATATTTAGCTAGACATGAATTTAAAATTATGGCATACAGCGATTAGAAAACAATCGGAGAATTTTAGTCCCAGAAGAATATTTCTAGATAGATATGATGATATGATACGATAATATGATATTTAATGAAATTTATTTTCTCTCTTAACTTGCAACATATTCTAATTTAGTTAATAATAACATTAGGGTAAAAATTGCGGATTAAACAGAGACAAAATTAATCAAATTAAGGTTTAATAATTCATCTAAATGGTGTAATAAGTGCAAGAGATATAGTTTAAAGAATAAAGAATTTTATAATTTCACAAGAGACCTTTTAATGTAAAATTGAACCATATAAACGGGTTATTTTCTCTCCTTATCCTACAGCTGTGAGTAAAATTTCATAATCTTTCCATAAAACTTTTCTGTCAACTTGGTATTTTTCTTGGGAAATATTTGTTTTATTCTGTAAAGTAAAACTTTTAAGAGTTTTTGATACTTTCAAATGAAAAAAAATGAAAGGAAGTTATTAACTGATATAAAGTCTATAGTAAAATATATTTTTTAACATACAGGCAAGTAAAGTACATTGCTTTCATTTCAATAATAAAGATCACAAAACAAGCAGATAAATGTATTATATTTTATATAAGAAATTATTTCTTTTTTATAAATGTTATAATTGGTTGTATGGGAGATATTGCTTGCTATTCTTTATTATGTGCTCGATACATTTTTAAAAATATATTAGTTCATATAGTAAAACAAATTAAGTTTTATGAAGTAGATTCTCAAATATGATCTATCAAATATTTTATTCTAAATGGCATACAAATATTTTATTGTACTGAATATAATAAACTTTGTTGCAATGAACAATTTTCAACTTAAAGGTACAAAATATTCTTAACTAGTTGATTTTTTTGGTATTAGATATTTTTTCAACTTCTCATATACATAATACAAAACTACATTTTACTAAAATATACTATACGAATGAAATTGCTTCGTAGCGTTTATGATATGATATTATTTTGTCACTAATTTCTATTATAAAATAAATTCTGAATCTCTTAACTTCAGATGTTTATCTTTCACTTGAAGCAAACAAAAATCCAAAATATCATTGATTTCATAGTAAATAAGCTTTATCTTCCATAAATTACTTCAAAAATCTCCAAAGCTTTCTTATCGAGAAATATTCATAAACTTACGATGAAAAAAGTTTTTCTTACAAATGAAAAAAAAACTGAATCTTTGATGCTAACTGAATATAAAAGCTATAATTTCTATTTACAAAATACTTATGGACTCATGTATATTACTGCTATGAACATAATTTTTTTTCTTCATCTTTAAGGAACTGCTTGTGAAAGTAAGTTTTGAAGCGAGTTAAGTGCTATTGTAGATTAGAATTTGCATTCAACTAATTAATAGAAAAATATTTAGCTAGACATGAGTTTAAAATTATGCCATACAGCGATTAGAAAACAATCGAAGAATTTTAGTCCCAGAAGAATATTTCTACATAGATATGATAATATGATACGATAATATGATATATAATGAAATTTATTTTCTCTCTTCTCTTGCAGCATATTCTAATTTTGTTAATAATAACATTAGGGTAAAAATTCTGGAGTAAGCAGAGACAAAATTAATCAAATTAAGGTTTAATAATTCATCTAAATGGTTTAATAATTGCAAGAGACATAGGTTAAAGAATAAAGCATTTTATAGTTTTACAAGAGACCTTTTAATGCAAAATTGAACCATATAAACGGGTTATGTTCTCTCCCTATCTTACAGCTGTGAGTAAAATTTCATAATCTTTCCATAAAACTTTTCTATCAACTTGTTATTTTTCTTAAGAAATATTTGTTTTATTCTGTAAAGTAAAACTTTTAACAGTTTTTGATACTTTCAAATGAAAAAAAAAAATGAAAGAAAGTTTTTTGATATAAAGTCTATAGTAAAATATATTTTTTTAACATACATACAAGTAAAGTACATTGCTTTCATTTCAATAATAAAGATCACAAAACAAGCAGATAAATGTATTATATTTTATATAAGAATTAGTTCTTTTTTACAAATGTTATAATAGGTTGTATGGGAGATATTGCTTGCTATTCTTTATTATATACTCGATACATTTTTAAAAATATATTAGTTCATATAATAAAATAAATTAAGTTTTATGAAGTAGATTCTCAAATATGATCTATCAAATCTTTTATTCTGAACGGCATCGAAATATTTTATTGTACTGAATATAATAAAGTTTGTTGCAATGAACAATTTTCAACTTAAAGGTATAAAATCTTCTTAACTAGTTTTTTTTTTGTATTAGAGATTGTTTCAACTTCTCATATACATAATACAAAACTACATTTTACTAAAATATACTGTACAAATATAATTGCATCGAAGCATTTATGATATGAAATTATTTTGTCACTATATTCTATTATAAAATAAATTCTGAATATCTTATCTTCAGATGTTTATCTTTCACTTGAAGCAAACAGAACTCCATAATCTCATCGATTTCATAGTAAATAAGCTTTATCTTCCATAAATTACTTCAAAAATCTCCAAAGCTTTCTTATCAAGATATATTCATAAACTTAGGATGAAAAAACTTTTTCCTTACAAATGAAAAAAAAAACTGAATCTCGGATGCAAAGTAAAAATAAAAGATATAACTTCTACTAATAAAAGACTTTTGAGCTTATGTATTTTGCTTCTATGAATATAGATATTTTTTTCTCCATTTTTAATGAACTGCTTTTGTAAGTAATTTTTGAAGCGAGTTAAGTGCTATTGTAGGTTGAGAATTTGCATGAAAACAGCCAGTGAAAAATATGCATCTAGGCATGAAGACCAGATTATATCATACAGCGGATAGCATGAAATCTGTGAATATAAGTCCCAATAGAATATCCCTCTTAGAGAAGTGTATTTATCAGACTTTATTTCTTAACACCACTTGGAAAAGATTTTGTTATAATTATTGATTACAGACAATAGGGTGAAAGACTTTAGAAGAATGTGAGTCAAACCTGAACAAATTACTATCAAAAATAAATATCTCAATAGACTAAGTGGTACAACAGAGTTTTTTTTTATTAAAGAATAAAATTTTTATAAAATTAAAACTTTTGAAACTCATGCAAAGATTACTTTTTAAAGTATTTTTAAATGTAGAATTGAACAAAACATATAATTTTCAAGCTGAAGGTACTACAGGAAGTGGTACAAAAGGTTTTTTTATTACGGAATAGAATTTTTATAAAATTAAAACTTTTAAAACGCATGTAAAGATTAATTTTTTTAAAGTATTTTTAAGTGTAGAATTGGAGAAAAATATGATTTTAAAGCTGAAGGGACTACAGAAAGGTGTACAACAGGGTTTTTTTTATTACGGAATAATTTTTTTTTAGAAAAGTCAAAATTTTAAAAGTCACACAAAGACGAATTAAAGAAATATATATTTTAAATGTAGAATTGAACAAAAATTATGATTTTCAAGCTGAAAGTACTACAGAAAGTGGTACAACAGGTTTTTTTTATTACGGAATAGATTTTTTTTATAAAATTCAAACTTTTAAAACTCATGCAAAGATCAAAATTAAAAAAATATTTTTAAATGTAGAATTGAACAAAAAGTATGATTTTCAAGCTGAAAATACTAGAGAAAGTGGTACCACACGTATTTTGTTTTTATCAAGGAATAGAATTTTTATAAATCTCAAAATTTAAAACTCATCCAAAGTTGAAATTTCAAAAATAGATATTTTTAAATGTAGAATTGAACAAAAAATATGATTTTCAAGCTGAAGGGACTACAGAAGTTGGTGCAATAGGATTTTTTTATTACGGAATAAAATATTTATAAAAGTTAAACTTTTAAATCTCATGCAAAGATGAAACTTTTTTAAAAAATATTTTAAAATGTAGAATTGAACAAAAAATATGATTTTCAAGCTGAAGGTACTACAGAAAGTGGTACAACAGGTTTGTTTTATTACGGAATAGAATTTTTATAAATCTCAAAATTTAAAACTCATCCAAAGTTGAAATTTCAAAAATAGATATTTTTAAATGTAGAATTGAACAAAAAATATGATTTTCAAGCTGAAGGTACTACAGATAGTAGTACAACAGGGGATTTTTTTATTACGGAATAGAATTTTTATAAAATTAAAACTTTTAAAACTCACACCAAGATGAAATTTTTTAAAGTATTTTTAAATGTAAAATTGAATAAAAAATATGAGTTTTAAGCTGAAAGTACACCTTACTAACAAAGTTTTTTTTCCAACTAAGCAAATACTTTCATACATGGAAACCGAGATTTCAGCAGGATTTATTTTAACTTGTTTTATAAATTATATATATATTTTATATAGTTTATGTTTTTTAACGGTCATGTGACTTCAAAACATGATAGGTTAAATTTTATGGTCCAAATATAAATGTTTACGTATAAAATCATTCCGGCAGTACATGTTCGTATTCAATTTCTTCTTTTCTGTTGTATAGTTAAATATTTTTACTCAATGAAAATCTAATTTTTATTGCATCGCCTTGTTTTAAACTTCAATATAAAATATATTTATCTAGTAACAATAAATTGTGGGAATTGGAATATTTATGTTCAGTTTTCAAGAAATTTAGAATTAAAGTGTATGATATAAAACTGTTCCTTTTTCTTAAAGTACAGAGTTTTTGAGATATTGGAAGATATTTCATAAGTACAACAACGACAACATTTATTAACAATTATTTTAACAATTTTAATTAAGCATTTATAAGCAATTTAATTTAACAATTTTAATTAAACATTAATTAAAAATAAACAGTTTAATTATTTGTTATACACTGTGTTTAGTATTTGCTTCGAATGCAGTACCTATACTCTGACATAAAATATCAGTTCCTATTTGTTAGGCATTTCAAATTTACATTGTGTTTAAAACAATTTTGTTTTTTGTGTTTAGTTAGAATGAATTCGAATTAAAGTTAGAACCAAATTAAAATTCTTGTAAAAATTGTTTTAAAACAAGTTGAACATTTTTTTTATTAAGTATGGGAAAAAATCAGTCAGAATTAAGATTAATATGTTTAAATGTTTCACAAAAGAACTAAGTGACTTTAATAAAATCCAAAATTATATAAAAGAAAATGTTAATAGAATAAATTTTTAAAGTTGTGCCCATAATAGGTAAAAAGGCTTTTAGTATCATTCTGCGCGTTAGATTAATTGCCGCATCTTGCATAGTTATACCTAGACTCTTGCATAGTTATCCGTAGCACTACATGCACATCTCTTTATTACAAATGAAATAAAATAAAAAAGCCATAATACTCGAAAATAAAGGCAGATAAAACAAAAAAAAAATTTCTGTGTGATATTTTTTAAGAAACTGAAAAATTATAAAAATGTAGTATTACCTTACGAAGAATAAAGACTTACATAACTAATCAATAGTAAATTAGAAAGTTAATTAGCTATCTTCTTCGGTATAATTTTCATCTTTGGAATAAAAGCAAACATTGTCGTTACAATTTCCACATAAATATTTTATTACTCATCACGTGAATCAAGGCAAAATAAAGAAAAGTAAACTATAATAAACTGTTTACTGAAACACAACAATAATGCATTATGGGATGTTACATCACTGTTTAGATGATATAAATAAAAATATATGCAGTTATCTGATAAATTACGAAATTTATATATATTTTTTTTTCTCTGAAAGATTAGTTTTCTTCTTAAAAATAGCAGTTCGTAATATGTCCCAGCCTGCCACTAGTCTTTTTACCCGTTGGTAATCTTCGTGGTTTTTATATATTTCGAAAGATTACCCTGCCATTCTTATTTAGGTCTCATCTAGGTCTCATTAGGTCTCATGTAGGCACTTTTACTTCCAATTTAATAACATTTACTCTCCACTACGAGTGTGTCCAAGCAATAGTAGCATTGTGTCTTTAAAAATTTTAATATATACTTATATTTTATAATAGCTTCTATATCCTAATTATTTTTATCTACCATACATTAGTATGTACCTGAATTGCTTTCTATATCTTTACAGTATTTTACAAAAACATTTTGAAATTATTGATATATAGTTGTGTTGAGGTTCACAACTTGCAGTCATATGAAATACATTTAATATTATTGTTTTGTAAATCATTAATTTAGAGATTAGTTTATTAATTAGTAGTTGTCGACAGAATAAAACAGCATTTTGTCAACTTAAATTATACCATTCATTTTTTCATAATACGTATTAGAGACGTCAATAATTGATCTTAAATAATTCTTATATATTATTCCTATAAATTTACATTATTTTACAAAAAAAAATAAAATAAATTATTAATCTATTGTTTTGTTAAATTTAACAACAAGCAGCAATTTGAAATACAATATATACTACTGTTTTGTAAATCTTTAAATTGATTAATCCAGAGATTCGTTTATTTATTAACTGTTCCCGACAAAAAAAAAGCATTTTGTCAACTCTAATTTTACCATTCATTTTTTTTATAATAGGTATTACAGAAGTCAATAATTGATTTTAAATAGATCTTACATATTCTTCCTAAAACTTAACAGTATTTTACAATAAATAAATAAATAAATAATTATATATCATTGTGTTAAGGTTCACCACTCGCAGCCATATGAAATACAAGCCATATTATCGTTTTGTAAATCTTTAAATTGAATTATTTAGAGATCCGTTTATTGATTAACACTTGTCAACACAAAAAAAAGCATTTTGATCACTTAAATTAAACCATTTATTTTTTCATAACACGTATTTGAGACCTCAATAACTGATATTAAATAATTCTTAAATAAGTAATATTAAATAATTCATAAAAATTTTTAAGGTGTAATATAAATATTTTAAAAATTTTTAAGAAAATTTATATTGGCTAGAGATTTAAGATTTCTTCCTATTTTCTATTTTATGAATTTAAGGGATTACATCTTCAAATATTTTCCACAAATATATATCTTTTTGTCGTATAATATATATTTTATAAATAATGACTTTAAATTGCTACGGCAAAAAAGATTTTAAATTAGAAAAATAAAAAAAATTATCAATAAAAATAAATTTAAGCTTACAAGATATTTTTAATAACTAACAAAATTATTTTCACAGTTCAGAGTAATTTGAATTTTGATTAATATGAAAAGTTTTAGATAAAGCTTTAGTTTAGCAATTTGTCTTAGAAATATTATTTATTAAAAAAAGGAAATAATTTATATATATATATATATATATATATATATATATATATATATATATATATATATATATATATTATATAAGACATTGGGATAATGTTAGTAAAGGTTTGAGTTGTGTTTCATAAATCGATTTTTCTTCAAAACGGCTTTTACACAAAGGACACTTATTGCTTTGATGATGATTGATAGAAAAAGTTTGGCAATTTTTCTCATTTCAAAATAATGATAATTGTATAAGCTTATAAAGTTTTCAACCTCTGAGCTTGAGTGATATATTTTTTGCAAAAGGATAAAAAATATATCAAACTGAAAAGGAGCTTTGTTCATTCTGTCTATTTATTATAAATAACATATATATATTATATATACATATATATATATATATATATATATATATATATATATATATATATATATATATATATATATATATATATATATATATATATATATATATATATATATATATATATATTATATATATATATATATATATATATATATATATATATATATATATATATATATATATATATATATATATATATATATATATATATATATATATATATATATATACTATATATATATATATATACATATATATATATATATATATATATATATATATATATATATATATATATATATATATATATATATATATATATATATATATATATATATATATATATATATATATATATATATATATATATATATATATATATATATATATATATATATATATATATATATATATATATAAATATATATATACTATGATTTATTTTTTATGTGGCTGCGAAACAACGGACACATATAGAGATACACTGAAATATCTCGAGGCAGGACATAAAATTGCATTTCATAAGTGCATTAATTTTATATTGGTAGAAACTTTTAGTAACTAAGAACTATGATATTTGGAAAACTGACTACGTAATGCATCAAGAGATAGAATCTGTAAATGAGGTTTACTAATAATAAGCAGTAAATTACACATGCAATGTATATATGTATATACATGTATACACACACACACACACATATATATATATATATTAATTATATATATATATATATATATATATATATATATATATATATATATATATATATATATATATATATATATATATATATATATATATATATATATATATATATATATATATATATATATATATATATATATATATATATATATATATATATATATCATTGTGTGTGTGGTGTGTGTGTGTGTGTGCTTGTGTTTAATGATATTTTTATCACTTAGAACTCAAATGATATTTTACCGGTAATTTCTTTGAAACAACCCTAGAGATCGTTTTCGAGTGTTCTTAAGTGGAATCGTTCCGGTTGCATATCTAAAAATCTGAAGCTAAATTTACGTCATCCGCATGATACGTTGTGATTGCTAATTGGCTGGTAACTTGAACTATAAAAGCAGATGGATGATATTTAAGAAGAGTTTGGGTAAAGTTTCAGCAGAGTTATTTCGTTTCACAGTTGAGTTGGAAAGATTGATAAACTACAATAGTTTATTTTCTAGTCTCTTTATTTCGTTGTCATTCTCCTCTCAAGTTTCCAATACTGCAGGGAGGTAATAAGAGTCCAGAACTCTACTTAGATTATAAGCTAAAAGTCTCGCTTCCTATATATATATATATATGAATATATGTGTGTGTGTAATATGGGCTAGGTTAATTCAAAATCACAACACATCTTATTTCTTGTGAGATACATGAAATCCATACAACAGGCAATTACTGTTACAAACTCGCGCATCCAGAAAATGTGTCCTGCTTACACACTTTTCAAGTAGAGATTTCTGAGGTAAAAATATTACGAATAATCCCTATGCACAATTGATAATGTGATAAAAAATACCCATGTTTTTAGAGAACTAATGGCTAAAGTGATACAGTCAGAGGCTGAATTAAGTCTATAGCGTGTCTGTAGAGAAAACTCCGTATATATATATATATATACAATATAGAACTAATGCATCTCTACTTATACATTTGCTGAACGCACCAAATACATATTTGTTATAGAATAATATCTTCTTAAAGTAAAAAAAAATTAAAATCATATGATCTTCAAAATCTTTTTTTTATACCTATAAGGATTTTAATTGCTCTGTGTAGTCATTAAACTTTACCCTTAAACATTATCAGAAGCCCTCTGAATGAAATTTCTTAGTTGCCTTTCTGTCACTTTTTCAGAGAGGGTGCAGAATTTTTTGTTCGCACCGAAAGGGAAAAATTACTTCTTTTCTATAACAAAAGAAATGTATGTTGACTTGAATAAGAACCATAAAAACTTTCCAATCTTTTTTTCTTG
>CM063511.1:100132570-100142570 GCA_032207245.1 Pardosa pseudoannulata | reverse complement strand
AAACAACAGAATATGATGTTTACATGAAAGAATGATATAAACACTGCCCGCTCTTCTTTATTTAGAGGGGAATTCCTTTACTGGACTTCTTTATTTTATCTATTTTTTTCCTTTACGTTTATTTTATGATTCTTTCTGAGAGGCGATGGTATCTTTTCAATCAATGGAATTTGTATTCTTTGTATTCTTTGCAAATTTCCCTAAATATTTACAAATTATTTTGCAAAATATCCTCACGATGTTTTTCTTTAAGGTTTTCTATAATATGATCTGTAATATTTTTCATATCGAAAAAAATAATTGTTTTGTTACTATAGCTAAAAAGACTATGTTGAAGAGAAAGAGCGATATAAAATCTTTCCCGACTTCTATTGAGAAAACTTTCATTGGATTTTTTCACTTTTTCCGGAGCTCTTATTCTCAAACTACTTTTTCTTTTATTCTTTTATAGCGAAGGCGATGTTACCTTGATTTTTGTTTTATGAAGGTTACCATTGGGAAGATTTACACATTTTTCAAGTGGGTTTCTAAGAATTTAAAATAATTTTATTAAACCGAGAAGCCCAGATACTTTGTACAACATAAACGTAAAAAAAACTTAAGAAATAATAAAAAAAAAAATTGTATAAATTTCTCTAAACATCGTACAAATATATGGTCAAATTATGAATACTTCTCCATACAATAATAAAATTCTTATATAGGTATAAACACACACACAGATATATATATATATATATATATATATATATATATATATATATATATATATATATATATATATATATATATATATATATATATATATATATATATATATATATATATGTATATATATATATATATATATATATGTATATATATATATATATATATATATATATATATATATATATATATATATGTGTATATATATGTATATATATGTATATATATGTATATATATATATATATATATATTTCTCTTTAACCGTACCATAAGGGTCATTTATATTTTGTAAGATCAAATTAAAAATCTCCTTCTTTCCGACAACAATATAATATGACGTTTACATAAAAGAATGATATAAACATTGCCCGTTCTTCTTATTTTAGAGGGGGAATTTCTTTAATGGACTTCTTTATTTTATCTACTTTTTTTTCCTTTACATTTATGATTATTTCTCAGAGGTGATGGTATCTTTTCAATAAATAAGCCTTCACTGATTGTTTAACTTTTAAACCCTACTCCTTTTCTTTTCCATATGTTTTGGACAGATTTGAGATATATGTTGTACTATAGAAATTGATGCAAATAAGGTGAGAGATAGTAAATTAAAAAATAAGTATATGGAAGAATAATATAAATAAAGTGTTCTTGGGGTTAGTCAGGGGCATACTTGGGGATACATAAGTGACATAGGTGTGGATAGTTTTAGCAGAGTGTGCGAAGCTCCACCCTTTCGGTTTGTATAATTTGTACGGAAATGGAGGCTTTTCAAACTATTCTTTTAAACAAAGTACAGAAAAAAATAGATGGCCCTATTTATGTAAATTCAACCGTTTCGTCTATTACTCAAAATAGCAAAATTTGTCATTATAAATGCCGCTTTTTGCTAAATATTTGCTACTTCATTGAATTTTATTTTCAAAATTTCCTTAAATTATACAAATTATATTGAAAAAATATTCTTACTTTGTTTTTCTGTAACGTATTCTATAACATGAAATAATCTTTTTCAAATCGAAAAAATAATTGTTTCTTTCCTATACCTAAAGAAGACTATGTTGACGTGAAAGAGCGAAATGTAATCTTTCCTGACTTCTACTGAGAAAACTTTCATTGGATTTTTGCGCTTTCTCCGGATCACTTTTTCTCAAACTATATTTTTTCTTTATCTTTTATGCTTTTATAGCAAAGGTGATGATACCTTTGAAAAATAATGTTTTTTCTGGAAGTATACCATTGAAAGATTTACATTTTTTTTCAAGTGTATTTTCTGAGAATTTAACATCCTTTTATTAAACCAAGAAGCACAGACACTCTAAAGTGCATAAACGTAAAAGAACATTTGGGACATAATTAGAAAAATTGTCTAAATTTCAGTAAGCATTGATTCAACTACAAATTATGCATGCTCATGTATACTATATGCAGCAATATTAAAACCTTTATTCACACACACACACACACACACACACACACACACACACACACACACACATATATATATATATATATATATATATATATATATATATATATACATGTATAAGTTTTCCTTTTACTGTACCATGTGGCACATTTATATTTTCTAAGAATATCTGCATTGTATAAAATCTGCTTCTTTCCTACGATAACAAAATATGATGTTTAGATGAAAGAAGGATATAAACACTGCTCGAGCTTTTTTTATTTTTTGTGGGGAGAGATTCTTTATTAGACTTCTTTATTTTATCTACATTTTATCTTTACATTTTTTTTATGATTCTTTCTCAGATTTGAGGATATCTATTGAATAATTGGGCCTTCATTGATAGTTTAACTATGAAAACTAATTCATTTTTTATGACATGTTTCTTAACATTTTTTGACACACACACACACACACACACACACACACACATATATATATATATATATATATATATATATATAATCTATGTACATATATATGTATATATATATATATAATATATATATATATATATATATATATATATATATATATATATATATATATATATATATATATATATATATATATGTATATATATATATATGTATATATGTATATATGTATATATATATATATATATATATATATATATATATATATATATATATATATATATATATATATATATATATATATATATATATATATGTATAACCTATAAAGTTGACCACCTCTGTACGTTGACCACCTCTCTATGTTGACCGAAATTTATTAGTTTGAATGGTCATAACGCATTTTCAATGGCGATTTACCTCTGTATGTTGACCATCTCCGTACGTTGTATGTTGACCAATTTTTAGTAGGTTTTAATCTCTGTAACTTGACCACTGATATTTTCTTGAATTAGATTTTTCCTCCCGCTGTTCACCACCTGGTTTCCAGGAATTTCTTTATCAGTCAATCAGATTATCTGAGCAACTCTCACCATTCCCCCCCCTTTGGTGCCCCATTCATTGTTCACTTCCAGTATGGTACTATGGGAGGGAAATACCAGAGATTATACAGCCTTTTGTTAAGGATAAATGATATTCTAGTTCTTTGCATGCATTCATATCTTGGATTGGTTGCAATTGCTGAAAACTGTCGAAGAAAGTCAGGAGAGTTGGATATGTGTGTAGCGGTGTAGCATTGAACAAACTACGCAGAATTGGAAAACAAAGTGTATCGCTCACATGTGTGAAACAAGTTCTGTTCTTTTTTTTCTGGACATCGTGTCGTGGGAGTACCAGTCGCTTATTTGCGAATGTTATTAAAAATGGAGTAAAGAAAAGCTCTAAAGAACTTAAAGGAGAAAGTGGATCTTAATTTTCTGGAAAGTAGCAGTCAAAGAAAGACAGCAGAAAAATTTGATGTAAGACAACTATGGGCAACATTTTAAAACGCAAGGAAGAATATCTGGAAAGATATTCTTCCGAAAACGGGGAACTTCAAAGAAAAAGGAGAAAAACGTGTCTCGACGCTGTGAATGAAGCCACATTTCGTTGGTTTACAGAGATGAGATCAATTAATGCAAGAATATCGGGATCTATTATCCAGGAAGTAGCAAAAGAATTTGCAAAAGAATTCGAAATTGAGGACTTCCAAGCGTCAGCAGGTTGGCTTGAAAAATTCAAACTACGGTATGAGATTTCTCAAAAAGTTATGTGTGGGGTATCGAATGAGGTTTCAGATGAAATGGTGGAGAAGTTTATTGAAAAATTCCCAGAGTTTGCTAAAGGTTTTAAAGATGAGGACATCTTTAATGCTGAAGAATGCGGTCTCTTCTTTAAAGCAATGCCTGATAGAAGTCTAGTAATGAAGGGTGACTCTTGCAAAAGAGGAAAACTTTCAAAACAGCATTTTACTGTTCTTCTATATGCTAGTATGACTGGAGAAAAATTGAAGCCTATGGTGATCGCAAAACCACGAAACCCCGTGCATTTAAAAATGTAAAACCTGATGACCTTCCTGTTTTTTGGAGAGTGAATAATCTGCTTAGATGACCAGTGCTTTATTCGTAGAATGGGTTAGAGGAATTGACACAGAAATGAGGAAAAATAAGAGGTTTATTCTACTTACCGCGAATAACTTCCCCAGCCACCCAAAAGTGAATAATCTCACAAATGTGAAGCTAAATTTTTGCCTCCAAACACAACTTCGAAACCCCAACCTTTAGATCAATGCATTAGCACTAACTACAAAAAGTTCATTTCACTATTTCTCGTCCTATACTTTTCAGAATGCTGAAACACCATTGTCATTTTCAGCATTTTCTTATTAAACTGAAAACTTTTAAACTACACATCCTTTGATATCATAGAAAAAAATAGTCATTTCTAGCAAAGTATTTTCGCGGTACTAAAGTAAATTTGGCTATTTAGTGCTGTATACACTGTGGAGTCTCACCTCACAGCTGTGTTGCTTGCTCAATGACTGAAAGGACATTGCAAATTTTCAATTTGATTGACAAGAAGTATTAAATATGATATTCATGTAAGCCATCGATAGTTAATTAAGGAAAAATTAGTGTTTTCTACTTAGTGCTGCTTTATACGATGTGGAACCTAACCTCATAGTAATATTGCTTGCTTAATGACTGAAAGCACACTGAAAACAAAGGTCATAGAGAGTTTAAAGTACATTCAGAATGATATAATAGTTGTTATAGTTCTAATTGGCTCCTAGAAATTGTATCATTAAAAAAGGGAACATTATTATTGTTTAACTGTATTTACCGTTACCCGCCAATGTTCCAATAACGGAGGACATTTTTTAAATTAAAAAATTCACATGTAACAAAAAATTCTTATCAATATGGCTTTTGCATACAATTAAACATGACATTATAAAGTATTGTTACCAATTTATGAAGCGTAGAGTTCGTGGATTAAGTAGACTTTGAATTAAGACAGCAAAAATAACAGCATTTTATTCGTAATGCAGGGAAAACACGAATACAGCAGCCAACACCGCGAGAATTGGCTAGCACAGGCGATAGTTCACTAAAACTCTTCGCGCCAAACAACGTAGGTCTTTACCTCTACAAATTTCTCAGCTAACTGTACCACGATCAGGATTGGCCCCCGGTATTTATATCCTCGGGAGAAACTGGAATATTCTAGAAAGTACTAGGTACAAACGGTCCCCAAGAAAATCACCAAGTCACAAAATTTGGTGATAAATCGCCAAATTTGGCGCCAAAAATTAGTCTCCAAAAACATCGACTACGAGCCAATATCTCTCCAAATACATGATTTACCCATTATAATACACAGTATACGGCAAAAATTCATGCCAACTTGCGAAATTCGTAACAGTATTCTTTATTGTATGTTTTATTTTGGAAGTAAGTAAATTTGTTAAGTTTGTAATTAAGGAATTACAGCATCACCATTCGTTTTGACCTCAAATTGGATATTTTTTTCTTCTTCCAAAAGATTTCGATTTCACTTGTATCGAATTGATATCCAACTTATATCTTTCTGCTATCCAATTATTCGATTTAAAATTTCGTTTTAAATGCTAAGCACTAAATGAAACAGTTTGAATACACGGTCTGGCTTGAAGATTTAGAATATCTGTTGATAGTAAAACTGTTTATTAGAAACAGAAAAATATATGTAATTGAAAGTGTTTTGATTTTTCAGTAGTTTTCATAAGTTGTCAATATTTAATATTTTTAAGAATAACTTTTGTTATTCATACCAACAACTGTTACAGGAAAATAGTATTAGCCCTCATAAAATATATCCTGGAAATGCTACCGATCTATTTTAATACATCGATAGCATTTCCATCCATGTAAACCATCGATAGTCAATTATGGAAAAAGTAGTGTATGCTAATTAGTATCGCTGTATACGCTGTTGAGACTTACCTCATAGTAATGTTGCTTGCTTAATGACTGAAAGCACACTCAAAACAAAGGCCATAGAGAGTTTGAAGTACAATCAGTATGATAAAATAGTTGTTACAGTTCTAATTGGCTCCTAGAAATTGAATCCTTAAAAAAGGAAACATTATTATTGTTTAACTGTATTAAGAACTACAAAAAGTTCATTTCACTATTTCTCGTCCTATACTTTTCAGAATGCTGAATCACCATTGTCATTTTCAGCATTTTCTTATTAAACTGAAAAATTTTAAACTACAGATCCTTTGATATCATAGAAAAAAATAGTCATTTCTAGCAAAGTATTTTCGCGGTACTAAAGTAATTTTGGCTATTTAGTGTTGTACACACTGGGTAGTCTCACCTCCCAGCTGTGTTGCTTGCTGAATGACTGAAAAGACATTGAATAGTTTCAATTTGATTGACGAGCAGTATTAAATATGTTATTCATGTAAGCAATCGATAGTTAATTAAGGAAAAAGTAGTGTTTGCTACTTAGTGCTGCTTTATACGATGTGGAACCTCACCTCATAGTAATATTGCTTGCTTAACCCTCCGAGTGGAACACATCGAAGAAAAAAAAAGCCTCCAAAAAATAAGCTAAAGCCAATGATATGATAGCAGTCTGAAATGGTGACACTGAAAGGAATCTAGGCACTGGATTTATTCTATCTGAATATAATTTTATGAAGCTAATTTTTTATTTATACAATCTTAAAGATTTTAGTTCTAGCACACATACACTTCTGAATTTCTATTTGCTTCCTAATTATTTTTCAGACCTTTTTTTGTATCATAGTCGTCATTCAATTTTACATTGATAAAAGTAGTGCCTTGATTTTATACAAGGTTTTAGCAACCCTCTTATGAAAATAAAATAAATGACTGGGCATTTGCAAAAACCAGTAGTTTATGTTTTCTAGCCCTTTTTTATGTATAATTGAAGACATTTTTTACTATTAATATTCTATATCAAAGAAAAAATTATATATATTTCAAGTATTTTTATTTTTTTAAAACTTTTTTGTAACTTCTACATGAAATCGTTCATCAAATGTAAATATAACGCATAACTTTTTTTTCATTTCAAAGTATGAAAGGAAGATTATTGTGCAGTCATTTATTTCTTTTGAAATCCGAAATGAATAAGAAATGAGAGGAAAAATCACATTTTTTTACTACGTCCAGAAGTAAAAAATACCTCTGTTAGAGCTAGATATAAGAAATTTCCTATATGAACTATCGGTTTACTGTAGCCAAAAAAGGCGATAATTACACGGTTAAAAAATAAACGTTCTTTCAAATGTAGAAAATATTGGTTTCATACCACAGTGTTCTTCATTAGTAACAGAGTTACAAATGTAACAGATTTATTTTTTCTCAGCCTTGTTTTTCATTCTTCAAATTATAGTTTATTATTTACTGTTAAAAGCGATCGAAACTACCACATTTTCTGATAAAATAAGGCTGCAGGGTAGCTCTAGAGGATTTAAAAATGGTAAAACACAAGAGATACTTGCGAAAAGAAAGAAAATTTTTACTTTTCGGGGAATTTGAAAACGCGTAAGTATAAAAAGTAAAAAAAAAAAAAAAGAAAACTTGAACTTTTATCGAAATTTTTATCGTGTAGTAATATTGGCTTCAAAATGTAATTAACAATGAAAAAAATTGTGGAATGTGGATTTTTTTATATATGTATATAAGTTATATAAATTTTTCTGTCTGTATATCCTATTTTTCTATATGTGTATATAAAAATTCATTTCGGAACATTAAATCGTATATTATATGAATCATGCTATATTTCGTTTCACTTCTCTATTAAGTTGCAGATAGCCATTAAACAGGGTGTGGCAAAACGACCGCATAAACTCTGCACAGCTAGATTCCTGTTTGGGAGTACATAAAAACTGCTCAAAGAAGTGTTACTGTACGATCCATAGTTCATGAGAAAAATTCGAAAAACAGAGTATGACTTAACTTCCGTTTCAAGAAAAAACACTTTATTGAGCATATCAACAGCAGTATATGCACGGGCATACTCCCTAACAGTTCGTAAGGCATTTCCATTACATTGTCCGTACATCAGGTACATGTAGCAGTAGTCTCAAACGGAATACATGGCCACCATACGAAGACTACCGTTAACTGCACAATGCAGCCTTTTAATTACATGTTTAACTCCTGCTTACCGCCTATCCATGGCGCAAGCGCATGCATGACGTGATATGCGCTTCGAAAGTTTTAAACATTATCGTCTAAAAAGATATGCAAATAGTGTTGTTAATATGTCTCACAAAATGTTTTTTTTTTCTTGCACCAACAATGACATCATACTCTGTTTTTCGTATTTTTCTCGTAAACTATGGATAGTACAGGAACGCTTCTTTGGGTATTTTTTATGTCCTTCCAAAGAGAAATCTAGCTGTACCGAGTTTATGTGGTCGTTTTGGGATACCCTGTATAGGATATCCAATTTTAAATCTAGCATTAAGTAGAGTGTATGCTTTATTGTAATTATTTCATTATGTACTTTCAAATTGAAAAAAAATTACACATGACTATGGATTTTAAAAACATCTAAATGATATTAAACTGTTTTTATATGTGTATCTAACATTTTATTACAAGGCAATTTGTAGTCTATTATAAGAAACAATCTAGTTTTTTGCTTTTTTTCCCGAATAAGTTAAAAATTCTATTTAAATAGAATTTTCCATTTAAAGTTACCCATCAAGTAGAGTGTATACTTTCTACCATATTAACCTCTACATCAGAATATAATTATAAACTGATGAGAAGAAAGACTTTTAAACTTTCACGTAATATCCTGCAGCTTCAGTAAGTGTACATTAGATTCCATGTTTCATTAATATTATCGAACTGTAGTACTACTGCGATCGCTTCTTTTTTATGTTGCATATAACCGTTATGCACAATTTTCTATTTTAATTTATGTATTATGTAGATTGGATATATTATCCTATATAATTCTCAGCATCAGAAATATGATAGCAAATACATTCTAAATAATTTTATTCTTTCGGTATGCCTGTTTAGAATAAAATTTTAAATAACAAAGTTAAAATATTTTGTGCAACACATAAATATATAATTAAAATTTTACAAAACAGATAAAAATGGATAACATAATATTAATATATTATTACAGGATCAATCAAAAATAAATCATGGATTTACATTTAATGCTTAAAAATTGTACTGTTGGGAAATAAATGTAATTTCCACATCTAATAATTTTTTAAAGGATTTTAAAACTTTTATTTAATAATAAAAGTACAAAGTATGCATGTACTAATAAGATTAAGATTACTGACTTTGATAAATATAATTCATATTGTAGTTTATAGAATAAAAAAATGATAATTTAGCTTCTGTTATTTGAAAAAAATTACGGTAATTTACAATATTTGAATATTTATAATTATAGCTTGGTTTATAAGATATTTTACAAAACACTGATGCATATCACTAATACTAAAACGATTCTATAAAGTTAGATTTCCAGTAATAATAAAGGAATTATTCTATTCTAAAAAGAGCAGAACAATTACTTTTACACTGAATCGAAAATAGAAGATTATATAGAATGGGTTTCAGTAAGAAAGGTACAATCTACCTTGTATAATAAATTTTACTGTGATGTAATACATATATCATGTTTTCGTTAACATCTGCCATGTTTTTAAGGGCCTTATGACAGAGTGACACATTTCTTTGGAGTTAAAGATACGTATTCCTTTTCCTTGACGTAACCGTTAAGTCTCGCGTATCTTTTGCCCATCAAGTAGAGTGTATAATTTCTAGTGTATAGTATTAATATATTATCACAGGATCAAATGAAAATAAATCGTGGATTTACATTTAATGCTTAAAACTGATACTGTTG
>CM063511.1:100122570-100127570 GCA_032207245.1 Pardosa pseudoannulata | reverse complement strand
CTGATATTTATTATAACAATTCGATATATCCGATATATAAATTTTATTGTCTTATTTTCTGATAAATAAGATGCTTTTGTCAATAAACGCGCTATCCTTTAAAAGACAATATATAACTGTTTTATATACTCCAACATGAATCGCGCAAGAGCAGTGGTTTTCTTCCTGAACAAACCCATTGTGATAAACGGAGGGTGGTCATAATTTAATGGCTTCTCTCTCTCTCTCTCTCTCCCTCTCTGTCTCTTTTTCTCTCTTTCTCTGTATATATATATATATATATATATATATATTATATATATATATATATATATATATCGTGTGTGTGTGTTTGTGTGTGTATGTATAATGCCTGAAAGTTTTGCTAACGACTGCTACAATGTATTTTGTTTACCATGCTTTTTGAAATGGAATATTTTATTATCTCTCGATCTTTCTCTATCCTTCTCACTCCCTCGATTTTTTTTCTAACCTCCCTATCTCTTACGTCTATACGTTTGCATGTTTCAGTGTGTGCTGCTATAATTGCTATATAAATGTAGCTAAATAACAAAAAGCTACAGAGAAAAAATTAAAACAAATTGTCTTTAATACCAATGTCTGAATTAATCGAAAAGTGAAGACAATGAAACTTGTAATCCATATAAGAAGGTGATATTTCTAAAAATGAAAATTTACAGGTGCTTACAGAATTAATTTGATATCATTTCAGTTTTTGCTTACGTTTTTCAATTTATTCCGAAGCAGACATAGCTATGCGATAAAAGATTTAGATAAAAGTTTAAGATTACATTATTTACTTTTTAACTGGAAAATAAAACCACCTATGTAATCTCAGATTTTTTAAAAAAATAAGCATATTATTTTTCTGTTTTCAAGTACCTCTTTTCTCACTTTTAAATCCACTTGATCTAGCCGGGAGCCTTACTTTATCAGAAAACATGGTCTCTACTCGATCAATTGTAACAGTAGTAAATAATCAAGTATACTACCAACGAATGAAAACCAAAGTTGAGAAAAATATATGTGTTACATCTGTAACTTTGTTGCTGATGTAGGACACTACTGTGTAAAACCAATTTTTTCTAGATTTGAAATGACGTCTATGTTTTTAACGAATAATTATTACTTTTTCTGATGCAGTAAACCAATACTATGTTTTGAGATTTTTTACGACTCGAACAGACAGAAGTTTTTATTTCCGTACTTCTTGAAAGAGTAAATGTCTATGTCTTTTGCTATTCTTTTTGTAATTTAAGAGAAGCAAATCGCAGCATACAAATCTTCTTGTCGTAATTTAAAATAATAATATGTGATATGTTTACTGATGCTTAAAAGTTTAGTTAAAATTATACAAAAAAAAACATACTTAATATTTTCAAACAAATGTGATTTGCTGAGATAGTTATTTAAGCACATTTGAAAATGGACTGAAAACTTGAAGTACTGACTATGAAGAAAATTATTCATTTGTAAAACATTATGAAGAAATGCAAAAAAGAAACATATTTTTAAGAAATTATAAATTTATTTTTTTGTTTAATTTGGTGGTTGGCCAAGTCAGTAAACACCTGCAAAAAAATAAGTATACAGAATATATATATTACAAACTAAAGTATGGGAAAGAAACATAAATTGGAGAGCATTACGATCGCACTAATTAAAAAAATCAGCAATGATTACCATAAATACCATTCGATCCAATCAAACGCTGGCACGTAGAAGTTGCTCTGACTCGCATTAATCGTACTTATCCACAACAGAATAATCGAATACCGCAACTTGCCATTTGCAAATTAACAGTCATGCAACCGTAGTGCACCAAATATAGAAAGACGGAATACGTCTGCTTCAATATCTACGCAAGAAGTCAGAAAACACAGCTGAAAACACAGTGTAGCAATATATAATATATATATATATATATATATATATATATATATATATATATATATATATATATCTATATGTTATATATATTATATATATATATAAATATATATATATATACATGTGTGTGTAATATAGAAAAACAGGAATAAGACCCCCGAAAATAAAAAGTAATAATTGAAAACCCCTAAGTGTGAGAAGTAATTCACTCCAGCAAAAAAACAAGATCTGAAACACACATGTCAGCCACCTGTGGACCATGAAGATTAAATTTTAATCCCCCTTTGACGTTACAGAAGTCGTCATTTAAACCACTTAATCCCATTTTGACACTAGACAGTCACATAACTTTTAGGCCCATAATATCTGTGGTTTGGACTTACTCATTAACTTTAGCACTTAACGCGAAGCACCTGCAGCCACAAAACGGCGTCCCCCACTCTATCTGTTCGGCCAGACAAAAAACAAAAAACAAAACAAAAAAGTGCAACAGCCAATGAAGAGATTCAAGAACGCCCAAAACGAACCCCTGAAAAGTCAAAATAGTTAGGCACAACCCCGCCCTTGTGCTGCATGTGTCAAGAAAATTGGATAAAGAAATTATATAGGTTAAAAGTAAAGCGAAAATGAGTGTCATGTGACTTGATGCTATAGATGCTAATATTGTCTCCAAAAATGTCACTAACGTAAAGTAAGTAAATCAAGTGTAATGCAAAATAAAAAAAAATATCAGAATATATATCTTTTTTTCTGTACAGATTATTAAAGGGGCATGTTAACATAAATCATTCTTTTTTAAAAATTGAATAGAAAAAAAAACGACCGGAAAATTTGCAGGGTCTTGCTCTTGCTGAATCATTAATTTAAAAAAAAATACATATATCTATAGTAATACATAAAGAAGAATGCTGTTTTGTGTTTCTGGTATAACTTCTAAAACTTTTAAAGCAGTAATGTCACGTTTTTACAGAATTTTATTGTATATTCCTCCGAAACTGATATGGTATCTATACAAGTATGAAAAACATTAAAAATAACGTTTCTGAACCTTGATGTTAACAGTTATTTTCGTAGTTCATTTATATTTATAAGCATATTGGTGGTCAAAGCAAAAACATACTCCCGGTGCACAGAATATATGGGTTAATAATAATAATTATTCTAACTAGCAACAGGTTGATAACTTACTTTTTATACAAAACTGTTTACTGCTAACGAGGGTAATTTTTTTCCACTATAAGTTTCATTATAATTTTTTTTTCGATTATAATTTTTAAGCCATCTAATAACTATGCTCATCAATCTACCGTTAGGGTTATTCAACCCCCATTATATTTTTAGAAAAAGTTATTAATTATTAATTTATTTTAAATATTTATAAAACAATGAATATTTTTTGAATTAGCAAGGAAATTATTTACTCATATAGTTGACAATTCTTTTCCAATGTTTGTTTCATTATAATTATTCTTAAAATATATTTTACAGCTATATAAAATCTATGAACATACATCTAATATAAGGGATTTAATAATCTTCCACATATTTTTAGATAAAAAATATCAATAATAAATTTTCAATGCTAAAATTTGAAGAATTATAAGTTTTTTAAGTAAAACAAAAAATGAAAATTTTAAAATTGAAATAATGAACTATTGAATTTTACGACACATTCGGACATCTACATTTGGTTAATTATTTACAAAAGAATATAATATTTTTTATCATTATTATTTAAAAAAAGGTAGAATTCATTATTTTTTAAATACTCTAGAAACACAACCAAAATAAGAAATAGATTCTCAGTGGCAGACACCGTCTAGTTTAAAATATATTATCACCTTCGCTGAAGAATAAAACAAAATCAGAGAAAAAGTTGAGGGTAAGAGTGGCAGTCTAATAAAGGAATTATAAGAAAAAAACTAGTAAGTTTTTTATGTTGCACTTTCTCAAGTCAACATACTCTTCTTTTGTTATAAGAAAGAAGCAATTTTTTCTCTTTCGATGCGACCGAAAAAAACATCACACACTCCGTATATAAAAGTGATACAAAGGCAACTCAGAAAAAAAGCAATTTCTTTCAGCGCGCTTCCTAAAAGTCTTAAGGCAGTTTCTAATAAGTACAAAGAAACATTTGAAATGTTAAAGTTAAAAACATTTTGAATCAGACTTTGATTTTTTTTCTAGTTTCCTTTTAGAAAGTATTATCTGGTAAGTGATGTAATCGTTGCGGTGAACAAACATAAATACTAAGATATTCAGCAATCTAACCATATGCTTCAGCTTTTAAAAAAATCCAAAGCAATTCAATAGTATTTTTTACTTTTTTATCTAATAATATGTAAAATTTAGTATTTTATTACGTAAGAGAAAAACTATAACTGCTAATAATAACTGGTACGTACATATTTTTATATATAAAGACAGTGACATTCATTAGCCTATGACACTTGTATAAAATTAGCTCCTCTTATTATTAAATACCCGGGCTTATTGGGCACGAAAAGACTAAAACATAAGCCTAGTTCAGTGGTTATATATATTGGAGGGATGAGTTGAACAGTTATAATTTCCATTCTTGCCACTGGCTTCGTGCTTTTTCTTTTTTCGAAGAATTTACACAGCTAGTATTTAAATAGTTGTATATAACTGTTCTTCTGCATTCTTCTATCATTGAAAAGACACGTTTTACATTTCCACTCGATTTGAAAAATGAGTTAAAATTTTCTTCATCACAAATCACGATATTCTGTTACTTGTACACTCATCTACGTGTTTCTTTTAAGAGTTCATCCAGATCGTTTAAGCTGCAATGATGTTGCTTATGTGTAGAGATTGTTCTAAATTGAAGATTTTAAAATCTTGTAGACGCCAAATCACATAAGATGTAATCTACTTTTTACTTAGACAATATGACGTACAGAGACAAAATATTTCCCGATCATTCAGAATCGTTAGTATTGCATGTGTTTTTACTATAAGGCATCTTCTTTCTGCTAGTGGATTACTTGACCGCCTCCATCAAGCAATTTTGTCATTATAGTAAATTTTCCATAGTAAATGACAAAATCAGCTCTCTCAAATTATCAGAGAGACATTTCTTTATGGAT
>CM063511.1:100095070-100112570 GCA_032207245.1 Pardosa pseudoannulata | reverse complement strand
CTGTCTATATCTCACCAAGGTTTTAATTTATTCATTTTAAATAAAATATAATATTTATACTATTTAAGACAGATAAGAGGTAAATTTCTGTTAAATTATTTTCTTTAGGGTAGTTAAACAATGTTAACTTCAATGTAGTTTAAGAAAGATATTTTGTTCTTAGAAACGAGATATAGAAGATTGAAATAAAAGTATGGATTATAAAAATAGAATCTAAACTGTTTTTATGCCACTATCTAGGAATATTTTCTAGATATTTGTAAATTTCAAAATTATTCTTTTATACAATGTTGTATGTTAAAATGAAAATAGATATGTATTTAAATCTAATTTGTAAAATTATTGAATATAAATTTTCCATGTTATTACTATAAAAGAAATGTAACACACTCTATGATTATTCAATTAACATGAATTTTTTTTTAACTTTAGTCTAAATTATAGACGTTTTTTTAAATTAAACATGGATTTCGAATTACCAAAAAAATAAGCAATATTAGACTTTTTGTTTCTTTTTTGACCCAGAATAAATAGAAGTTAATTATTGCCGGGTGTAAAAGTAATGTTACTTTAGATTAGTGTTTGAGAAAGAAGATATTAAAATTCGTTAAAAAAACACACGGACAAACATGTCTTTATTAAATAATTTTATGAAATTAAATGCTTAATGAATACAACTGGAATATAACTTATCATTTGTAGATATCGATGACTCCTCTCAACTCGGTGTGTGCCCTAAAAAATGGCGTTGATTTTCATCTTTTTCGTGTCCCTTCAAAAAATGTCTATCCAGCAAGCAGTGGATACCAGCAGCGTTCAGCCTCTTCTCTCCTGTGGTAACAACCTTGTCCTCTAAAAAAATCCAACTGCCACTCAAAACCAAGAGTCAGAATCGAGCCAAACCAACGGGCTTCAAAACACTCCTGTACTGTATGTCTTTTACGATGGCTCACGGAAAGAGGTAAAAAAAAGCTGATCCGAATGTAACTTATTGTGACACCGGGTAAAGTCGGAAGACTGAGACACTGTTTTGCGATGTATTTATACAGTCGTGCAAGTCCTACAACTGGAATGTATTTCAAATTGCATTTCAGGTTAAAAGTGTTACATTTCAAACAAACTCGAATAAAGTTCGTTATATTTAAGAAATGTTTTTCAGATACTGTTTATAAAATACGGAATTTCATACAACACTTGAGGAACATTATATATGTCTTTATAATTTTTAAGTATTACATTTTTATTATTCTTCACTGAAGTATCTAAGAAATTTAAGTCAAAAATAAAACTATTGCCTGAATCATATTTTATTTATTATTCTATCTCCTTCAGAAAATTCTGATGGCTGTGTGATGATTATCTTTTATCACAAATTGAAATATGCCTGAAGATCTTACACCTGGATTGATTTAAAAATTTTAGCTTTAGCCTTTAGGAAATTTCTTTCAGTTTTTTTCAGCTGCTAATGATGCGAGATTTTGATTTATGGCATGATCATGAAAAGAAAAACTTTGAGAGAGAATTTTACAACAACATTTCTTTGCATCTAGTATGCAAGTATCAATGCATGCGGAATGTTAATTAAAAATTCTATTGTCTTGAAATACTTTCATAGCAATAGTTACCTATTGCTATGAAAGTATTAGACTTATTTTAAATTCAATTTATTAATTTTTTTATTATAATAAAACTTAAAATATGATTAATCTCATATAAATTGATTTTGAATAAGTTATTTTGCGATATTAACGTATAAACTTTGAAATTTAGTTTATATTAATATATCTGTTAATAATACAAAAATACATCAAATTTTATTCATATTGCCATTTTTTTTAAATATCAGATTAAAAATTTCAGCGATTGTAACATTAAATTCCTTTTTGTTAGATTTTAATACAAAATTCTTTCTGCATCACTTGTTACAATATGCTTATTTTCTTAAAATGCATTTCTATAATTTATATTACTAATAAAATTGTATACATTTCAAATTACAAATATTTTATATCAAATGAATGTTTGCACAAAATGTTTGCAAAAATGCACAAAATGTTTTTTTTTTTTTTTTTTTTACTTTAAAAAAAGTTTCATATGATCGTTTTTCAGATATTGTAAATTTAAGATATATTTTCATATTTTTGTGAGAAGTATTGTATATTTATTTATGCATTTTAAGCTTTACATTTATTTTAATTCTTCATTGATTATCCCAGAAATTTTTTGAAAATGCAAACGTTTGACTGAATTTTGATTTATTTATAATTTATTCTCCCACAAAAATATTCTGATTACTGTGTGATTATCTCTTATCAGAAATTGAAATATGCCTGCAGACCTTACACCTGGATTGATTTAGAGATTTTAGCTTTAGCCTTTAGGAAATTTCTTTCAGTTTTTTTAGTTGCTAATGATGCAAGATTTTGATTTATGTCATCATCTTGAAAAGGGAAATTTTGAAAGAGAATTTTAAAACAGCATTTCTTTGTATCAGTAAGCAAGTTTCAATGCATGCGAAATGTTAATTTAAATTCTATTGTCTGAAATACTTTGATAGCAAAAGCTAATAGACTTATTTTAAAATCCATATATTTGTTTCTTTTATTATAATAGCACTTAAAACGTGATTAATCTCGTATCAATTGATTTTGAATAAGTTATTTTGAGATATTAACGTATAAACCTCAAATTTAGTTTATAATAATATCTCTGTTATAATAGAAAAAATACATCGAATTCTATTCTTATTTTCATTTTTTTTAATTTACAGATTAAAAATTTCAGCGATTGTAATAATAAATTCTTTATAGTTAGATTTTGATAGGAAATGCTTTCTGCATCACTTGTTACAAGCTGCTTATTTTTTTAAAATTCATTTCTATAATTTATATTACTTATAAAATTATATATATTTTAGATTATAAATATTGCATTTTAAAATAATTCAAAAAAATTTTTTATATGTAAAAATAAGTTTAATATAATCAGTTTTCAGATAAGACATATTTTCATATTGCTTCTGAGGAATATCGTATATTTATTTATGCACTTTAAAACTCTAAATTTATTTTTATTCTTCACGAAAGCATCCCAGAAATTTTTTTTTTAAATGCAAACATTTCAATGTATTTTTATTTATTTACCATTTATTCTCCCACAAAAATATCTTGATTACCATGCGTTTATCTCTTATCAGAAATTGTAATCTTCCTTTAAACCTTATATCTAAATATGATTTAGATATTTTAGCTTTATCCTTCAAGAATTTTCTTTCAATATTTGTAATTTGACAATGAGGCAAGATTTTGATTTAATCTATCGTCATTAAAAAGTGACTTTTAAGAGAGAATTTCTCAACAGAATTTCTTTGTATCTCGTAAGTAAGGATATATGTAAGAAATACTAATTTTAAATGTCTATTGTTTAAATTACTTTCATAAAATAAGCTAATACACTTATTTTAAGTACAATGTTTCGTTCTGATTTGAATACTAAAAATATGTTTAATCTCGTATTTATAGCTTTTGAATAAAGTATTTTAAGTTATTAAGTATGCTCTTTAAAGATTAGTTTATATTAATATCCTCTATATCAAATTCTACGGAAACAAATAATCATAGCAAAATGTATTAAATTGTGTTTATCTTTCCATTGTTTAATAAACTGATTAAAATTTTCAACGTTTCCAATAAGTTAATTCCATTTAGTTAGATTTTGATAGGAAAGTCTTACAACATATCGTGTTACCAGTTTCATATTTAATTAAAATACACTTATATAGATTATATCATGTAAGTAGATTTTATGCAAAGGATTATCACTTATACAAATTATCCACTTACATAAATTGTATTAAATAAGTGGATTTTTATAAGATATATTATGCAGTTTTCTGTTTATGTAACAAATATCAAAATAATTGACAATAATTTATCAAGGGTAATCAAGTTAAAATATATTACTCTTACCATTCTATTAAAATATACTCTTGTACGTATATATTTAAAATATTAAATTAATATAAAAATCAGCTATTCCCATTTAGTTAGATTCTGTAGAAAAATGAATACCTATTGCTACAATTCCTACTGCAACAATTTGCTTAGTCGCTTCTGTTTTACTTCTTGTTAAAACTGTTGTACAAAACATTTCATAATGGTTAAATGTAATAATTATCTAATCCCGTTGAGTTATATTGTGTTATAATATTTTTAAAACATCATTTGTTAAAAGTCTCTTATTAGCTACTTTCTAATTTTGGGCGTATTATAATGCTTTCATTTTAATATGATATATTTTAAAATATATAACAGCAATTAATCAGGGGAAAATATGAAAATATTTATTTCTCTTAAAATTTAGCATAAAAAGTGTCGTTGTGGCCCAAACGGCAATAGCAGCAATCTCGTAACTGAAAGGTTGCGAGTTCGGGGCTCGAGCCAGCCTCAGATCTGGTCTCAGGTGACTGCTCTCTTATTAGCTACGTTCCAATTTTGGGCTTGTTATAATGTTTTCATTTTAATATGATATATTTTAAAATATATAACAGCAATTAATTAGGGGAAAATATGGAAATATATATTTCTCTTAAAATTTAGCATAAAAAGGGCCGTTGTGGCCCAAACGGCAATAGCAGCCATTTTGTAACTGAAAGGTTGCGAGTTCGGGGCTCGAGCCAGCCTTAGATCTGGTCTCAGGTGACTGGTCTCTTATTAGCTACGCTCCAATTTTAGGAATGTTATAATGCTTTCATTTTAATATGATATATTTTAAAATATATAACAGCAATTAATTAGGGGAAAATATGAAAAAATATATTTCTCTTAAAATTTATCATAAAAAAGGCCGTTGTGGCCCACACGACAATAGCAGCCATTTTGTAACTGAAAGGTTGCAAGTTCGGTGGTCGAGCCAGCCTCAGATCGGGTCTCAGGTGACTGGAGCACATAAAATATGTTCGTGGTCACGTCTTCCAATTTCTCAAACGATATCTCTAGGGGTGACAGGCCAAGCTTGAGAGACTTCTGCTTGTACCCTACTTCTATATTACGATAATACAGAGGAAGTAATATTACTCGCGTCCGTAGCATACCTTAAGCTACATGTGTTTCTCGGATGGTGCTAAATGAGTACCAGTTTTGCAGCCTTGTTTTGGTATAGAGGCAGAGGGTGCCTGTATTACCAGATGCATTAGGAAAAATGTTTTTGCATAAATATGCTTCTGAACATATATATGTAGCCAGTGCTCTAATGTGGCTTCAAAGATTAAATTAGATAAAGTAGATTAGAGTCCCCATTAAAATGCATTACAAAAATTAACCAAATAAAATTTTGTAAATATATACCATTCTTACCATTTTACTTAAAATGATCCTAAACATATTTATGGTTAAAATATTCAATCACTGTGACAAACAGCTATTCACGTTGTATTTAGATTCTGCCTTTACACTCTATTGCTCTTACCATTTTATTTAAATATGCTCCTGAAAATTTTTATATTATTAAACTATTTGACTAATATAATAACCAGCTACTTACATTTATTTGGATTTTTCCAGAAAGACTTTTTTAATAAATATTTTGCTTTTACAAGTTGCTTATTTCCTTCAGGTACACTTCTTGGCAAGTGTTATAATTTTTTCACATTTATATCACATATGCCTAACTTTCAATTAAATGATTATATATATATTATAATTTCTTCTTTTTAAGAAAACATTTATTAAAATATATTACAACATTTAATCAAGTAAAAAGTTGTGAATTTATATTACTCTTCCTATTTTACTTAAATAAGATTAGAACATAATTATATTGTTAAAATACTCGATCACTATAATAATCAATCCCTTTCAGTTACATTCTGCATTCACACTGTATTACTTTTAACATTTTGTTTAATCCTGCTCCACAACATTTTTATATGATTAAATATTTAACAATTAAATATTTCAGCTATTTCCATTATTAAATAATACAATAATTAGCTATTCTATTCTCATTATTAACTAATCAGCTATTCCCACTATTAACTAATATAATAATCAGCTATTCTCCTTTAGTAAGACTCTTCCAGAAAGTGATTTTCAGTAATAGTTTTGTTGTTGCAAGTTGCTTATTTGGTTCAGTTACACTTCTTGAAACGTGTTAAAATTTCTTCACAATAATATAATTCACATTAGAATGTATGAAAACCAATTATTCATAGGGAATTGCATAAAAAAATAATCATATTTCCATTTTTATTTAAAACGGTTTTTTGCTAACTTCTTGACGTATTACAATTTATTTGGTCTAATATAATAAATATTATAATGTATAACAGCAATTATTCGGAATAAAATATATGATAATATATTACTCTTACCATGAAATTTATATTCTCATATTTTTATGCAATATAATCCTAGACATATTTAAATAGTTAAAATATTCAATGACTAAAATAATAATATAATCTCATTTATTTATACTCTGATAGGAATGTTAAATAAAACTTCTGTCGTTACAAGTTGCTTATTTGCTTAAGTCCTCCTTCCTGACGCATGTTATAATTTCTTCTCTTAAAAATGGATCATGAGTTCAAAAAAGTTATTTTACTTTTCCGGCAACCTCGAGACATAATTCTGCCAAGTCCGGTTTTTGGAAATGAGCCAGTGGAAGTAACAAAAGTTCAAAAATTTTGCGTATTGAGGAGTAGAAAAGGCAATGATAAAGTGCAAAAATTTACATCGGAACAATCAGAGCAAGGAAGCTGGACTAAGCATAAAGAGTATATTAAAGGCAAAGAAATTGTGCAGAAAAGGTAGCGGAAGATGAACGGCTCTTTCTCAAATTCTGACAGGCTTGTGAATTTTCATTTCCAGGGGAAAAGGCTTTGTTTGCGGAATATTTTTTTTCTTTTCACGAAATAATATGAATAAGGGGTTATTCATTATCATTGTTCAAATTCTTAGAAATAAAAATTACGTTAATGACTCAAAACACAAATGGGGAAGAGCTTACTAATGATAAAGTAGGAATTACTAACTTAGTACTTGTTTTAATGTCATAGGTTATTCGTTTGAAATTATGAAAACCAAATGCAGTATATTTATACCTCAGACTTGTGTAATATACTTTTTTTAAAATCTACGTGAATTAATGAAAAAGTATATCCATTGAATTACAGTTTTAATTTATGTAATTATCTAGTATTATACACTCGCATAAGAATATAAAATTCTAAGTACACTATAAATTATCTGGATTAATCTTTGTGCAAATTTGCATAATAATTCCGTAGGGTGTTTCTTATCCATAGGTTATTCATTTGAAATTATGCAAATCAAATGCAGTATATATATAGCTCAGACTTATGTATTATACTTTATTAAAATCTACGTTAATTACAGGAAAATTGTATCTATTACTTTACAGTTTTAAAGTATGTAATTATCTAATATTACACACTCGCCATTACATTATATTACAGTTTTACAGATCCATTACAATACAGTTTTAATGTATGTAATTATCTAATATTACACACTAGCACAAAAATATATAATTTGTAATACAATACAAACTATCTGGATTAATCTTGGTACAAATTTGCATAATAATTCTGTAGGACGTTGCTTATCCATAGGTTATTCACTTGAAATTACGCAAACCAAATGCAGTATATATATACCTCAGACATATGTAATGTACTTTTTTTAAATCTACTTTAATTAAAGAGAAACTATGTCCATTGCATTACAGTTTTAATGATTGTAATTATCTAGTATTATACACTCGCATAATAATATATAACTCGAAACACACTACATATTATCTGGATTAATCTTGGTGCAAATTTGCATGATAATTCCGCAGGACGTTGCTTTTTCATAGGTTATTCATTTGAAATTATGCAAACCAAATGCAATATATATATATATATATATATATATATATATATATATATATATATATATATATATATATATATATATACATACCTGAGACTTATGTAATATACATTTTTTTAAATCTACTTTAATTAAAGAAAAACTATATCCATTGAATTAGAGTTCTAATGTAGGTAATTATCTAGTATTATGCACTCGCATAAGAATATATAATTCGAAATACGCTACAAATTATCTGGATTAATCTTGGTGCAAATTTGCATCATAATTCCTTAGGACGTTACTTATCCATAGGTTATTCATTTGAAATTATGGAAACCAAATGCAGTATATATATATATATATATATATATATATATATATATATATATATATATATATATATATATATATATATATATATATATATATATATTATATATATATATATATATATAATATACTTTTTTTAATCCATATTATATATATTAATTTCAAAAAACTATGTTCATTGTATTACAGTTTTAATGTATGTAATTATCTATAATTATACACTCGCATAAGAATATATAATTCGAAATACACTACAAATTATCTGGATTAATGTTGGTGCAAATTTGCATGATAATTCCGTTGAACATTTCTTATCGATACTGTAGTTAATAGGTTTGATATCCGCTGTTGACATGGATGCTCGTAGCCGTTTGGAATCCATTTCAAAAAGTAGATTCCGGACGTATTATAGTTATCTCTTAGGATACTAGATCCCTTCAAAATAATGAAAAAAATAAACCAATTCTTAATCGCAGCGACATAAAATGCGTTAAGATACCATTGCTAATATTCGATATAGTTAATTATTCAATTGCTATTCCACTGTTTTTCAAACTTTTATTATTCGCTACATAATTTTCAACCATAATCTTCATTGCAACTTCTAATGTAATAACATTATATACTGCAAAAATATAGACACTAATAATGCATTTTGAGTACTTAGATACTAAAACTGAACTACTAAGTTCTTAAAATTACGAATTACACAGTATCAGTACCAGTGAATTTATTGATAGCAAAAAAAGCTTTGAAGTTATAATTATTAAACTGCCTTCTATTTTAGCTATTTTTATATATAGATCAGCTATTTTTTAAATGCATTGCTTTTTTTAATAAATTGCTTATGAGTGTAAATTTATATTTAACTGTTCCTTGTCACAGAATGTATGTTAATCTTCTTAGTTTTAGTAATTTAACTAAGTATTTTAAAGACCACAGAAACCAGCTCTATCATTTTAGAGCAAGCATGCTCTCATACAGTATGTGAATTTCTAATCTAATGTTTAATGACATTTATTAATTGTACTTGGTTTTATAAAAGCCATTTAGAATAACTCTGATAATTGATTTAAGACATCGGACTTTATTCTGATAGGGATTTAAATTATTTATTTAAATTATTAATTTTTATAACCTGAAGAATCAGTTAATTATTCTTTCTGTTTATAAAATAAATAGTACAAATATTTAAACTAGTAAATGTTTCAGGAATTCATTTTGTAACTGCATACAAAATAAAGTTTTAATAATTAAAGGCAGAATGCATTGTGAAATTGAAATATATATAGTATATATATACATAAATTGTGTCAGTTTTTATAGAAAATATTTAAAAATTGAGAGTAATTATAACTTGATTTTTAAACTAAACATAATAATTTTATAGTTACTAAAAATTATTATTTTAAAATTTAGCTTTCAATTAAATAATTCATTCTTGTCTGTTTTAAAAAGTCCTAAAGTCTTCAACAAACAAAGTGAAATAAAGAATTCTTAAATCATTACCACTAGAATTTGATCAGAATTGTAAAATAATACCGAACTTATATAAAGTCTTAATAAAGCATTGAGAAACTCATCGTTTTATTGTCGGATTTAAATTGATTTGCATTCGCCTCTTATTCAAAGGGGTTCTTTAGCTTCGCTTGTCGACGACATAATGAAATGCAAAAGCTATTTAACATCAGCTGAAAAGAGTTTTAAACTTTTTCTCGAATGTTTAGTAGTCGTAGTTTGTGTTTCAAACATGATATCTGAAACAAATTGTTCATCATTAAGAAAATAAATTTGCAATTTAATGATTGGAAGCAGATGGCAAGAATATAAATTAAGTTGAGAGTTTCATTTTTCTAATGAATGTAAAGTTTAATGAGTCTTAAAGTTAGTAATGATACGCATTTCTTAATCGCAATGTTTATAGTCTTTTTTATTTAATGTATTTTTATGAAGTTTGAGGAAATTATTTTATATTTGCATCTATTTCATTTGCAACTACGTTTAAACCTGACCCATAGTACCGATAATTTTCATTTAACAGATATAAATTATGAGTTAAGATCAAAATCATTAAAGATTTGATTAAAATAAATAATATTACGCAAAATCTTGTATATATTGTTCTATAAGTACTCAAAGTTTTGAGTACAACAACATAAACTTGATTTTACCCAATACCTTGCCTGAGGAATATATTTAAGTTATCTGTCTACCTTAAAAACGTCATTTTTTTATGCCAGAAATCATAATTTTTTTTTATTTCTTATTGTAAAATTTCAATTTTTAGGCTTCAAAATATGTTTTTGTTTTGTCTCTACGGCACTTTAAAGAAAAGTTACAACTCTTTAAACATCAGTGACAGTTGTCAAAATAAAACGAAGGTAGCGACTGTGGAACCGGAATTTGTGAATATAAAGCCTTTTAATGAACATCTTTTGGACAAAACTTTTTATAAATTTTCATGAAATTAGGTTAAATATTTTTCTAGTATTTTTAATAATTAGCAACTTATCATTTAGAAAGTTTTGAAGCAAGAAAGTATGGAGAATTTAAAACATGTATTTTAATTTTTTAATTGTTTAAGTTTCTTTCATAAACTTCAAATGCGTTTTTCTCAGAACGGTATTTCTAATAAAATGTTGAAACTTGAAATGTGATTTCTCAAAAAGTTCTTAAAATATTTTGTTGAAAATTATTATGAATGCTTTTGTTAATATTTACTAGTGAATGACCTAAACGCTTTAAATTTGGATAATTATTAATGATGTTACACTCAGAGTTAGATATAAAGATATTGAAAATTTGTTAAAATTTCAATATGTATGATTTGCAAGGTCAAAACCTTTTTACAAAATGTAAATTAAGCAAAGATTTCAAATGATTCGCTAGTCCAGTGTAAAAGAAATGTGTTGCATAAAAATATTGAAATAATTTAATTTATTAAAAAATTAGACCTTTTCAGAAAACCCAATTTTGTTACTAAATTTTCTTCATTTATTAGAAATTTTATAAAAACTTCCCCAGAAATATATTTTTTAAGTGCAATTCTGTATGATAATATAAAAAATAAATCTAAAAATATATAAACATGAAGTAGTTTCTGCGGTTTTAGAAAAAAGTTCTCCGAACGTAGACGGATGCCTTAAGTCCAACATGCCAAAAATGAAAAAAATATCTTTAATTTTGTTCATTATTATCATCTAAATGTAATAGAAATAGACTATAAAAATACAAAATTTTAAACAAAATAACAACATTATTCAATATTTGTACATATATGGAAAATGTGAATTACAGTACTTTAAGCTCAAAGCATAGAAAAATAAGTGAAAAGATAATTATAAAATAGTAATGCAATAATAGAGTAATAAAATAATATTATTATTTCTATTAACTGTCAGGAATTCCATGTCCCTTAGATTCAATTGAATTTCACAAATACTTTACAATATTCGACAAATGGCGAGAAACTTTTCTCGGGAAAGTATCGCCATTTCTTGTTAAAATGGTAAATTTCATATTACGCATTGGAAGAACTGAGTTCGTGCTGCACGGAATTGAAACACCGATATTTCTTTTGACTAGGGCAAGAGAAGTGTTTGGCCATTCTAAATATGTCGCATTTCCTTTGCCCGAACTGAGTTCGAGTGTGACAGGCAAGGGGATGACATCCAAATCCAAAAGTCACATGGGGTTCCGTAAGATGAACGAGATGGTTTTGCAACTGTAAATGAGTGACTGATACTTGAAATGATTCCTCAACAACTGCTATACCTTAACACCAATTTGTGAAGGTGCAATACCCACTAAGTCCTGTATAAAGATTATCTAATTGTTACATTTACTTTCATGAAGTTGTGAAATTAGTCAGCTTCTTTGTGCAATAACGGTACACCATTGACAGTCTTGACAAAGGAACGGTCTCAGTAAGAATATATCAAAGATAAATTCGCTTTGAAGCTATAGCAGGCGTTAACTTGTAGTGAACTCAAAGGAAATTCATTCACGGTAAAGGACTATTCAAAATTGGCAGTCTGGCGATACTTGGCGATTTGCCCTAAATTTGGTGATTTAGTATTTTTATAGGTGTATTCAGTTGGAAAAGACCTAAATGTACTCACCATAGAATTAGAGATGGGGAATCCTAATTTTGTTCTATTTATCAGTTTGGTAAGATACTGCAACCTCATTCTTAATTGTTTCACAGTAAAAACAGATAATTTTTAACTAAATTTGTCTACGTGTTCACTACCGTAAAATACTCAATATAAAATCTCATTAAAATACCTCGTACGATGGATAAATGTTTATTCCATGAGACATATTAAAACTAAAACTTTTAATTAGAATGGAACTATGTTCTTTCATTTAAAATGTAGAGATAAATAAAATATACTAACAAGCTCCTTATTAGAAATATTTCTTATTTTCCCAAATTTTTAATCTTTTTTTAATGGTGTCAAATACTTTCTCAGTTACATAACATCTTTTATAAGTAACGTTATACATTTTGCTTTTCTTGCACAAATTTATCTTTTAAAATACAAATGAGACTTTATTAAAATGTCAATCAAGAAGAAATGTGTGATTATTTGTTAAAAAAGTGTGATAAACTAAAATAACCACTTCTAAAAAGAGTGTCAATAGTTGAATATTTTGATAGAATATGTTAATTTTGTGCGATTTCAGGCAGTCTAAAAATAAGATAAATATATCGTGGTCAGGATAGAGGTAATTGTTTTTCGCTAATTTTAACTAAAACCAGAGACGAATGTACTTAAATTAAATTTATCTCTGCTTGTAACAGAAAAAATTCTTCAAACAATATATTTTTAAAAATAAAAGGTTCAAGAGCAAAGAATATCATAACTTAATCATCCAAAATTCTGACTTTATTTTATACGTTTTTAGTGTATTATATTTGATTACATTTTTGGTACATTCTTTGTAAATATAAGGGGTGATTTTAGACTATTTAATAAAAGTGTGCTATGCACTAATAACCCAATTATATATATTTTTTCAAAAATATTTTCATTTTAGCTATATATACAATAAGTCATAATATTAGTATTATTTGTATTAATAATATTCAAGTTTTACACGTAAAGACATGTTTAACCAATTCCTGGTATAGAGTGTAAATAAAAATTTGTTTTGACAACTGATATGAACAATGGTAAGAAGAACTGTATAGTGATGCTTGAAATGCTATAAAAATCGAAATTTATTACAAAGATCTTGTGGAACGTGATAGAAAATATTCTAGAATTTAGAGCTGTAATTTAAACTGCAATATTTTGTAGAAATTTTAGAAGAAGACTTTGAGAGTAATTTGCATTTTAAGAAGTAAATAAAAGAGAGAGTATGTTTTTGTTCTGCAATTCAATCCTTCAAAATAGAAAACACTAATATTTTTTCTAAAACATTACCTTTTGAAAGCTTGAAAATAAATTGAAAAATTTACGGCATGTGCCTGCAAAGAGATATGATTAGAGAACCTCTGATATTTTCTTTTATGTCTATCAAAGTATTCAAACATGTGCTTATTCCATAAAACAATATATAATTCTTTTGTTTGTTTTTAATTATTACATAATTTTTAATAAACATATGTTAAATTAAAATTCTCTAAGAAAACATCTAGATGGATTGAGAAAGTCCAAAAAAAATTTTTGTCAAGTAGTGATAGTAATTAAACATTTAACACATTACTCCATTTTCGGATACGTTTTTAGTCCCGTGTATCCTAATATTAATGTTTTGCAGTTTATGTACAATATACTGCAATACTCCATAAATATTTTAGTCTATTTCATATTATTGCCTCAATACATATATCAAATATACGAAATACAATAGTATTATATCAACAAACATAAAAGAAATAACTAGGTATTTCTTTGAGAAAGCCCTGGGGATTTCCTTTAACTAGATTTCCATAACTAGAATAAATTTTCCCCAGTGGTTTGTTATTTTAATATAATATGAAATTTTACGTATAACTTTATACATCCCATAAAATAAATTATAAATATCTTGTCAAAATAGGAAAAATATTTCATCCTTAATTTACCTCAAGACATAAATGTACTAAAAGATATATTTTATCAATAAAACTGACAAAAGGAAATTATTTGAATAGTATTTCAAAAAAGTAAAATTCAAGAACAAATTATAATAATATTATCTGATACAATATTTTTGTCTTAGTTTTTTAAAGAATACATATATTATACGACAAAGTTCATTTGGTATTTTCTAATTCTTTTTGCATATATTTCCAAATTGAATAACATTTTCGGTAACAAATTTTTTATAGTAATGTACAAATTTCGATAATGAATCTATGAAATGTGAGTTTGTTAAATCGACATTTACGAAAGAAACTACTTTTCTAAGAATGTTGTTATAACTAAAATAATGCCTTAACAAGTAAAAGTGAAATTTGATATTTTAGCTCAAAACATTTTTTCTTGTAAGATTATTTACTCTTCAAAGTAAAATTTGTATTTCATGTCAAGATGAAGACAATATTTCATCACTAATTTAGAACAAAACATGAACCGAATTCACTGAAGGATAAATTTTATCATTAGAACAGAGAAGAGAAAATTATTCGAAATACATTTTCAAAAAGAATTATTCATTACAAAACGTAATATACTTAAGTTATTCAAAATATATTTCTTTCTTGCCTTTCTAAGGATGTATACGTTATACGTAAAAGTTTCATCATATTTATTCTAGAATATTATCAGAATAAATTGAAAAGTCAATGCTATCTTTTCAAATTAACATCTGCATAATTTATTTCTAACATACTGTTCTTATTAAAATAATTTTAAATTTCAAGACAAATTACCTTCCCATTAGTTTAAATTAAATTACAAATATTTATGCAATGACGGTATATTTTAAAAGGTAAAAATTCTTCTTATCAAATATTATTGTCGTACAGAAACGCAGATATATTAGTAAACTTCAAAACAAAGGGAAAGGTTAGTTAAAGTAGATCGATCTCAAGATAGTTTCAAATTAACATCTCTATAATTTATTTTTAAAATACTGTTCTCATTAAAATAATTTTTAATTTCAAGACGAAATACCTTCCCATTAGTTTAAATTAGATTACAAATATTTATGCAGTGACGGTATATTTTAAAAGGTAAAAACTATTCTTATCAAATATTATTGTCGTACAGAAACGCAGATATATTAGTAAACTTCAAAACAAAGGGAAAGGTTAGTTAAAGTAGATCGATCTCAAGATAGTTTCAAATTAACATCTCTATAATTTATTTTTAAAATACTGTTCTTATTAAAGTAATTTTAAATTTCAAGACAAATTACCTTCCCATTAGTTTAAATTAGATTACAAATATTTATGCAGTCACGGTATATTTTAAAAGGTAAAAATTCTTCTTATCAATTGTTATTGTCGTACACAAACGCAAATATATTAGTAAGCATCAAAACAAAGGGAAATGTTAATTTAAGTTGATCGATCTCAAGATAGTTTATAAACATATACAGAATTTAGGGTAAGAATTATCAGTATAAAATTATAGATATTGACCACATTTATAATTTTCTATATTGTTAACTCTATTCTAAAATCATTAGAACATTTGGAAGATAATAAATAATTACTTCAATATAATTACTACAAACAAATGCATAAATTAGATTTAATAACTGTACTGTACAATGTAACTGCACTGTTGCTAAAACAATAAATTTCAACTATACATTTTAAAAAATAGTTTAATTTTCTCAAAATACCTCAAGAAGTACATTTTGATAACAAATTGATGCTAATGTGATTGGAATAATGCTGAAATTTTTTTGGTTTTCTGCTTCCTTTGAAAATTATTGAATAATGTTAAGTAATTTATTCAATATTGTTATATTAAGAGACATAGTTTATAAAAACTAAAAAATGCGGATTAAATATTAATCAATGAGTTAAATATAAAAAATATTTTATTTTTTATTATATGTGTTTGCTGGTTATATATAACATGGCCGATTTATATAACTGGCGTCTATGTCAACTACATCTACAGTAATTTCTTACATAATTATATAACTGGATTATTTTGTTCCAACAATTTTCAATAGCTGATAACATTTTTTACTTTTTTTCTACAACAAACACAACTTATTTATAAATCGTATAACTAACTGTTTATATTCTATTACTATGATTGCAGAGCATGTGTAAGCATATACTCATATTCGCGAAGAAATGTTTATTAATTAGTTCATAAGAATATATGTTTCATAGTAATAAATGGTGTTCCAAAATTAATGTAAGATTTGAATTTGTTCTCAATCTTCATTAAAGTGTTGGCAATCCTATTAAAAAAAGACCCATTTATCAGATGATTTTTACTGATTTAAAAATTGAGCTTTACTTGATAAAGCAACAACCATATATCCAGTGAAATAATTCAATTACTGCATGAGACATTTCCACCCCATGTATTGGAGATAAAAATTGACCCCCTCCCCCACCAGAACGTGTGATTAATCAGCTTTCGATTTCTTTTTTAGGGGCTATTTGAAGTCAAAGGGCTATGAAAACAAACCCACAAGCACACTGGTATAAAAAAGAAAATTCAGTGGTGCATATTCAGTCACATGTATGGAACAAAAGTGTATGTATGTCCCCGCAAAGCCGAGGAGGCCAATTGCCTTATGTGTTAATTCATACATAACCCTATACTGCATACTTTATGATTCATGAGAAAATAATATATTAAAGAAAAATATGTGTTTTATTTTGCGGCAAAATGAATAATTTTGCTTCAATAATATTCGTTTATAAGTTTTGACTTACCTGTATTTAATTCACTTTTAACACTTTTAGATGTAAAAACTTCAACATATACCTTAAATATCAATCAAAATTTATACTCATATTAGAAAATCATTAATTATTTAAAGAAAATTGCTTTTCATTTAGTCAATGTAAATATTTCTTTCACTGTAAACCTACTGTTATTATCTAAAATTAACTTAAAAATAACAATTCATAAATTTAAAAAAAAGTATAAATATATTTAATAATAATATGAAAAAACGATAAATATCAGAAATGTAAAAATATAAAACATTTGAACACTTTAAATCTAATATCTGTTACCATTCAGTTTAACCAGAATCTCAAAATTATTAAGTTGAAAATTAATATAGGAAAGTTTTAAAAAATATATACTTTGAATTAATGGCAAAATATAAAAAGGCATATGAAAAAACACTTCAAGCTTAATATTCTTAAAATC
>CM063511.1:100077570-100092570 GCA_032207245.1 Pardosa pseudoannulata | reverse complement strand
AGAAAAAATAGAAAGCAGATTAAGTATATCACACAGAAATTTTGTACATAGATTTAATAACATTTTATTAAAAATCTCAATCAAATTTAAAACTGTATTAAATTGCATTCCTCTGTAGGCATTTCTTTTTTCTTTTAAGATGTTTTTTTTCATGAGCTAATTCTGGGTAAATACATCGAAAGATGACTTTAGTCATGGCAGTAACGCTCCTGTAAAGTATTTAAATTGATGTACATTTTTTCTGTTTTACTTTTATTCTTTATATTTCCATTCAAAAATATTTCTATATTTGAAAATTCTATATTTTTATATTATTCAAAAATATATCTATGTTTCAAAAATAAAACTGCATTAAATTACATTCCTCTGTAGGCATTTCTTTTTTCTTTTAAGATGTTTTTTTCATGAGCTAATTCTGTGTAAATACATCGAAAGATGACTTTAGTCATGGCAGTAAAGTATTTAAATTGATATTGACGCTCCTGTAAAGTATTTAAATTGATGTACATTTTTTTCTCTTTTACTTTTATCCTTTATATTTCCATTCAAAAATATATCTATATTTGAAAATTCTATATTTTTATTCCAATCAAAAATATATCTATATTTGAAAAATAAAACTGCATTAAATTGCATTCCTCTGTAGGCATTTCTTTTTTCTTTTAAGATGTTTTTTCATGAGCTAATTCTGTGTAAATACATCGAAAGATGACTTTAGTCATGGCAGTAACGCTCCTGTAAAGTATTTAAATTGATGTACATTTTTTCTGTTTTACTTTTATTCTTTATATTTCCATTCAAAACTATATCTATATTTGAAAATTATATATTTTTATTCCAATCAAAAATATATCTCTATTTCAAAAATAAACATTATAATTTTATTATTTTTTCTTTTAAGATGTATGAGTAATCTGTGTAATACATAAATACTTAAGGCAGTAATGTAAAGTAAAAATTAAAACATTTTTTAGAACTTTTATTATATTTCCAAAAAATATATCTAATATAAATTTTAATATTTTTATTATCAAAAATATATTATATTTCAAAAATAAACATAATATTTTTATTATTTTTATTGTATGTATAGATTACATTTATATTAAATGTATTAAATTACATTCAAATGTTAAGGATACTTTAGAATTTTTCTATATATTTAATTAAAATGCATAATTTCCTTTATTATTTATTTTCCAATAGTAACAAAGAAAAATTTTACTTTAGTTACTTTTTATTAAATAATTAATATTAAAGTAAATATGTATGTACATATGTATTATATTATCCCGTAAATAATAATACCCTAAGTTATCTGTCCGTCTGTCCTCGAAATTATGAAGCAATTGTAACCTGAATGGATAGAGGCATCCATATTAGATTCTTGATGAGTTAGGAATGGTAATGTTCGAAAAATACCCCGTCCCCCATTTTCTAACATTTAATACCACTATTTCAAGCCCTATTTTCCCCAGTTAAGAGAAGATAATTAAATTTATCAATTTGTCACGTTATAAATAGGTAAAAATAACATTTTCTTATATCATTATGCATTATTTTTCTAGCATTATTCTTAGTTTAAATTATTTAAATATCGTCTGTATTGTTATCACGCCTGTTATCAGTGAACTTAGAAATTACGTAAATAATTCTCTTTTATATTTGGCTTAAATAATATATTAGATTCATATGTGATGATTTTAAATTTAATCATTGATTATTTTTTGTTGCACTGAAACTTTTATCACCGGTATTAACAACAGATTGTATCTACATCCAGGGTGTAGTGGTAATGCTAGTTTCATTCCTTTACTTCTATTAATTAGTGTGGCAAACAAATTGGGAAAAATTTAACGATAATTTCGACGTAGCTACTAAGACTTTGAATTATCTTTCTAAATGAATTCAACGTGATTCTAAACTGCATTAACTGTATCGGGAGACTTTAGAGTAATATGAAGATAACCAAATTATTGAACGCTTACCAGATAATTATCAGCAAACATTTTTTTCTGCCTTATATGGTACTTTACATTTCTGTAAAATTAAAAATGTTACTGATCCCGTCATATGACGGGCTATATCATCATCATCAGCATTGGCACGACATCCCTTTGTGGGCCTAGGCCTTCCTTAGAAGCTTTTCCCAATCTGCCCTTCTCCCAGCAATTGATCTCCAGTTCTTTAGCTTTAAGATGGCAAAATCTTCATCCCCACAGTCTTTCCACCTTTTCTTAGGCCTTCCTTTTGGTCTTTTATTGGAAGGGAGTGCATTGAAAACCCTCAAAGTTGTTCGTTATTAGCTCATTCTCATTACATATCCTGTCCATCTCATTCTATTCAGTTTTATAGATTTGATAACATCATCACTGTTAAAGATCTTATATAATTCAAAATTATATCTTTTTCTCCAGTTGTTATTTTCAAAGACAACACCACAGATGTTTCGCAAAATCTTCCTTTTGAAGGTTGCCAACATCCTCTCTTCTTTTCTTGTTAGGGTCCAAGTCTCCGAGGCATAAGTCAAAACTGACTTGATCAATACCTTATACAGTAATATCTTTGTGTTTCTTTTTATCAAGTAGGATTTCAGCAGTGATCTTAAACCAAAAAACAGCGATTAGCTGCAGTAATTCTTTTTCTAATTTCAGGATTTATGTCATTTTGGCAGTTATGACGGGCTATATACCAGTTACGATACTAAGCGGCAAAATAGAAATCGAATTTTCTTGCAATTTTTCATTTTCTTTTCTATATATGGTGTTGGGCTATTATTTCTGTATGTTATTATTTAGTCGCTTTCTAATTTTTTCTGTCTCTGATTTATGAAGCTGATGGTGGTCTATAATTTCTGATACCATTCATCCCTTGTAATGTTTCATTATTGCAAGGAAACTTTCCAGTGAGATTCAAGAAATCCAGTTCTTCAATTAATAGTCCATCTAATAATTTCACACCACTCAGAGTGACATATGCTTGACCTGCTGCGATGAAGTCCTAGATATACAGTGGTTTCCTCTTAATATGATCACGGTCATTCTACAATTAATAGTCCATCTAATAATTTCACACCACTCAGAGCGACACATGCTTGACCTGATGTGATGAAGTCCTAGATATACAGTGGTTTCCACTTAATATGATCACGGTCATCCTTCTATCAATAGTCCATCTAATAATTTCACACTACTCACAGAGACATATGCTTGACCTGCTGCGATGCAGTCCTAGATATACAGTGGTTTCCACTTAATATGATCAAGGTCATTCTTCAATTAATAGTCCATCTAATAATTTCACACCACTCAGAGCGACATATGCTTGACCTGCTGCGATGAAGTTCTAGATATACAGTGGTTTCCACTTAATATGATCACGGTCATTCTTCAATTAATAGTCCATCTAATAATTGCACACCACTCAGAGCGACATATGCTTGTCCTGCTGCTATGAAGTCCTAGATATACAGTGGTTTCCACTTAATATGATCAAGGTCAATGTTATCAATCGCTTATTGTTATCGAAATCACTTGCTCCTGATTTTCTTTATTCATTTGTATGTTAAAGTTATCGCTTTATGTGATCGTTACATAGGTTAATGTGATCAATTTTCTAACCTCATTTTAACAGGCAAAGGAATATTCTCAATATATTCAGAAAGAACAATTTTTTTCCTTCCCTTCACTGTTGTTTGATTTTCCAGGAATTCTCCTCTTCAACCTAGGGAGATTACGAATGAACAAAGAAGTGGGAAATTACACGATCCTCTAATTTTTCAGAAATACACACACCCTGCTTGTGGTCAATGGGTGTCATATAAGCAAAAGGCAACACATTCTTATCGGACCTGAGAAGGAGCGTATTCACATGTTATGCCTTGTACGCTTACATGCCACTGGTCGATATAGGAGCGAGAAAGCGAAAAGATTTAACATTCAAAAAAGAAAGATCAAAATTTTAAACCGTTATAACAGGTAAATTATGAATATGAGCAATTTATTAATGAGCTTCTTGGAAAAAATTGTAGACAGTCAGCAATTGACCAATTTTTTAAAATTAAGCATACCATTCTTAAAGGTTTAAAGGATTTAAAGGATAATATATAGTACATAAATATAAGGTGTGTTTCTCCATTTTACTTTGAAATTTGGTACGTGGAAATTAAGAGGGGGGGTTAAATTTATCTAATTTTGCATATCGTTTATTGTTATCAATCGATTATTGTTATCGAAATAACGGTGTCCCAAACTGATCACCTTAAGCGAAGTCCACTTTACTACTCCAGTGCTACCTTGCATCTTATGTGATGTTGATACCCATGATAGTATTAACCCTCCGAGTGAAACACAAAAAAGTCTCCAAAAATACTTTCAAGTTTACTGTGTTAATCGAAGCGTTCTATGATTTTTCCTTCATTCTTTGTCGAGTAGAATGGAACTGTCACTTTACTTCCGGTTATAAATAGATATATAAATTAGATATTGTAGATTGTTAATTTTTAATACACCTAAATCTCGTCAATTCTCGAAGATCTTCCCATAAACATAATGAATTCTGAAAGTACAAATAAAAAATTCTTTGAAAGACTTATTTATATTTTTTACGAAAGTCATAAGATATAAGTGGTGCAATTAGAGATACATCTGTTACCACACACAAAATATTTCGAAATAGAGATTTACAAATAAGAAAAGCTATCGGCGTCTTTGTGCCTTAGGGGGTAGGGGTCATCCCTCAATAGATGTCAAAGAGGGTTTGCAGTTCCTAAACAATCGACCTGATTAAAAAAAAACTCACCGAGAAAGCACTGGCAGAAATGTACATTACATCGATATTCGGAGCGTTTCTGGGGGTCGAAATTTGTACGTGACAACCGCTTTAAAGTCATCATGATTTTGGCTGAATTGTAGTGCGAACTTCGAGGGTTAATAGTAGGATTCTTCATTCAGCAATACCGCAGCTGCATTTATGGGGAATTGTACTGTTATTGGCTCGATAACAGTGCTACAGACTGCACACAATTATTGCCAAATTCACAGTGACTGATTTAAATTAAATTAATTTCATTAATAAATTAATACTTGAAAAACTGCATTAACATCAAATGTCGTCCACTACGAATTAAAAAAAATGTATTTGAACTTGAGTGGATAAATTAAAAGTTGAATTAATGACTGTATATTTGAACAAGATGTATACTTAAATATAGGGAGAGTATGATCTGTAGTAGAAATAAAATATTAAAATCATTTTTATTTGAACACATAAGTGGAAAAGTTATAGGCTTCCACTGATGTAGATATGTTCTAATTCTAAAAGTTACAAAGCAGGAATTTAACTTATTAAAAATTTAAAAGAAAAATAAAACAAATTATAAAAATTGCAAAATATCTATTATCATGTCTATTAAAAAATAATATCCATGATTATCTTTTAGTTATCATAATTAATTACATTTATAATATCCTAAATGTAATGTACAAAATACACATAGAATTTAAAATATACACAGAGATATAAAGCAAAATGTCTGAAATGAAACTAGTTCTTATTTATATACATTTAATTAAATATATCCTATTTAAAATGTGATAATCATTAAATTTTTACAGAACTTCAATGATCGAATAATTAGTTTCATATTAAAATGCTTTAAAAAAGAGTTTATAAATAATTTGAACTCGTATATTAAACTTCTTTTAACTAGCATTGCTATTAATTTTGTTTTAACAGATACTTTTGAATAAAAACTTTAGAGAATAAACTCTTTATCATCCATCATTTATAATTAAATCTAATATTGTATTTAATCTAAATCTATTATTTTACGTTCATTTCCAAAAAAAATTGATTCAGAACTTGTTTTATTCCAGATAATATATCTTTACAAGATGTATGTCTTTCGTTGTCATTTACACAAAACCTTTTCTCATTTATATATGTTATAAAACGTACATGTAACTCAGTAATGCATTTGTAATGTGATAAAATATATCACCTATATACTTAAAAACTCAGTAATGTGTATAAACGAAATTATAGCTTTTTAATGTAAATTACACATCATAATAAATTATTGAAAGAAAATCTTCTTTCTGCTATATGTCCATAATCCTAAACACAGGTTTAATGGATTTAAGGTTAATATGATCTTCATACAATGCTGTTATTATTATTATCATTATTATATCATTACCCACTATTAGTTATTTTATATCACGATAAACATGGAATATTTTAAACATAAAGAGTTGGATTTTGTTAATAATATTCATATCCGAATAATTAAAATCATAATTCGATAACCTATTGAACAAATTTCATCACTATTATCCATGTAGTAACAAACAATTTTTAAATAAATTAGATAAAACTATTTATCAGTCATCATAAATAGTTTATGTAAAGCATATTTTACTTTGCTTCCATTTTTTTTAGTTCCTCATTAAGTGAAATAGTTATAGAAATTTTTCATTTCATTTTATTTTTCATTTTATAATGCTTACTTTTATGCAAGGAATGTCTATCAAAATTTAATCAAATTTACACATGTTAAGACAAACACTTAATACGAAAGTAGCATAAAAAATATTTCACTTACGAATTTTGGAAACTACATATCGTGTGAATTTCTGGTAATAATTTCATATTAATTTTCATCTAACATAATCCAAAAGATATATGTTACATTTTCTAAATTTTTATCATATAGCTAGAAGCATATAGTGCAAGGAAATGATTGAAGAAACTTATTTCTTAGTTAAACTAGCACGTTTATTTACTAACTTATTTACTCACTCAATATCTAACTCACACAAACACTCACAATCACTCACTCTGTGGCACAATACATTACTTTTGAACTAAAGATGATATAACTATAAAAGTCTCAAGATACCTTTAAAATATTGACTAACTGATATAGCCATATAATTTCTTCGACGCACAGTGTATGTATATATTTTTTAAAATGATGATTTTTCTATTGCGGTATCTTGGTTCCTTTAATATACTTAAAAACTCAGTAATGTGTATAAACGAAATTATAGCTTTTTAATGTAAATTACACATCATAATAAATTATTAAAAGAAAATCTTCTTTCTGCTATATATCCATAATCCTAAACACAGGTTTAATGGATTTAAGGTTAATATGATCTTCATACAATGCTGTTATTATTATTATCATTATTATATCATTACCCACTATTAGTTATTTTATATCACGATAAACATGAAATATTTTAAACATAAAGAGTTGAATTTTGTTAATAATATTCATATCCGAATAATTAAAATCATAATTCGATAACCTATTAAACAAATTTCATCACTATTATCCATGTAGTAACAAACAATTTTTAAATAAATTAGATAAAACTATTTATCAGTCATCATAAATAGTTTATGCAAAGCATATTTTACTTTGCTTCCATTTTTTTAGTTCCTCATTAAGTGAAATAGTTATAGAAATTTTTCATTTCATTTTATTTTTCATTTTATAATGCTTAATTTTATGCAAGGAATGTCTATCAAAATTTAATCAAATTTACAGATGTTAAGACAAACACTTAATACGAAAGTAGCATAAAAAATATTTCACTTACGAATTTTGGAAACTACATATCGTGTGAATTTCTGGTAATAATTTCATATTATTTTTCATCTAACATAATCCAAAAGATATATGTTACATTTTCTAAATTTTTATCATATAGCTAGAAGCATATAGTGCAAGGAAATGATTGAAGAAACTTATTTCTTAGTTAAACTAGCACGTTTATTTACTAACTTATTTACTCACTCAATATCTAACTCACACAAACACTCACAATCACTCACTCTGTGGCACAATACATTACTTTTGAACTAAAGATGATATAACTATAAAAGTCTCAAGATACCTTTAAAATATTGACTAACTGATATAGCCATATAATTTCTTCGACGCACAGTGTATGTATATATTTTTTAAAATGATGATTTTTCTATTGCGGTATCTTGGTTCTCTTTAAAACATGCAGACTGTATCTAATTACCCGATCACTTCTCTGACGCATAATACAGATTTTCTTTAAAACCACCAATATGTCTTATGGTATTTTTTCCTCTTTTAATAGTTTCAAGAATAGTTTACTACAAAATGTAATCCTTTTTAATGTTTGTTAAAAAATAAAACAAAATGTGATATTCCATTTATGGAAAACGTTTTATTATTTAAACTTTCAAAATGTTTTTTTTTTTTTTGCTGGTTTAGTAAAAAATCTAATATTAATCGTAAAATAAATATAATATTTATTTCAAATATTCAAAGAGTTGTAATTGAAACTTCCGCTTAACTATCACATTTTCAGAATTTGTTTTAGCATATAATGTTAAATTTATACCAGAGAAAATAAATTCTTTATCAATCGAAGTAGGTTCGGACTTAAAACTCATTTACAAATTGCACTTTTCTTTAAACTTGCGTACATTTAATCAAAGCTCGAGTTAAGAACATCAAACTTAGTTCCGATGAAATTGTTATTGAACGAAAAATGTTTGTTTTAAAATTCTGTGCCGTAAAACTGATGACTTCTCAAAATATTCTCGGGCGGTATTTTGGCGGGAAATAAAAAGCACGAGAACTTGATTCAGTAAATGGATTTCTAATGTCTCTCGTGGAATCTATTAAGGTAGTAAAATGCTTTTAGAGGATATTTCAAGCACGTTAGAAATAACCGAGAAGGGGAAATTAATAACATGCACTGAAGTTAATTTAAAGTGAATTACAACGGAACAAAATTATCTGATATCATAATAATTTCTGTGCAAGACTGTCATTCTGTAAGTTATGTCTTATTTTTAAGAATTCATCCTGTCATTTATAAGACAAAGATAAATAATTTTGATTCGTACCTCAAATATAATTTTTATGCTTTTGTGCATTTGTAAATAATGCTAAATGAAAGTGGAACTGATAAAGTATGTTACTTATGCACTTTTCAGAATAGCATAATGAAAATAAATATGGCTATACAAATTTATTTAAATGGCAGGACTCGAAAATATTTCAAAAATTATATTTCATTCTCGTTTTACTATTTTACGCTCATCATCATCACAGATTAAAATTAATGAATTTATTTCATCTCATTGAGCTTTCATTTTAGTTGGTCTGTGTATACGAATGTTATTTGAAAAAATGTTACAAAAAAAATTAAAATCTTATATTGAGAATAAACATATTATTCCAAATTACGTCAATGACATATCCCAAAACACATATTTTGAATATCATATTTTATTAAAATTTTATTATTTTTTGTTCAAAACATTATCTCAAACTTTTAGAAATTGAGAAACTAATTTATATCTAAATAAATCTCGTTTCATTTATGCTTACGGGCAGAAATCGCTTTTAAGCAACCTTGAAAGTTAGAATTTTTGTTTGTATTTCGACTTTGCATAAATTTTATTATTACTATTTTAATAGAATAAAATTTTCAACATTGAATCTTTATAGTTGTTTAATTATATTTCTAAATTTTATATATTCTCTGTTAAATAAGAATGTTTTATGGAATGAAATGTAAGTGCTTGTTTCTAAATTTTAAATTTTTTTCTGACACACGGCATGCAGGCTTACAAAGAAACATTACAAGTTTCATTAATAATTTTGCCATTTTTGTAAACTCATATTATTAGGCATGAATCTCTACTTGTTTAATTTTTAAAAGTTTTATTATTTAAACATTCAAAAAAATTATTGCTGGTTTAATACAAAAATCTAATATTAACCGTAAAATAAATATAATATTCATTTCGAAATTCCAGAGAGTTGCAGACCAACCTTCAGCTTAACTATCATGTTTTTACAATACTTTCTAGCAGATAATGTTAAATTTATACCAGAGAAAATAAATTCTTTATCAATCGAAGCAGGTTCGGACTTAAAACTCATTTACAAATTGCACTTTTCTTTAAACGTGCGTACATTTAATCAAAGCTCGAGTTAAGAACATCAAACTTAGTTCCGATGAAATTGTTATTGAACGAGAAATGTTTGTTTTAAAATTCTGTGCCGGAAAACTGATGACTTCTCAAAATATTCTGGGGCGGTATTTTGGCGGGAAATAAAAAGCACGAGAACTTGATTCAGTAAATGGATTTCTAATGTCTCTCGTGGAATCTATTAAGGTAGTAAAATGCTTTTAGAGGATATTTCAAGCACGTTAGAAATAACCGAGAAGGGGAAATTAATAACATGCACTGAAGTTAATGTAAACTGAATTACCCCGGGGGGGGGGGGGGGGGGGGGGGGGGGGGGCAATAACCGGGGGGGGGGATCGGCTTGTATGTTGTTTTTAGTTTTTGTGTTTTCAACGGAACAAAATTATCTGATATCATAATAATTCCTATACAAGACTGTCATTCTGTAAGTTATGTCTTATTTTAAAGAATTCATCCTGTCATTTATAACACAAAGATAAATAATTCTGATTCGGATCTGAAATATAAGTTTGATGCTTTCGTGCATTTGTAAATAATGCTAAATAACAGTGGAACTGATAAAATATGTTACTAATGCAATTTTCAGAATAGCATATAAATATGGCTATGCAAATTGATTTAAATGACAATACTCAAAAATATTTTAAATATTATATTTCATTCTACTTTTACTATTTCATACTCATGATCATCACAGATTAAAATTTGTGAATTTATTTCACCTCTCACCTTTAAAAAGTTTTATTATTTAAACTTTCAAAAAAATTTTGCAGGTTTAATAAAAATTCTAATATTAATCGTAAAATAAATATAATATTTATTTAAAATATTCAAAGAGTTGTAATTGAAACTTCCGCTTAACTATCACATTTTCAGAATTCGTTTTAGCATATAATGTTAAATTTATACCAGAGAAAATAAATTCTTTATCAGTCGAAGCAGATTTATGTTAAAACTCATTTACAAATTGCACTTTTCTTTAAACTTGCGTACATTTAATCAAAGCTCGTGTTAAGAACATCAAATGTTGTTCCGATGAAATTGTTATTGAACGAAAAATGTTTGTTTTAAAATTCTGTGCCGTAAAACTGATGACTTCTCAAAATATTCTCGTGTGGTATTTTGGCGGGAAATAAAAAGCACGAGAACTTGATTCAGTAAATGGATTTCTAATGTCTCTCGTGGAGTCTATTAAGGTAGTAAAATGCTTTTAGAGGATATTTCAAGCACATTAGAAATAACCGAGAAAGGGAAAGTAATAACATGCACTTAAGTTAATGTAAACTGAATTACAACGAAAGGAAATTGTCTGAATTCATAATAATTCCTATACAAGACTGTCATTCTGTAAGTTATGTCTTATTTTAAATAATTCATCCTGTCATTTATAACACAAAGATAAATAATTCGGATTCAGTTCTGAAATATAATTTTGATGCTTTCGTGCATTTGTAAATAATGCTAAAGGACAGTGGAACTGATAAAGTATGTTACTTATGCACTTTTCAGAATAGCATAATGAAAATAAATATGGCTATGCAAATTTATTTAAATGGCAAGATGGCAAGACTCAAAAATATTTCAAGCATTATATTTCATTCTACTTTTACTATTTCATACTCATGATCATCACAGATTAAAATTTGTGAATTTATTTTATCTCATTGAATCTATCATTTAGCTTAGCTTGAGTATACGTATGTTAGTTGAATAAAAGTTACAAAAAATTAAAATCTTATAATGAGCATAAACATGTTATTATAATTTAAGTAAATGACATATCACAAAACATCATGTGCAAGTGGTATTTAACTGCTGCTGAAGAGTCTGAAGAATCATTCCTTCACTTACTCCTGTGTGTCATGGGAAAAACTGCAGGATCTAAACGATTTTGATAGAGGGCAGATTATAATGGCTCGATGGCTCGGAACAAGTATTTCCGAAACTGCACGACTCGTGGGTTGTTCACGATCTACAGTTGTTAGTACTTATGCAAAGTGGATGAATGACGATGAAACCAGCAGTAGACGACATGGTGTTGGACCTCCACTCACTATCAAAGAAAAAGGTCTAGCATGGTGCAGCAAAACCGGAGTCATACAGTGGCTCAGCTGACAATGTCCTGGCCGCCTAAATCACTAGATTTCAATCCTATAGAACACATTTGGGATTGTCATGTTATGTCAGCTCAGAGTTCAAAGACCACTAATTGGCAATATCTCAGATTTGCTTAACAGTTGCTTAAACATCTGGTACAATCTGTATCCGGCCATTTACCATGGAATTGTGACATCCATGCCAAGGCATTCAATTGTTGTGCTCCAAAGATGGCCAAGTCGTTATTGACAGGTGTTATAATGTGTTGGCTCTTGAGTGTGTATATTTAAATTCTTTTATTGTTTGGAAAGTTTCCACAGCATCAATGATGGTTCTAAAAATTAAAGGAGGAAAATAAAGTAATATATTTGATGTAGACTTCCTTTCTAGTAATGAGAAATCTATTAAAGTAAATTGTTTTATCAACATTTTCATTTTAATATCAGTAGATGTGTTTAATAACTTAAAAAATTATGGGATTTTAAATTGAAAATTGTGTATAAAAAGTACATTGATTGTCTTCATAATTTTATACACTTTTATGATACTTGAAAAACAGAAAACAGCAGAAAAAATAGTTCATGGAAAAATCAGGATTGAAGAAGAAGGCTATCTACATGATGTCACATTTCTCGTACTACGGATTAATCATTTAGGAGTTGTTGGAAAATAGGGCTCGAAGTAATGACATTAAATGCTCGAAAAGGGGGGGAAATGAGTGGATTTCGAACGTTGCTAACCCTAACTCATCAAGAATCCAATATGGATGTCACAATCCTTTCCAGGTCCAAACCCTTCATTGAGGACAGACGGACAGATAATGTAGGCTATTATCATATAGGGTATGTTTCAATTTTAGATTCATAATTTTTTAAACATATTGTCTGGAAAATGTTACAGATATTACAGAAAAGAAAATGAGTATCAAATAATTTTTATTTAACCTACACGAGAAAATAGAGGGATACGTATTAAAAATAAGGAGAAAATATTCTTCCCCTTAGTAGACCTTAGTGGGGAACAAAATTGATACCCCGCTCAAATCGTGGATGGTTAAAGGATTTCACTGGAGACAGCAATTTCAAAGGTATGTCATAAAATCAATCAAAAGAAAACTCTTAACCTATATTATCCAATCGTGCCACTTCCATGGATTTTCAGAAAAAGCCAGCTTGTGGAAAACAAGTCGCCAAGAGGTTTAAATGTTTTCCCCCAAACCTTGTGAGAACTACAATCAAAACGCTTGGTTACAGTTTGTGTGGAACGAGTTCAGCTACCGCCTGAATCAGTGTCGCGTGATTCAATAGGCTACAAACAGAACATTTGTAGAATTTACTGAAAAAAGATGGTTAATATATCTTTTTACATACTTTACGTTTAATGCTTTTGGATATACACCCTTTCGAATATAAATAGATCCTTTACAGTAGTCCTTTACCACCTTTAATTCGTATTAAGTAAAGTAGAGCAAGAGAAAACAGTTTTTTTTCAGGAGAAATATTAGGGAGATATTTATTCCATGACATCGTTTGAAAATATCAGTTATACTCAGGGCCCGATCAAGGCAAAGTTGGGCCCAGGGCCTGGTAGTCTTTTGGCTCCCCTCCTCCCTTCCTTTCAAGGCAAAGAAAAAACTTCCATGGATTTTCAGAAAACGCCAGCTTGTGGAAAACAAGTCACCACGAGGTTTAAATGTATTTCCTTCAAATTTTTGTGAGAACTACAGTCAAAACGTGTGATTACAGTTTGTGTGGAACGAGTTCAGCTACCGCCTGAATCAGTGTCGCTTGATTCAATACAGAACATTTGTAAAATTTACAGAAAAAATATGGTTAATTTGGGATTAATATATCTTTTTACATACTTTACGTTTTAGGCTTTTGGATGTATACTGTTACAAATATATAAAATCTTTTACAGTGTCCTTTACCCCCTTTAATTCGTGTTAAGTAAAATAGAACAAGAGAAAACCGTTTTTCAGGAGAATATTAGTTAGATATTTATTCCGTGACATCTCTCGAAAATATCAGTTGTACTCAGGGCCTGATATAATGCAAAGTTGGACCCAGGACTTGTAGTTTTTCGCCCCACCCTACCCTCCTTTCAAGGCAAAAAAAAATTAGTTTATAAAAGAAGATACAAACGAACATTTTTCCATGAAAGTTTATATTAGTTTTCTTATGTTTACATAACTTTGTAGCGCAGTCAAATGTAAAAAATCTGTGTATCCTCAAGGATGTAAAATGTAACACTTGCAATTAAGATTTCATATAAAAAATAAAAATAAAATAGCATAGGTAAGATTAACAAATAATAGTTATTCGTAGATTTTAAGACAAGATTAATAAGAGAAAAAAATAATAAAATTGTTCAGCAAATAACATCTGTATCTAAGTTTCAGAAATATACTAAAAAAGGATAATATTTCTTTATAACTGGCTGAAATTTTTAATTTATTACTAATTTATATTAAATACTATATAAGGTAAATGCTATATGTAAGATAAATAAGATAAATAAATAAACTTTAGTGTGTTTTAGATAAAATTGTCAACATTTTAACTGTTTTTATTTAATTTTTGGATAAAGTGATATGGAATATTACTTGAAGAATTAACAAAAAATATCTTCAAATTCTATTAATTAAATTATTTAAAATTTAACAATTAAGTACTAAATTTTAAAGAGCCTAGGGCCTAGACCCAGGACTTTAATCAGGTCCTTGTGGTACTTCTTTCAAAATTAAAATAAACATTAAGCCTGTCAGTAATTAGAAAGAATGAGACCTAAATAAATAAGTTATAACATGTGCTATAAAATTAGTAATTTGAGTCAAAAAATACAAAGAATAAGTATTGAAACTATTGATCTTTATTTATTAAGCTTTTACTATTGGTATTGAAGTTA
>CM063511.1:100070070-100075070 GCA_032207245.1 Pardosa pseudoannulata | reverse complement strand
TTGTCCAGAAATATTCTATGAGATTAAACAATTTTTTTACGATCATCAAAGTTTTTTTAATGAAAATGTCTTATGAGAAGATAAATTAATAATATCCAAATTTACAGTTTTTGTATAAAAATATTTTTCCCATTTTATGTAAATTATCTTTAAAAGTCTAAAAAAGCCCACTATTGTGCTCTAAAACACTGCAGCACAACAGTCTGGATGTTACACTACATTAATTTTTAAGACTGGGTTGAATTTAAGAATTTAACATATTTAGGTGACAAATGTTTCGAAAGTTTTATACGAATTGTATTTTTTAGTCTCGAAATTAGTGTTTACAAGAATAAATTTGTTTTATTCTTACTACTTAGTAGATCTCAGAAAGAAAACAGTCTATTCACACCTAAGTAATTTAATTTTACTAAGTTGGTTCATTGAGTTAGATTTTTTTGAAAATCTGAATGAAATACACCTTATTGTTCTCTTTTTCTATTTGAATTTAACATTTTTTTTAATATTTCATCTCCCTATTTTTATATAACAATTGGTATCATTTCTAAAAACAGGAATTACTCTTATGAACATTTAAATATATACTATCTGAATTACTTTCATTTAGTTTGGCCATTTTAAACATCAATCCTGGATATTATTATTGTTTCTGAGATCTACTATTAGTTTACACTACTTAGTAGATCTCAGAAAGAAAACTGTTACATATAAGCAGTGTATTTACACCTAAATAATTTAATTTTACTAAATAGGTAAACAGACTTAATTTTCTTTAAAAGTCTGAAAAAAGCCCACTATTGTGCTCTATTTTCTACTTGAATTTGTCATATATTTTGTATATCTTATTTCCCTATTTGTATATAGCAATATATATCATTTCTAGAAACAGTAGATACATCTATATAAGAATTATGAAATTGCATATAACCATATATTTATTTTAAATTTGAATTACTCTTATGTGAATTTAAATATACACAATCTGAATTATTTGCATTCAGTTTGGTGAGATTTAAACATCAATCCTGAATTTTTGAGATTCACTATTAGTTTATACTACTAGTAGTTTTCAGAATGAAAACTGTTACATATAAGCAGTCTATTCACACCTAAGTAATTTAATTTTACTAAATCAGTTAACTGTCTTAATTTTCTTTAAAAATCTGAATAAAATGACACTATTGTGCTCTTATTTCTATTTGAATTTGGCATTTTATTGTATCTGTCATGTCCATATTTTTATATAGCAATATGTATCATTTCTAGAAACAGGAGATAAATCTATATAAGAATTATAAAATTACATATAATTATATAGTAATTTTATACTTATTTTAAATCTGAATTATTCTTATGTGAATTTAAATATACATTATCTGAATTATTTGCATTCAGTTTGGTGAGATTTAAACATCAATCCTGAATTTTTGAGATTCACTATTAGTTTATACTACTAGTAGTTTTCAGAATGAAAACTGTTACATATAAGCAGTCTATTCACACCTAAGTAATTTAATTTTACTAAATCAGTTAACTGTCTTAATTTTCTTTAAAAATCTGAATAAAAGCATTCATATATATATATATATATATATATATATATATATATATATAGTATATATATATATATATATATATATATATATATATATATATATATATATATATATATATATATATATATATATATGGGGGGGATCCAGAAATTATACAAATGATGGACACATTAATTATGTAACCCCTGTTTTATTTTTACTTGCTCAGGCTACTGGGCAAGGAGAAGCCATATCAGCTAGCAATAATAACAATGCAGTCAACCAACATTCAAGAGACCGGCTCAAGTTCAATTAAAACTTTATTTTAGAACTGCTAAAAAAGGATATCTTTATTAGTTAACAACACACAAGAGAAAGACACAATCACTCTACTCGAACAGGGGTGTATTCAAGAGCAAAGACAGAAAGATTTGGGAAATATGTCGAAAGAATTTTAAGTCGAGGACACTGCTTTAAGACATTTAGAGGCTGTGAAAAATATTTAGAAATATATTTAGAACATCTGAGGAAAATAACCATATGTGCTGTGAATATTGTTGACATTACTGCATTTTTTTATTCTAGTGTAAATTAGGCTACCGCATGTATAGCATGTGAAAAGGAGTTCACATCTGGAATATCTGCAAGGGCTGTAAATAAAACTTGAATTATTTGTGTGTTTAGTGCAATGTTGTTTTTTACTCTATATATCTTACTGTTTTTATCATAAACTAGCATATAGCCCATCATATGATGTTATTAATAAAATGTTAAATGAATGAGTGGTGTAAATGAGAAATTTGTATTCCTGACTCCTAATCGTAAATTCATTTAATATAATATTAAAACTTACAGATGTGGAATGACACGGTTGTAATCGTAAGATTTGCAAAAAACGAAGAGTAAAATCAATGCCATTGTCAGTGTATCAAAGGATCGGAGTAAAACATTTTACATACACTAATTGAAAGTGTGATCTAATTTTTTTTAACCTTCCTTGACAAACCATACTCATATTCATTAAAAATTCAATTTGGAAAGACAAAGAGTAATACTTAAAACCATGATTTATGTAACATCATTGCCACTTCTAGAATTGCGCATTATTTTTCGTCCTTAAATTACAAACCCACATCTACTTGATTCCTGAAGACTGATTTTAAAAAGTTAGAGATTCACAAGACTGCCGTGTTGTATCATGGTTACAATCAATCTTTTCTTAAATATATACATTTATTTGTTTTTATTCCTCTGTAGCGAATTCTCACGAGTCATTTAACTTAAGATCGAGTGTCCTTCTTCCGACAATATATAAGTCGGCATTATTTTTTTTTTCCAAATGAGTTACGTTTTTAAAAGATAGTCACTGAAAATGAAGTCATGTTTGTGAAACTCAAGACACAGATGACTCTTAATGTCATGTATATTTATGATTAAGTAAAATCCATTTTTGCATTTCGGTGATAAATATAATTACATTTATTTATTTTAAGTTATTTTTAAATAAATGATGGACAATCAGAAGTGATTTTTCAAACATATTAATTGTGAATTATCAAATATTATTCATGTATAAATCGGAATACAAATAAAACAACCACATAAACAATTTTGGTGAAATAATTTTAATTAAAACTAGCAATTTTCTCTTAGTATTTAAATTCCTATTCGTGAATCTTTATTCGCATATTTATACAAATTACTTTTTGAATAAGTGAAAAGAAAATTTGTGTACACTTTTAAGGATCCGATTTTCAAAAACGTTACAATTTTCAATCATTTAACTGATTTTAAATTTTTAACTGTATGGAATGCCTATGCGGATAAAACACAGATTTAAAAAAAAACATTACATATAAAATAATTTTACAATCATTCAGAAAAATAATGCATTGTTATAAAAGAATTATCGATTTTTTTTCACTTTGGGTGTAGCTGTAAATATTCTTTTCATGTATTACAAATATTGTTAAAAAGTCGGTTTATTTGAACAACCTTAATCAGTGTTATTTGGACTCCCAACGTAGCTTTATAAAATAATTTCTGCTAACACATTACTTAAATGAGTTGTTTTATTTCGTAGGCTATTTGAAAGCAGCGTGAACGACCTATCATCCTACCCAACTCTCGTTCCCTAATTCTGTTCTTTTAGGTAATCTTGATGAAAGTTTATGCACAATCAATTCATTTCTGCTACATATTATTAAAATGTTTTTTTATGGCGTAGGATATTTGAAGGCAGTGTGAAAAACTTATCATCCTTCCTAAACACACGCTTCTCTTCTGGAGTCGTTCTAGGTAGTTTTGATGAAACTTCAAGCACAATAATCCATTTCTCTTAACATATTACTCAAACATGTTGTTTTATTGGTGTAGTCTATTTGCAAGCATTTTGAAAGACATATCATCCTTCCTAACACACGATTCCCATATGGAGTTGTTCTAGATAGTCTTGATGAAACTTTATGCACAATAATCCATTTCTGCTAACATATTACTTAAATGGGTTGCTTTAAGTTATTTGCAAGCATTTTGAAGACATATCATCCTTCCTAACACACGATTCCCATCTGGAGTTGTTCTAGATAGTCTTGATGAAACTTTATGCACAATAATCCATTTCTGCTAACATATTACTTAAATGGGTTGTTTTATTGGCGTATGCTGTTTGCAAGCATTGTGAAAACATATCATTCTTCCTAACACACACTCCCCTCATGGAGTTGTTCTAGGTAGTCTTGATAAAACTTCATGCACCAAAATCCATTTTTATTACATATTACTTAAATGGGTTATTTTATTGGCATTGTGAAAGAGATATCATTCTTCCTAACACATATTCCCTTATGTAGTTGTTCCAGATAGTCTTATGAAACTTCATGCACAATCAATTCATTTTTGCTATATATATTATTAAAATGAGTTGTTATATGGCGTAGCCTATTTTCAATCAGTATGAATTCATATCATCCTTCCTAACACACTCTCCCTTTCTGGAGTTTTTCTAGATAGTCTTAATGAAATCATACACAAATATATTTTCTCCTAACATATTATGAAATGGGTAATTTATTGGCGTAGGCTATTTGCAGGCAGTATGAAAGACATATTATCCTTCTTAACACACGCTTCTCTTCTGGAGTCGTTCTAGGTAGTTTTGATGAAACTTCAAGCACAATAATCCATTTCTCTTAACATATTACTTAAATGGGTTACTTTATTGGCTTAGGCTATTTGCAAACATTGCGTAAGATATATCCTTCCTAACACATGATTCCCATCTGGTGTTGTTCTAGATAGCCTCGATGAAACTTCATGCACAATAATCCATTTCTTCTAACATATTACTTAAATTGGTTGTTTTATTGGCGTAGGCTGTTTGCAAGCATTGTGAAAACGTATCATCCTTCCTAACACACGATTCCCATATGGAGTTGTTCTAGATAGTCTTGATGAAACTTTATG
>CM063511.1:100030070-100065070 GCA_032207245.1 Pardosa pseudoannulata | reverse complement strand
TAAAAATAAAGTTTTTTTTTTAATTCAGTAAGTTAATTCTTAGGCTAATCTATCTGTAAGACATACATCAGCATGCATCTTGAAGACCACAGGTCACGACAGCAATTTTCAATTCAGTAAAGCAACGTTTCAGTATAAATGTGATATGACTTTAATTTTAGTGGAGGAACTATACACTTGAACATGTCTAGGAAATGCTGACCAAAGACTGCACGTGAAAGAGACCAGAGCTGCTTTTGGTTGAGACTGTTAAGAATGAGACCGTAGCTGCTGAAAGAGACTGCTTGAACCTCGAAGCCGCATTTGGTTTTGATACACGTTGAAACTAATTTTCAATAAATGCTGGGAGAAGCTTCTGCTCATGGCCAAAGAGAACCGTTCTGAACTCTCTTTTCTTCTTCTCCGACAGTGTTTAAAGATGAACATAACTTAAGAGTGAGCATGTTAATAACAAATTATTTTGAATGTAGCGCATTTGCATAGTTTTGGTGAAATTAAAACAATATTGCAGCCAACTACCTACAATCATCTCAGATATAAGTTAGGATAGTGTGCCAATAAGTTACATTCTTGGCTTCAACGTTTTTTTTACCCCTTCTTGTAAGCCATCGCCAAAGGAAAACGGAACAGGAGCTGTCTGGCTTAAGAAGAGACTTCGGATTTCTCTCAACCAATAACAGGGCTCGTTGGTGTGACTGCATCTGACCCCTTCGTTCTTGAGCTGACCCTTGTTTTTTTTCTCCGCGGTGCCAGGCTGATTTTTTTCGCTATGAGTTTGTCACCAGAGCAAAGAATAGGGTGGACGCTGCTAACTTCTGCTGCTGACGGGATAGATTTTCGAAACGACACGAAATAAAGAAAAACACCATTTTTTGCGAGACTGACTCTGAATCCAGAGGAGTCTTCCTCATCCACAAGCTATAAGTTGTAATGCTTAGGCATTTCATTGTATAAATAATTTAATCAAGACATATTAGTGCGTTTTATTAATGAGTTTTAATTTCTTCTTTTCAAGCACCAAATTAACGTAACATTATTCCCACAGATATATTTTAGCATATAACATAATAGTGAACTGTCTAGTTCCCTACTCAGCTACTAGCATAATATCGTCAATCAGTATGGAAGATTTAAAAATGAAAAAAGGGTTTATAAGGCATATATCCGTTAATAACCAAAGATAAAAGAGATTTTACATACATAGAGTAAATCCAAATTATAAATCATCTAGTATACACTTTAGTTATAGACATTTCAAAAGTATTTATAGTTCAAATGAGATATCTTCACTCACAAATAAAACTTTCATTTTCCAGTTGTAAAGCACTTCTTCTTAAGATTTCTTAAGATTTATTTGTATTTAAAAGTAATTTTTACGGATTTAGGAACAAATACTTTCAAATAATAAATTAGTTTTACATTTAAATTTACATCACATTTTAGAATCCCGGATTAGCTAATAGCTCCGCTCGAGTATGATAATAGGTTTCGAACATGTGCGAAATATGTCTCCCGAAATTCCATTAGTCCCATTTTCGAATGTCCTTTGTATTTTAAGCATCGGGAAATATTTAAATGGGATGCAGAAAAGAAATCGAATTTGAGTAATGGTTGTTTCAAACACTTTAATGCGTTTGTAAAGAGGGGGAGGGAAAATAGCTATTTATTCTATCTTTTGCATAAATGGCTATGGATCATTTTTATTTCTTCGCATTGCAATCTATTTTAACCACGATTAAGCTCCTCTTCATACAATACACGATAAATACCGTGAAAAGTTTGGAGTGGAAGAAAAATCATTTTTAAGCAAGGCGATTCTATCCTTTGTAATCCTCTATTATAAATTTGTTTGAAGATTACTCTTGTAGTAATCTTTCACACATATACTTACACAAGAATATATATGATACTCGAAAAAATTAGTAATGTTTTAAAGTAGTTTATAGCATGCTATAAATTTTTTAAGTGCTCCAATCAATGTTTCGAAGGTTTGGAGATTAGAAAAGATTTGATTTAATGAGTTATAAATATTGAAATTTACTTTCCTGCTATATCCAAAAGACTGTGGATGACACGTTTTCAGTACTCATTTAATTATTTGTTATATATAGATTTTTAATGTATTTCGAAAGCTAATTTATCTGTTTCAGAACGGTAATGGTAGATTACGAATTTGGTGAAAAATAGAGCAAAGAACTCTAGAATTTGTTTCAGAAATAGATTCTTGGATCACAGGAAATTTCGTTTTTTTTTTTTTTAATTCCTTTATGTTTTGTTCTGAGATCAGTAGCGTACCAAGAAATTAATTTGGGGGAGTTGAACCTTGTCATTGCCAACAAGGAAAATTTTCCGTAGCCATTTATGCAGAAGATTATATATTCTTCATACAATAAACAATAAATACCATGAAAAGGTTGTAGTGGAAAAAAATCATTTTTAGCAAGGCGATTCTATCCTTTGTAATCCTCTATTATAAATTTGTTTGAAGGTTACTCTTATAGTTATAATTCACACATATATTTACATAAGGATATATATGATACTGAAAAAATTAGTAATGTTTTAAAGTATTTTATAGCATGCTATAAAATTATTTAAGTGTTCCAATCAATGTTTCGAAGGTTTGGAGATTAGAAAAGATTTGATTTAATCAGTTATAAATATTGAAATTTACTTTCCTGCTATATCCAAAAGACTGTTGATGACACGATATCAGTACTCATATAATTATTTGTTATATAAAGATTTTAATGTATTTCAAAAGGTAATTTATATGTTTCAGAAGTGAAAGGGTAGACTACGAAAGTGAAAAGTAGAGCACAGAACTCTAGATTCTGTGTCAGAAATCGATTCTTGGATAGCAGAAAATTTTGATTTCTTCATTTCTTTATGATTTGTTCTGAGATCAGTGGCGTACCAAGAAATTAATTTGGGGGGATGATCAATATCATTGCTAACAAGGTCAATGATCCATAGCCATTTATGCAAAAGATTTTATATTCTTCATACAATACACGATAATCTTCATACAATACACAAAAATTACCATGAAAAGTTTGGAGTGAAAGAAAAATCATTTTTTAGCAAGGTGATTCTATCCTTTGTAATCCTCTATTATAAATTTGTTTGAAGATTACTCTTATAGTAATCTTTCACACATAAACTTACACAAGAAATATATGATACTCGAAAAAATTAATAATGTTTTAAAGTAGATTATAGCATGCTATAAAATTATTTAAGTGCTCCAATCAATGCACCGAAGGTTTGTAGATTAGTAGAGATTTGATTTAATGAGTAATAAATATTGAAATTTACTTTCCTTGCTACATCCAAAAGACTGTTGATGACACGTTTTCAGTACTCATTTAATTAATCGTTATATAAAGATTTTTAATGTATTTAATGGTAGACTACGAAAGTGAAATGTAGAGCAAAGCACTCTACTTTCTGTTTCAGAAAATGATTCTTGGATCGCAGGAAACTTCGATTTCTTCATTTCTTTATGGTTTTTTCTGAGATCAGAGGCTTACCAAGAATATAATTTGGGGGCTGATCATTGTCCTTACAAGGGCTATGATCCGTAGGCATATATGCTAAAGACTTTATATTCTCCATACAATACACAATAAATACCGTGAAAAGTTTGGAGTGGAAGAAAAAATCATTTTTAGCAAGGCGATTCTATCCTTTCTAATCCTCTATTATAAATTTGTTTGAAGATTACTCTTACACTAATCTTTCACACATATACTTACACAAGAATATATATAATACTGGAAAAAAATGAGGAATGTTTTAATGTAGATTATAGCATGCTATAAAATTATTTAAGTGCTCCAATCAATGTTTCGAAGGTTTGGAGATTAGAAAAGATTTGATTTAATGAGTAATAAATATTGAAATTTACTTTCCTGCTACATCCAAAAGACTGTTGATGACACGTTTTCAGTACTCAATTAATTAATCGTTATATAAAGATTTTTAATGCATTTCAAAAGGTAATTTATCTGTTTCAAAACTGTAATGATAGACTACGAACTTATTTAAACGTAGAACAAAGAACTCTAGAATTCGTTTCAGAATAGATTTGATATTCTTCGAAGAAAACCAGTTGTTATTTCAACTTATCTAGTCTAATTGAGAGTACTTTCTAATTAATTACTTAAGTGAACTCTCGCACGAGCTATTGAATTGTTTCTTCAGACGGATCGCAAATATTTCTGCAGAGGCAGATCTTATATATTGCACGTCTGTACTCAGGCCTACGTGTATCAAATCACATGCCTGTGATCTGAATTTTTTTTGTATAGGTAGAAATGATGTATATAACAGAGGCGTAAATAAATCAGTTATTCAAAAAACACCTGATTCTTCATTGTGTCCCTTAAAACAGGGACTGGATACGTTACAATGGGGAAACTTCTTCTGAGCTCCAGTTGCACCTGACGGCTGCAGAGCTACCGTCGAATGCAAATTAACCAATAGTTTTTTTTTCAGTCTAATGTGCAAGCTGTAGTTATTTTCAATGGGTTACTATTGGAATGATGATGAAGGTTAATTTTCCCCTCAAAAAAATCCACTTTGAGTGTAACCAGCCTTCATGTAGCAAATGAACTAAACATACCACTCAAAATCAACTTGCTTTGACTTCTTTCTTAAATCATCAACCTTCTCATGTTTTCTCTCAAGAGAAATGTATTAAGTATACACCATCTTCTTCTTCAGCAGCACTACAGCCTACTGGAGGACAAGGCTTTCTCTGTCAGCTTTATCCATTCAGCCCGGTTTGACGCGATGTTTCTCCATCTATTAATGCCCAGTACTCTCAAACCGCTCTCAACACAATCTATCCACATTATTGGTGGTCTTCCTCGTTTGCGTTTACCCTCAAACTTTGAAAACGTCAATTTTTAACAGGCTCTTGGTTCTCTTTTCGAAAAATGTGCCCCAGCCATCTGATTTTGTAGGACTTTATGACTCTTAAGATGTTAGGCTGCCTAAATTTAATGTAAATTTCATGATTGTATAAACCTCTCCAGACGTTGTTTTCTTTCACTGCTCCAAAAATGCATCTTAAAACTTTTCTTTCAAAATTTAGGAGCCAGTATACACCATACTGCATAAATATTTATAATAAATTACTGTTTGAAAACACATTTAGTCATAGTCATTTTAAGGATTTTACTTTTTACATAAGTTACGAAGTAACTTTTACAATTTTTTATTCTAACAAAATTCTTACTTCCAAACTAAATCATTCACTTTCATGAAATTAATTTTTACCTGCCCGTATAACACGCTTCTTAAATTCTTCAAGGAAACTAATTAATTTGTAAGGCGAGCGCAACACTCGAATACTATTGATTCATAAAGTAACGGAATCATCAATCAGAATTCCGATTAGAAATGTTACATGACCTCCCACGTACATATTAAGCGTCTCAATTCCCTTTAGGATTTAAGGATTTCTAAAGCTGCAGCAAATTTAGCATGTGACTGATGATATCCATTAGCTATATCATCTGATCACCATTCATCAAATGCTTAAGAGTTTATGTCATACGCGAGGGAAACGCATGTGTGTGGTTACATGGAAACAGATTGTACAGCAAGATCATGTAAGTTTTATTAGAGTTATTTATCCATCTATCTCTATCTGGCTCCGATGGACTGAATTGGTTTATAGGCATATTGTTCAAAGCTATAAAATAAATATGCAACTCGAATCTCAATTTTAGTAATATCATATTTAATTTTATGGATTATTTATGAATGCATAAATTTTGAAGATTTTTATTTAGAAATATTGGAAGCGCTACATAAAACTCATGCTTTATGAATTTTGTATAAATAATCAATATTTTTTTCACATTTTCGTAAATGTTGATTACCAATTCATAAGCTAAATATCAGTTTTTATAGTTGTCTTTTACTTAGCCCCGAATTCTCTATATGGGTTTTGATAAAGCGAAAAATAAAAAGTTGTTACATTGAACTTTTCTTCTGTAAATAAGTTTTGTTGATTTGAAAAGTTAAATTACATTACTAGTTTCGACTTAAAACCTCTCTTTCTAATATTTAAAATAAATTATTTAGAGCATGTGCAAATAAGTTTAACACTGAAATCCACTTTGTAAAACAAAACTAGGAAAGTATACCAGTTACAGAACAAAGCAAAACAAAGGGTTTCCGAAATGCTTTAGACTTACAACAAGAAGAGAAAATTTACATAAATAGAAAAAATAGAATTAAACATGTAAGATAAGAAAATTGAAACTGAATGTAATTATATAACAATAAGTAATTATTAGATGCTTGACACTTAATTTAAACGCAATATATACAAATTTTTAACAGAAAAATAACTTACGACCAGAAAATTTTTGAAATGAAGATTTTTAAAATGCTTAAAAAATTGTGAAGATAAAATGTTGGGAAGCAGCAATTTCTCTACATGGACAATTAGTGTAATCCAACTTTCGTAATTTATGTAGATACTAAGAGAAAATTCTTTCTCCAGCCAAGAAGTAAATGAAACCAAATTATTAAATTTCAAATGGGTACCACAAAAATATTTATTTGATACACAGACCTACTCTCAGTGCTTATTTTCCCCTTTTGCATTACTATATTCTCTCACTGTCAAGCTTGCATTAGAATTTTCCCAAGATAATATGGAAGTGACAATAAAATAAAAGAATTAGTGCTGCCTCTGCCAGCGATATTTTTAGGTAAGTCTTATTTTAGACGAAATAAACCATTAAACAAGAAAGCAAGAAATCAATTCTTAGAAGAAAATGTATTTAATGCTGATTATACATTCTGTTTCCCCTCTCTATTTCAAAGCAAAAAAAAAAAAAGATTTAGTAAACATTACTCCAATTCACTGGCTTTTTATGTAGACCATTTGATTAATTCCTGAGGATACAGATGTATTGGAGATGATCTAATGGCATTTCGAAACTTAATTGCAAGTTTCCAGAACGAATTATTCTATTTAATTGTAGATATTACCTAATCTAGCTCTAAAATATAGTGCATATTTAAATGTAAGAAGAAATTTAATAATTCAGTATGATGTCTATAAATTATTTTTAATAAAAATAGATTCTTAAAATTCGAGAGATGTGAAAGATTCCTGATTTATTATTTGTACTTATATATGTTTGTATTCTCATGAATTCAACTAAATTTTAGGAAAATTCAAGAAGTAAATCTCCTAAAAAAACGACCTTGATTTGATTTTTAAATTATAATGGTCTCGTTTTATCATATTTTTTTAACATTTTAAATTTACCTTATATATAGTATATCTTTCAAAATAATACATAATTTAAAAACTTCTACTGTATTGAAGAAATTAAACTTTCTTATGCAACGAAAAAGATATAAACGTGGGTATCAAATCAATAAAAATGAAGTTGGACTAAAATATATATATCTCCATATTACATTATCAGTTATCTTAATTCAAACATGATAATTAAAATTACAGAACAGTCTAAGCAGGTTTTAGCCTGTATGATATTGTCCCGTCTAACAACCATGATGCGACAGCAATTGCTTAATATTTTTTTAAACTGTGTTTATTTTGTAACCATTGAGCGAAGTGCCATCTGTAAATAAATAACGCAAGATTGTTCGCTGAGAGCGACGGTATTAAATCGGTTATATATTCTGCTGTTTTTTCTTGGTTTTCTTTAAAGTGAATGGTTTGGACCTACGTTTGGAGTGAAAATATTCAAAGTCATTGCAGTAAGTAAATTCTCAATTCCTTTTAATCATAAATCTTATTGGGTTGTCATTTTCCCAACGCTGCTCCAATCCATATTCAATTAATTCTTTTTCATTGTGTTTAAATATTTTGGTATCCCCCTCATTCACATTATTCTTATTTATTATACATTCCACTAAGTCTTAACATCTCACAGATATATTCCTTTGAAAGTAATCTTAAATTAAAACAAAGTATTATAAAGAATGCAATCTGTTTTATTACAAGTTTTATTCCAACTGTTTTCAGACCTTTTTTCGTGTTATAAGCTAAGAGAAGCTTAATTACTTTTAAGGTGCATTGCAAATCGCACAAATAAAAAGTGATCTGTTGTTATTTATACAAAAGATAAAATAAATCACTATTTTCCCCTCCCTTCTATTCACTAACGCATTAAAGTGTTTGAAGCAACCGTTATTCAAATTCGATTTCTTTTATGCAACCCATTTAAATATTTCCTGATGCTTAAAATATGAAGAATATTTGAAGGTGGAACTAATGGAATTTTGGAATATACACTTCGCTTTTGTTCAAAAACAGATTATCATACTCTTCTTGAGCTTTTACTTAATCCATCCCCCGGTAAAACCGGCTACATTTCGATTAAAACTTGTTTTCTACTTCTTAAAGCATTTGCAATTATATATATAAATCACTTTAAATGAATATAAGTTTTATGAAAGGTAGATTATTTGTGTTAGAAAACAGCACTTTCACATTTATTCGTGGGATCCGTTTTATTTGCAGAGAAAACATTTTACCAAAGGCCTAGATTATACCGCACACCAACTGCATAAAGAATTGTTATAGTCTACATTTTTAGTCAAACTATCTATGCTACTATATATTTCTTGATGCTCAATTTTAAATTGATCTTCAAAGGGGATCCCATGGATTTATAGAAATGTATTTCATATATGTTCAGGGAAAAATTTTCTGTTCTATGTGTTACTTAATCTACATTTTATGCCTAACACATACATGTCTTAAAACATTTTTAATTCGATCTATAAATCACTTTAAATGAATTTAAGTCTTAAAAAGAAGAGCCCTTGTGTTAGAAAACAGGACGATTTCATTTGTTATTATGATCCAATTTATTTGTAGAGAAAATAGTTTACAAAAGACCTACATTATAGCTCATACTAACTGCATAAAGAGTTGTAATAATCTACATGTTATTAGTCAAACTCTCTATACTACTATATATTTTTTGTTTCTCAATTTATAAATTGATCTTCAAAGTTTAACCTATGGATTTATGAAGATATATTTCATATATGTTTAGAGAAATACTTTCTGTTCTATGTGTTACTTAATGTATATTTTGTGCCTAACACACACACACATTTCTTAAAGCATTTGCAATTAGATCTATAAATAATTTTAAATAAATTTAAGTCTTAAAAAAGGTAGAGCATTTGTATTAGAAAATAGGAAATAGTTTTCATTTGTTTGTGGTATCCGTTTTATTTTCAGAGAAAATAGTTTACAAAAGACCTAGAATATACTGCAAACCAACTGCATAAATCATTGTTATAATCTACATTTTTTTTGTCAAACTATCTATACTACTATATATTTCTTGATCGTCAATTTATAATGTGATCTTCGAAGGAGAATCCATGGATTTATAAAGATATAATTCATATATATTCAAAGAAATATTTTCTGTTCTATGTGATTTTTAATGTACATTTTGTGCCTACACATATTTTTTAAAGTATTTGTAATTTGATCTATAAATCATTTTAAATGAATTTAAGTATTTAGAAAGATAGAGCATTTGTGTTAGAAAACATGACGTTCTCATTTGTGGGAACCGTTTTATTTGCAAAGAAAATAGTTTTCAAAAGATTATACCCCATACCAACTGCATGAGATTTGTTATAATCTACATTTTTAGTCAAACTATCTATACTACTATATATTTATTGATGCTCAATTTATAAATTGATCTTCAAAGTGAAACCCATGGATTTATTTAAATGTATTTCATATATGTTCATGGAAAAATTTTCTGTTCTACGTGTTACTTAATCTACATTTTATGCCTAACACAGACATGTCTTAAAGCATTTTTAATTAGATCTATAAATCCTTTTAAATAAATTTAAGTCTTAAAAAAGTAGAACATTTGTGTTAGAAAACAGGACATTTTCGTCAGTTTGTGGGATCCGATTTATTTGCAGAGAAACCAGTTTACAAAAGACCTAGATTATACCACATTCTAACTGCATAAAGAGTTGTAATAATCTACATTTTTTTAGTCAAACTATCTATACTACTATATATTTCTTGATTCTCAATTTATAAATTGGTCTTCAACGTTTAATCCATGGGTTTATGAAGATATATTTCATATATGTTTAGAGAAACATTTTCTGCTCTATGTGTTACTTAATGTACATTTTGTACCTAATTTACACTCACATTTCTTAAAGAATTTGCAATTAGATCTATAAATCACTTTAAATAAATTTAATTCTCAAACAAAGTAGAGCAATTGTATTAGAAAATAGGAAATAGTTTTCATTTATTTGTGGTATCCGTTTTATTTGCAGAGAAAATAGTTTACAAAACACGTAGAATATACCGCATACTACCTGCATAAAGCATTGTTGTAATCTACATTTTTTTTTTGTCAAACTATCTAACCTGCTATACATTTTTTGATCCTCAATTTATAAAATTATCTTCGAAGGAGAATCCATGGATTTATAAACATATATTTCATATATGTTCAAAGAAATAATTTCTGTTCTGTGTTTTTTAATGTACATTTTGTGCCTACACACATTTTTAAAGCATTTGGAATTAGATCTATATATCATTTTAAATGAATTTAAGTCTTAAAAAGGTAGAGCATTTGTGTTAGAAAACAAGACATTTTCGTCTGTTTGTGGAATCCGATTTATTTGCAGAGAAAACAGTTTACAAAAACCTAGATTATACCACATTCTAACTGCATAAAGAGTTGTAATAACCTACATTTTCTTAGTCAAACTATCTATACTACTCTATCTTTCTTGTTGCTCAATTTATAAATTGATCTTCAAAGTGAAACCCATGGATTTATGAAGATATATTTCATATATGTTTAGAGAAACATTTTCTGTTCTATGTGTTACTTAATCTACATTTCATTCCTAACACGCACACGGGTCTTAAAGCAATTTTAATTAGATCTATAAAACACTTTAAATGAATTTAAATCTTTAAAATGCAGAGAGTTTGTGTACAGGACGTTTTCATTTGTTAGTGGGATCCGATTTATTTGCAGAGAAAATAGTTTACAAAAGACCTAGATTATACCGCATATTAACTGCATAAAGAGTCGTAATAATCTACATTTGTTTTGTCAAACTATCTATACAACTATGTATTTCTTGATGCTCAGTTTATAAATTGATCTTCAAAGTGGAATCGTTGGATTTATGGAGATATATTTCATATATGTTCAGAGAAAAATTTTTGTTCTATGTGTGTTACTTAATATACATTTTGCGCCTAACATACACACACACAGAAATATATATATATATTATATATATATATATATATATATATATATATATATATATATATATATATATATATATATATATATATATATATATATATATATATATATATATATATATATATATATATATATATTTATATATATATATATATTATATATATATATATATATATATATATATGTATATATATATTGTATATTGTATATATATATATATATATATATATATATATATATTATATATATATATATGTATATATATATATATATATATATTATAATATATATATATATATATATTTATATATATATATATATATATATATATATATATATATATATATATATATATATATATATATATATATATATATATATATATATATATATATATATATATATATATATATATATATATATATATATATATATATATATATATATATAATACTGGATCTCTTACTATTATGTTTGGAAGACATCTAAGGCTTCTAAACGTGTTACTAGTCTATACCCCGTCATATGACGGGATAAGTAAAATATTTAATATTCCAGAATTGTAAAGTGACCTATGAAGCGGGTTTGTCCTTTGGCTGAGATTTATCTGCGCTAATTCGCGCTCATTACGCTGATACAATCGCGCTGTAGACGTTCAATAATTTGTTTATCTTCATACTCCTCTGCAGTTCCTGATACTGTGAATGCAATTTAGAATGGAATTGAATTCATTTAGTCAAACCAAATGGTTATGTATAAAAAACAAACACACAAGCGAAGAAACATCTTAAATTTCAAAGATGTATAACTTAAACGCTACATAATTATTAGTCAGTGAAATAAAGTCCTAGGCTTTTATGAAAAAAATTGGTTGTTATTACCGGTGATAAAAGTTTCATTGCAATAAAATATAATCAATAATTAAATTTAAAATTATCTCATATGTACCTAATCTATTATTTAAACCAAATAAAAATGAAAGGTATTTAGGTAATATATAAGTTCAGTGATAACATGTATGAAAATAATGCACACAATAATTAAATAACTTAAAATAAAAAATTTTAAATGAGATTTTTAAATGAACGTCCTAATCCTAGAAAACAAATGCTATGTTTACCTATTTATTATGTGATAATCTTAATCACCTGTTTTTAACTGGGGAATATAGGTATTGATATAAGGGAGGAAGGGGTGGATTTCGAACGTTTTAAAGATTTGCTTTGAATTTTGCTAATTCTTAATATATATATATATATATATATATATATATATATATATATATATATATATATATATATATATATATATATATATATATATATATATATATATATATATATATATATATATATATATATATATACATCACAGACGGATAGATAACTTAGGCTATTATTATATAGGGGATTCAGAGATGAGATTAATGTTTGTTAACGTATTGTAATATAAAAAATAGTAAAACATTACATGCAATTTATACAAAAACAAAAGCAATTGTTCCACTCCCAATCTCTTCATCACAGACGCATTAAAGTGTTTGAAACAACCATTATTCAAATTCGATTTCTTTCATGCAAGACATTTAAATATGCTTCAAATACAAATGAAATTTGATAGTGGAACTAATGACATTCCGCAATTCATTTTTTTCACGTGTTCAGTCTGTCTGTGAAATTATCACTTAAAAATAGTTAAAGTTATTATCACATAAATTTATCAAAAAATTCAGCAAATTTTGCTTTGAAATATATTATGCAAATTTAAGTATAAAATTTAATTACTATTTTTAAGGGAAATATAACTTTACCCTTAATTTTCCTTCTAATATGAATTGGTTAAAATTTATCTTCTCATGACATTAAAAAAATGAGATTTTATTTCTTTAGAATTACGTGTCATTTTACGTTACGTGCCCTAGGTATATCGTTGAGTTATCTAGATTTGAGGCTTGCCGGAATTTACTTCCCCAGTGTTTTCTTAACAAATAAATACTTTATTTATTTGTTCTTTAAATTAAAGCATTATTAATTGCACTACTAAATATGACCATATGCATAAAGTATGAATGACATTTGAAAATAGCACAAATTGATTTTTAAACAATATATGTAAATATATTACTATAAAATAAAAAATGTCTACGTCAAAAGATATATAGATTTGTTTTATAGTAATATGTCGCAGAAATCATTAGTCGTAGATATACATACACAACCTGTCATTGATTTGAAGGGGCCGAATTTAAATAGAGGGACTAGTTCAATGCCAAGATAAATTCAGTCCAACTTCTAAATCGTTGTCTAATTTTCTCCTTAATAATGGTAAACTTAACATAGAATAAAATTATGTGATTATACACTTGTATTGGTAAATTCATGTAATTATTCAGGTTATATACTATGTAGGGTATTTAGCCTGGCTAGAGCAACCACTCACAAACATGTAGGTACTAAATTCTAATAGAGAGACTAGTTTAATGTGAAGCTAAATTCAGTCCAATTTCGAAGTCCTGAAATAATTTTCCATCAAAAATGTTTTGCAAAAAATACAATGAAATTATAAGATTACACACTAGTAACATGCAATCATTACATGATATTTGTATTGCATTACTTGAAAATATATTGCGTACATTGCATGAATTGAATTAGTTTTAGAAGTAGTTTGTGTGTTTGTGAGTTAGGTAAGGACTTCAGAAAACATGTTGTTTAAAGAAGTTAAATTGTTTTCGGGTGATTATCAGCCGCATAGTTTAGCAGGTCTTGTATCTAATCTTAGAAAATCTTGATGATAATCGTACTTCTAGTCTCATCGGTCTCATTGGTCATACATTAATATAAAGACTAGAGAATAGTAGAATAAACATATTTAAAGATAACTTTTCATTCGTTACTGGGGAAAATGCACGTAAAACGTTTTAAGTCGTGTAATTGGAAAATTAAATTTTTAAGTTTGAAAATAAAATAGTATTATAAAATGCTTTATTAGGTGGCATAAAATAACTATTCAGAGGAAAAAATCATTACATTATAAATCATATGCCTAAATATAGAATTTCAGGAAAATATAGTATTTTTGACCAATTCGCTTTTATTTCAAAAGTTTCTCATCACAAAAAATAGTTGTTTTCAATTGCTTACTATATGCAAAGCATTTGTATTAAATAAAACTAACTATTGACTTTAAAGACAACGCTTCTAAAACGATTTAACCCTTTGACAGTTTCATTTTTTTCCAGAATTCGGTCAAAAAAATGTCCCATTTTTTATTGCATTTTTTTTTGTTCATTTTACATTTTTAAGTAAAGATATGTTATTAAAATCAACATTTCTAATATTTTTAAGCATTTATTACAACTTTTTTTCTTTCTATGAAAGCATCATTGAACTGAAGTTTACCTTTAGTCTCATCGATATTTAAGTTAATTTTTGGAATTCCAGTGACAGCAAATCTGGGAAGTAGATCAAAAGGATTATCACTATTAAATTCAAAAAATTGTCTTGCTTGACTGATTCCATCTGTACTACTATCAGGTCATCTAGTTAACTTTCACTACTATGATTTACAAATAATTCAGTTTCTGATTCCGAGTCACAGTTCGAATCACAAGAAACTAGTTCCATACGATCTGAATTATCCATTATTTAAAAGTAAAAATATATTATTCAACTCTTACATCAATAAAATTATCAGGCGGTTAATAAAATATAACCAGAAAGCTATGCACTGAAAGATAACAATTCATCTTCTGATACAAAACATTCGAAAACACCTGCGCTTTTGAACCAATCAGAGTAGAAAATACAATAAACTGCGAACTATAATTTACTCGACATCTTACGAATAATTTGTTACTAAAATTGGAAAATATACGGCCGAAACAGTGCAAGCGAAATAGTAATCAGATTGCCCGTAAGCCGTACGGGCAAATCAGTAAAGTTCCGAAAGCTGTGCCCGAACGGCGTACGGCCAAAACAGGGGAGAGGTTAAAGATATTATTTAGGACCGGACTAAAAAAAAGTCATTTAATTGCTAACCGCAATTAACCAATTGCGCCAACCAATGGTGGGGCGCAATTCTCCGTTTAAAGATTAATCGTGGTTAGACTTTAAACGGTTTTGGTGAGACTGACTTTTAATGCTTTATCATGTCCTTTTGTTACATAATGATGTGTTACCCACAGGAATTCAATAAAATTCGTTAATGAAAACTAGGCAACATTAAGACAAACACTTTAGAATACAACATTTCAACGGTGACTGGGGAAAATACATGTAAAACGTTTTAAAGCAAATGAAGTTCGGCAAAGTCATGTAATTTGAAAATTCAATTTTTAAGTTTGAACATAAAGAAGTACAAAATAATTCACTATTTGGTGGCATAAAATAGTTATTCAGATAAAATAAAAATCGTTCATTATGTAGATGTAAATTTTTAGAATAAATATAATATTTTTTGTTTGTAAATTATATTATTTTGAAGGTCTCTTATTGCTTTGAAAATGCAAAGGATTAAACGCATATTTATATGTACAAATATTTACAATTTATACACAAATATTTGAATAATTTTATTCTACTAGCAATAAAAGTACTAGGAGATGAAATTTAGTTTATACAAACAAAAAATACATAATTCAAACAGAAGCAAAATTAAATTCGATGCGTAATTTATATTCAAATTGTCTGTAAAAAAATGACTGCCATTTGTTTTCAAAAAAGTAATTTATTTTCTTTTATTGTGTAACGAACTCTATCTAGGACATCGTAAAATAATTGCATCGTCAGTTTAATGATACACTTTGAAACAAAGTACTCCCATGGGAATCGAAGAGAAAACATCAAAACCTATAAACAAATAAACTCTCCCTTTAAATAGAAATATATTTTTATCAAAATACTGCAAATAATTTATGTTCCAAAAGCATGAAACCAGTTGTAATGAGTTGAATAAATAACACATAGAACTTTAAAACTTTAAAACACAATATTTAAATATCTGAGAAAACCCTCTCAGTGCAAATATTTATTCGATTCATTTGTTTCTATTTAATTCAATTCCTACAATTTTAAACTATATATTCATTTTAATCCAACGTATGCATTTTGAATTTGTTTTCTTGTATATATTTTTTATCTGTTCTGATATCTTTGAAATGAAATAAGAGGGTCATAAAACTCTTAAATAGACAAAAAAATTCCATTTTTTAGAAAAAAGAATATGTGAAAAGGAATACGTATCTGAACATTTTAAAACAATCCGGGGAAAAATTTCATCATTGAGAGAAGTCATGTCATGAATAAAAACGTGTCAGCTGTTTACTGTAAAAAATTTTAAACTAATAAAACTTTAACTTGATTTTTCTCAACTTATGTTTTTTCATAAAACAGACATGTTATCTCAAAAAGTTTTTAACTTTTTTTTTCATAAGTTTTTACGGGTTTTGTGCAATATAATTTTCATCCGATTGCATCTAAGTTTTTTTTTTGTATATTTCCAAAACTATGCATTTTTATTTTTTAATTAAAAAAAAAGAATTTTTTTTTCAATTTTTCAAAAATATATATGTTTTTTTAATTAAATAAAAATATTATGTTCAAAGGTATTTTAAGATATTGCATGTTTTAAAACTATAAATTTGTCTTAAACTTAACTACATATTTTGTAATCATGGGCAGCAGCTTTTATATCTTTTTTTGTTAACTACAAAATGCATGTTATTTAAAACTTTCTAAGATTTTTTTTTTATGTTTCAAAAATGAATGAGATATGTGTGTAAAGATAATAACTTCTTCTAACAATGTTAAAAAATTATGCTTGTAAAACAGATAAATTTCGAGGCATGAGAAGTCGAAAGTAATAATTATTTTACATTTTAAATATTTTTTAAAAGTCGTATGTCTCCTTACTCTAAACCATAACTCTGAATCCTTTAAGAACAATTTTCTTTTAAGAAAGCTCTTAAAAATTTCATATTATTATTTCTATACAGCCAGAGGATATTCAATTTATATTTGTACACAGTGGATATTATTGAAGTTTAAGTAAAATTATTTGTTATAAATTTGAATTTCAGAAACATAAATAATTCATGTATTAACTGGAGTTCACAGTAAATTAATATTTAAAATAGTGTTTTAATCCTAAATAGAAATATAATGCAAAATATTGCAAGTCCTGAAGTTTAAAAATATATTTTCATTTTAATCCAACGTATGTAGTTTGAAATTACTGTAGTGAAATTACTTTCAAGTTTACCTCGCTGTTTATCTCTTCTGATATCATTGTACTGAAAAAAATCATTACTTCCATTACTCTAATAACCCTATGAACACTTTTGTATTAAGAAAGCGCCTAAAATTCCATATCATTATATTTATATAGCGCGAGGATTTTAAAATATATTTTTAGAGAGTAGAGTTTACAGAAATTTAGAGGAAAATAATTTTTTATAAATCTGAATTTAAATCTATAGGCAATGCATGTATAAATATAGTATATATATACATATATATATATATATATATATATATATATATATATATATAATATATATATATATATATATATATATATATATATATTTATATATATATATATATATATATATATATATATATATATATATATATATATATATATATATATATATATATATATATATATATATATATATATATATATATATATATATATATATATATATTTGTTCTAGTTTTAAAAAAATGGAGTTCACAGAAAATGTTTCTTAAAATATCATTTTGTACATAAATAAAAATATAATGCACAATGTTCTGTATTTGATTGAAAATCCTTATTAGAGCAAAGACTATTTTCATGAAAATCAAGCATAATAGAATGAAATACATTTTCCCAGTGAATGCACTATTGGTATATGATACATTGATCATATATGGTAGATTATTTAAAAAATTTCTAAAATATACAGTTATTTACATCCATTGCTAGCATGAGATATTTGGATTTAGAAAAGTTCTATTAGATATTAAAAATATTAGATAAAAACGGTCAATGAGCCGCAGAAAAATGAATGTCCATATGGGTTTTTGTAAAGTAAAAATCGATAAAATTTACAATCTATCTTTAATCATTATTTAAAATAACATTCATATAATAAAGTGTAGAAAAATATAATAAGTACAGAAAATATATTCTGCTTTAGAAAGAAAATTAATAGCATTTTATAAATTTTATGACTTGTATTTACAATGTATAAGCATAGTTTGTCAAGTATAAAATGTTCTTTTTTTTAATTCTAAATACATGGATATTTTTATATTTTCATTTAATGCAAGCAAAAAAGCAACTCAAATGCATGCAGTTTTATATATTTTTTTAATTTTCAATTTATGTTGGGCAAGCATAAATTATAATTCACTATAAATATAATATAAATTTGCACTATCAGGGTTAGATTTATTAATTTATTTTTATAGATTACCTTTCATGTTTATTAAATATACAGATTGTTAATTAATTTTCAATAATTTTGTATATTGTTCGTTGAATAGAATTAAAAAGATTATAGAGTGTATAAAGTATTGCTGTAAGGATTTTTTTTATCTAAAGTATTTTAGTTATTACCAATTTTAGGCTAATTTTTACCTTCTTCCCATATAAAATAGTCTAATCCTATATAAAACAAAAGCTTATGACATATATATTTTTCATAGTATTAGACTCTGATTAACGATAAAACTTATTTATAAAACAACCTTCAAATGTGTAAGGTTATCTTAAAATGTTTGTAATTTATAAAGTTTAAAATTACAGGTAACACTACAATCTTTATCATAATTAACGATATCTTCAGTTTTAAGTAGGTATAAGAATCTAGATTCAAATAAAAATATTTCAAAATTTATTTTTCTGGTAAATAGATTTTATTATTTTTTGTTATTTAGTGTATTTGTTTTATGTGTCCACATAAATTTTAAAAATCAAAAGGCTAAATTATCCTTATATTAGTCCTATTAAATAATTTTTCGTATTGTTTGCTTTTACTTTTACTTTTTCCTTTTTACTTTTAGATAAATAATATAAGCAGATTTAAAAATTATATTTCGAGTTAAAAGATATTATGTTTCCGATTTTAAAGAGAATAATATAATAATTAATCTTTCTTTTGTGGTAACTAATCCTACTGCTTTACGTTTTTTAAAGTTAACAATAAAAATATAAAAATACTTTCTAAAATAATATCATATAAAGTTAATTTCAAATAGAGTAATCATTCAAAAAAGTAGTCTATAAGACTTAAGTTATGCAATAATACTTTCATTTTTCCGTGATCGGTAGAAATCGAAAGGGAAAAAGCGATTTAATTGAAACTGGTCTCACAATTATTTACCTAACAATTGATTGAAATACATTGATGATAATTCCAAAATAAAAACTACCAAATTCGCATGCTTCTATACAAACAACGAGTGTTTCATGTCATGTACATACCCATTTTAAATTTTAAATAGTATAATGTTGCTAAACAATAAAAATGTATAATTGCATTTACAGTCGTCTTATAAAGCATTTTTTATTTATTTTGAAATCTAAACTCATTTCCATGTAAATATATAATATTTCTTTTAATTTCCACATGATTTATATATCTTACCAGCTTTATTTAAGTATATTTAGTGTTACTGGGAGAAATATATATGTTTTATCTTGTATTATGTCAAAATTAATTAAAATGAAATTTAATTTTTATACTCAAATATTATGTATTATAGTGCTGTTTCAGATATACTTTTTAGTTTTGCATACAATAGTAAAATGATTTGATGTTCTTTAAAAATTGATATTCTAAAATACGAGGCGTTTATTTAAAGTACAACTGTAGTCAATGTTTTCAAGTCATATTTTGTGTTAACGAAATTAAATACGACTGGAATATCTACAAAAGAGAAGAAATACATGTTAGTATTTTATAAAACTTTGTTATTGAGAATTATTTTTTCATTTACTTTTTGGTGTGAGTTCCTCATGTTGATTTTTTTAACCCAAAATCATTTCTACTAAGTATATATAAGGAAGTATAAAGTGTATTTTAAGTAACTAAAATTTTGAAAATAACAAGTTAACTTTTAGATAACTTTTACTTTTAGACAAGTTGTATTTTTTATTGATTTTATTTTTACATTAAAGGTCATATTTCACTACTTCTATAACATAAATATCCAATAAAATGCACTTATCATATCTTAATATCATATTTTGTATTTTGACACCATAAAAATCTTTCAACATGTTACGGACAGGCTAATCATTTAGTATAACCTCAGTTAACATTTCAAGTTCCCAACGCGAGACTAGCTTTAACTGTTAAACTATAGCTAAAATATAGCTCCACAAATGACGTGTCGTGAAATTTAAGAGAACTCATTTAATTAAGATAAAATCGAAATTTGTCTGTTCTGGAACGTTTCCAATATCTTTCTGCAAACAGTCTTTATTTATGACAGAAGATCACTCAACATCATACATTGGAGCAAAAATCTTTCAGTGCTGTAAACCATTTAGTTATCCCTTTTTATCTCAATATTTTAATCATTCATTTCTTTTATTAGCCAAATTATTGCAGCAAATTTCACATCTTTTGTATAAAGAAAACCAATGACTTAGCAGTCTTCACAATCAGTGGTATTTTCAATTCACCCGAAATTCTATTCAAATACCATTATTTTTTTTACTTTATTTTATCTTTGTCTAGTCAAAAGTAGCAAATACATTGTGCGTTTGCTCAACATCAATAGCTCTGATGCTGCCGAATACTGCCATCATTTATTCTGTAGTTACAAAGTATAAAGTATATAATTTATACTTTGTAATTACAAAGTAAATGTAATGATTAATATTTCCTATATTTTCACACATTTATTTAATCTGTCGAGTTATTTCAGCTTCTTTAAAATATTTTGTATTCAGAAAACGAATGTCATACCCGTTTTCACAATCTAAGGGATTTACAATTCAATGAGGCAATTTAAATGATCACAAATAGATTTAAATACCATTGAATATTTACTTAACGGTAACAATGAGTAGTAAAAAGTAACAACTACGCAATATGCACGCACATTATTCACAGCGTTGAAGCTGACAAATTTCAACATGTTCATTGATTAAATGATGTCCCTATATAAATTTGGGAGTCCACATTTCGACTGCTAGTATTCCTCGAACTCAGAGCCGGACGATGAGTCTCCCACAAGGGAAAACAAAGATCTAGGCTGAATGAGGACATGGTAGGGTTAGGTTTGCAATGATGAGTGACTCGGCAAGGTAGTTAACATAAGTCGCAGCCAAGACCTCAAGGGCAGGTCAGGGCAGTGAACTCAAGGGGAACCAAATCCACGAGGGGTCCACCGCTCATTTTTCAGGTCCCCCAATTATTTTTTTTTTGTTCGCGTAAGTGGAGGTAGGACCCCTAGGGCTGACTGCACAGCTAACTCAGTAGGACCCACCCCTACTGAGGATTTTTTTTTAGTAAGCTAGGTTAAGTTAGGGCTTTTTTCGGTTCGGGGGCTATGCGAGGCCCCAGTGTTCCCTTTTTCGACCACGCCGATTCACGGGGTTTCCGCAGGGTGGGCCAAAATAATCCGTCACAATGACTCCCTGAGTGATGGTCCTGAGGCCCAGGATTGCGAGTGTCTCCTATCTAAATTTTCTGTCTCTCTCTTTCGGCCACTCCGGTCTCCCTTCCAGCCTGGTGCAACGAGCAAAATTCTACTCTTCGTTTAAGGTCTCTCCTCATTGGTTCGCTCCTTCTCCACTAAATTACGGCATCTGGAGGTCCGCTAAGCATCCAGTAGTATTCCAAATTCCTCCTCCTCAGCACAGCACCTCTGGTGCATCCTCCCGCCACCGGTGACTGCGGCGCGACGGGCGTGCGCCGGGTACTTCGAAGGGTCTAGTTCGGGTTGGTCTGGCCCCATACTTGCGATCTGCCCACCGCAACCAGGATAAGCCTGGAGGGCCTCACGGCTATATGGGCCCGGCTATATATTTGCACTTGATTGTCCCTATATAAATTTATTATTTTTTCGTAATTCAGAATAAATGCAGTACTTAATATTTTCTTAATTTCCACACATCTCATTGGTCTGCAAGTCATTTTAGCTTCTTTCTTATTTTTCTTTTTTTTTGTATTAAGAAAACAAATGGCACTGCATCTTTCATAATTACGAGAGTTCTAATTCAGTGGAGCATTTTAAATGCTCTCATATACATTTAAATACTATTGAATTTTTACTTAATGGAATTTCTGTAATGTCAGAATTAACGATTACAATATGTCACAACATCCATATCACTTAAGCTTCAGAATCTCTAAACACAGGCCATGTACAAATTCATTTTTGTGTAGTAATTCCAGGAATAATGCAGTGTTTAATGTTAATTTTTACTTTATATCAATGAATTATATGTGCCAATTGCAATATTATATTCTAGCAAGATTATGAGACATTTTATTTCACAAAAAATAAAGACAATATGAATAGTTTATTTGGTAACAAGATACTAATATTCTTATATTAAAAAAAATTAATATGTACATTTAAGCAATAAATTATTTATTTCATATAAAATTATATTTATTAATTTATTAATATATATTTATTATTAATTTATTAATAAATAAATTTATTAATAAAGTCTATTATAAAGTTAATTTTCCAAGTAATTAGTTTATTTTCAATTGTCATTCATAAATACTTTCATTCAATGAAAACTTCTGATTTAAAATTTATTTAAGAAAAGTTAAGTGTGTTTATATTCAAGCAAGATTATGACACATTTTATGTCACAAGAAATAAAGATAATATGTATAGTTTATTTGGTAACGAGATACTAATATTTTTATATTAAAAAATCTTAATATGTGCAATTAAGCAATAAATTATTTATTTCATATAAAATTATAATTATTAATTTATTAATAAATAAATTTATTAATAAAGCCTATTTTAAAGTTAACTATGCAAGTAATTAGTTTATTTTCAATTAGCATTCATAAACAAGTTTCATTCACTGAAAAAGTCTAATTTAATTTTTTTTACGAAAAGTTAAGTGTGTTTATATTCAAGCAAGATTATGAGACATTTTATTTAACAAAAAATAAAGACAATATGGATAGTTTATTTCGGTAAATATATACTAATATTTTTATTTAAAAAAACCCTAAAATGTAGTTTAAGCAATAATTATTTATTTCATATAAAGTTATATTTATTAATTTATTAACATAAAGTTTTTTATGTAGTTAGTTATTCAAGCAATAAGTTTAATTTTAATTTTTATTTATAAATACTATGCATTCAATGAAAAATTCAAATTTAAAATTTATTAAATAAATGTTATAATAATAAATAAAAGTATGTTTATATTCTAGCAAGGTTATGAGACATTTTATTTCACAAAAAATAAAGACAGTGTGGATAGTTTATTTGGGTGAAGAAATACTAATATTTTTATATTAAAAAAACTAAAATGTACCTTAAGCAATAATTATTTATTTAATATAAAGTTACATCTATTAACTATTTAATATAAAGCTTATTATGTAGTTCGTTATTCAAGGAATAAGTTTATTTTATGCTTTCATTCATAAACACACTTTATTCAATGAAAACTTCTCATATAAAATTTATTTAATAAAAGTGAAGTATGTTTAATGGCTTTTGCATATTGTTTACAAGATTGTAAATAGTTGATCAGTTATAAATCAATTTTTTTTTATTTTTAGTTATTACTGGACATGTATTTACAAGTTTTTCACATTACGAAATTCAGTTTTATTTTTTACATAATACAAAGAAGAAATAATGTATTATGCTTGTATAATATCCTTTTTTATATTTTACTTTGAGCAAAGTATTCATCTTCTAGCCAAACTTAATTATTAAGCATGAATGACGACTAGGAAGAATTTAGACTAAAAATATTAAAATTCTATTGGATTTCAATATAAATTATAAATTAGTCCCTTTAGTTTTTAATTTTACTCATTTCTTATAAAATATTTTAAGGCAATATATAACAGAATAAGATACCCATATATTTATCTTTCAAAGAAAATCTGTTTTTTTTAGGTAAAAATATCATAAAAAAAGTTCATTTTGGCTTACGCTAAGCTGGGGAAAGTTAGGCATGAAATATTTATCCCTTTAATATTCTGCTTGATGAATTACTCATCAGAAACGTTTATTCTTGCTCCTACTAAGCTAAAAAAATATGCTAAGAAAAATTGAGAAAGGTATATGATGGAGTATGGGAAAATATATTTTGGACTCTCAAATTTCGTGAGAAAAGACAGAAATGCCAATAAAGTGCTACAATGTATGATATGATTCTGGGAATTTTTTGCTCTTCAGAATGGTTGTGCTTCAAGAGAGTTTCCTTACGAATAGTTTTATTAGAATTTGAGTTTTTTTTTTAACTTTCAAATAAATATGAAGTGAAATTTGATAAAATGTACCGAAAATGCAATAGAGACAACCTCGTCCATGGATAAGTAGGGGAATGTTTTACTAAATATAAAAATTGACTAGTAAAAGAAAATTTGATATTTTTTTCTTAAAAGTGAAAATTAAGTGTAAAAAGTGTTACTTTTCATTAACATCCTTAAATATTGCCAAAAAACGTAAAAATAAGTTACATAAAATTATACAAATATATCCAAAAATATCCAAAAATATTTATGAAAATATATAAAAGCCTTACACAATAATACAAAATATACAGAAATATTTTTACAACTATACAAAAACTTTAAAAATTATACAAATATTCAAAAGATTCATGTGCAAAGATTATAGAAATATGCATGTATTTAAGATTTTTTAACTACAAAACGTTTAATATTTTTAGTTTAAAAAGTCGTTTAAATGTTTAAATGTCACATACCTTTGATACTTACATGTTGTTGATTTACAACACATGACCTATATATGGCATTCGGCATGTCATGGATTATTTAATTTCTTCCAGTTTGTATGGTAGTCTTATTTGCAGCAGCGAGGCAAAGAAAGTCTGTGTATTGAGCATGATTTAAAGCAGTACAATATAGGATTTTTTTCTTTAAAAATAAAATTAGTGTAATATTTCTTAATTTCTTTTAACTTATCCTTAAATATTACGAAAAAAATGTAAAAATTGGTTACATAAATTTATAGAAATATATCCAAAAATATAGAAAAAAAATTATGAAAATATATAAATGCCTTATATAATAATACAAAATATACAATAATATTTTACAACTGTACAAAAATTATGCAAATTATACAAATATATAAAATATTCATGTGCAAAGATTATATAAATATACATGTATTTAAGATTCTTTTAACTGCAAACCATTTAATATTTTTAAATGTTTAAAATATTGTTTAAATGTTTAAATGTCGCATACCTTTGATACTTGCTTTGATGCATGTTGTTGATTTACATCACATGACCTATATATGGCATTTGGCATGTCGTGGATTATTTATTTTCTTCCAGTATGTATGGTAGTCTTAATTGCAACCGCTATGTAAAGAAAAGTCTGTATATTGAGCATGATTTAAAGCAGTACAATATTGGTATATTTTCTTAAAAGTAAATTTTGTGTAAAAATTGTTAATTTTCTTTAACTTATTCTTAAATATTAACAAAAAATGTAAAAATACGTTACATAAAATTATACAAATATATCCAAAAATATACAAATATATGTATGAAATCATATAAATTCTTTATACAATAATACAAAATACACAGAAATGTTTTTACAAGTATACAAAAAGTATACAAATTATACAAATATACAAAAAAAGATTCCTGTACAAAGATTATAGAAATATGCTAGTATTTAACATTTTTTAAACTACAAACCATTTAATACTTTTAAATGTTTAAAATCTCGTTTAAATGATTAAATGTATCATACCTTTCATACTTACATGTTGTTGATTTACATCACATGACCTATGTATGGCATTCGGCATGTCATGGATTATTTAATTTCTTCCAGTATGTATGGTAGTCCTATTCGCAATCGCGATGCAAAGAACAGTCTGTATATTGAGCATGATTTAAAGCAGTACAATATAGGATTTTGTTTCTTAAAAAATTAAATTTAGTGTAAAAATTGTTAACATTCTTTAACTTATCCTTAAATATTACCAAAAAATGTAAAAATACGTTACATAAAATTATACAAATATATCCAAAAATATACAAAAACATTTATGAAAATATATAAATTCCTTATACAATGATACAAAATATACAAAAATAATTTTACAAGTATATAAAAACTAAACAAATTATACAAATGTACAAAAGATTATAGTACAAAGATTATAGAAATATACATGTATATAATATTTTTTAACTACAAACAACATAATATTTTTAAATGTTTAAAAAGTCGTTTAAATGTCGCATACCTTTGATACTTACATGTTGTTGACTTACATCACATGACCTATATATGGCATTTGGCATGTCATGGATTATTTATTTTCTTCCAGTATGTATGGTAGTCTTAATTGCAACCGCTATGTAAAGAAAAGCCTATATATTGAGCATGATTTAAAGCAGTACAATATTGGTATATTTTCTTAAAAAGTAAATTTTGTGTAAAAATTGTTAATTTTCTTTAATTTATCCTTAAATATTACCAAAAATGTAAAAATACGTTACATAAAATTATTCAAATATATCCAAAAATATACCAAAACATTTATGAAAATATAGAAATGCGTTACACAATAATACAAAATATACAGAAATATTTTTACAACTATACAAAAATTATAAAAATTATACAAATGTACAAAAGATTCATGTTTAAAGATTATAAAAATATACATATATTTAAGATTTTTTAACTAGACACCATTTAATATTTTTAAATGTTTAAAATGTAATTTAAATGTTTAAATGTCACGTACCTTTGATACTTACATGGTGTTGATTTATATCATATGACCTATATTTGGCATTCGGAATGTCATGGATAATTTAATTTCTTCCAGTATGTATGGTAGTCCTCTTTGTAACCGCTTTGTAAAGAACAGTCTGTATATTGAGAATGATTTAATGCAGTACTTTATATGATTATTTTCTTAAAGATAAATTTAGTGTAAAAGTTGTTAATTTCCTCTAACGTATACTTAAATATTACCAAAAAATGTAAAAATTCGTTACATAAAATTATACAAATATATACAAAAATATACAAAAACATTAATGAAAATATATATGCTTTATACAATAATACAAAATATACAGAAATCTTTTTATAACTACACAAAAATTATACAAATTATACAAATATACAAAAGATTCATGTACAAAGATTATAGGAATATACATGTATTTGAGATTTTTTAAACTACAAACAATTTAATATTTTTAAATGTTTAAAAAGTCGTTTAAATGTCGCATACCTTTGATACATACATGTTGTTGATTTACATCATATGACCTATATATGGCATTTGGCATATCATGGATTATTTATTTTCTTCCAGATGTATATATATATATGTATATATATATATATATATATATATATATATATATATATATATATATATATATATATATATATATATATATATATATATATATATATATATATATATATATATATAGGAAACTAATCTGCTTTTAAGATCAAATTTCATTATAATGATTAATATGAAAATTCCCTTTTTAAAAAAACATCTTTATTACATGGATATGTAACAAAATAAAACTAAAATTATTATTTGTAAGGTAAACCGTAGATATACATAATACTTTCTTTATTGTTTATATTTTGCCTTACTGATTTATTATGCGACTTATTCTTTTCATTCATCATTTTTTGGGTATTGATTTGTAATGTCAAATGAACTAGTTTATTAGTATTGCAAAATTGTACTGAAACCAAATTATTAGTCATATTCTAATTACCAATCAAATAAATCTTTAACTAACATTTTCAAATTAACTGTCTTATAATATTATTTTCGTGGAGAAATCAAACTGAATTCCGGAGGCATGGTATTTGCAAAGCAATATAATAACAAGGTAATTGTAATTAATATTCTATATGTAAACTGTTAAATGCCACTAAACTTTAATAACTAATCATATTTTAAATATTTATGAGTAATTACAGGATTTATTTATGATTAATAAACATACTCAAAATTTTGTAAATATATTATCATGTAGCAAAATCACTCCCTTACAGAAATCGAATGCATATGGAAATGATTTCTGAAGAAATCATTAGGGGAATGGCTTAACGGTATTTTAATTTGACATTAAAAATGCATTTGTAGTCCATCAATGGCAATTTACAGCCACTTAATCTTGACAATCACATTTCCCATTAAGATAAAGGGTGTGATTTGTGAAGATTCATAAGTAAAACCGGCACACATACCTTTACACATTAAGGAAAAAAATTAGTCCTTGTTTTAAACCTTTTTTTTAGAATATAAGCTAAGTATGCTTGGAATATTATAAATTATAGAAAAGGATATAGATAAAACTTATTTTACTAAAATTGTACGATAATCATTCATACTAGAGTATTTTCAATTAATTTTCGTAGAAATACAAAAGCTGAAATGAGAAAACATCCTTCATGGTCAATATGGTGTGGTTTATATCAAAAAATTAATATTCTTTTATTGTAGCTACTTATGAAAACATAAATATTTCTAAATATCTGTAAATATATTATGAATATAATCAATACAATAACTTATATTAACATTATTAAAAAATAAATTTAATTTAGTGTTTAAAACATTGTTCGTATTTTTCAAAACTTCTTATAAAATATAATAACAATTTATTTTATACCATATGAAATAAAATTATGCAGTAATAATACAACATTTTTAACATATTGGTTAACTTTTTCCTTGTCCTGTACATCACATATGAATTATATATCTAATGATTTATATGCTTTATATTACATGTGTATACAATGACCTAAAATTTATTATAAAGTTTGTATATTTTACATTTAATATCGTTGTGTATCACATGTATTTTACAAGCGTATAAAGCATTAGATATGATTGTGATAAGTAAGGTACAGGAGCAGCAAGTGATTAAGGAAATATTAAAGTATCTTTAAGAGAAATACCATATATTTTAATCTAAATTTTGATTTTCATATTTATAGTTTCTGAATCCTTAAAATAAATAAGCGTTATTCTAAAAATTAAAATAACTTAAAAATAAATTAACTATAAAGTACCCTAAACAATTGCGATTTTCAAATAAGTTATTTTTGATATATTAATTAATAAAAAATAATCGCGATAAATCTCGATGAGGCCTCGATGATGCCTTGAAAGTTATCTTTGACTCTCATATACATAACTATAATATAATAAAATGATAAATACTAAATCTATATGATGAAAAATATTATAAGTTTTGTAAAATCGCAGTCGATTTAATCACATGAAGGCAAATATTTGGCAGAAAATGCAATGCGATTTCCAAAAGAGAAGAATACAATAATGAACAGTGCTTTATATCAATATTTGTTATTATAGTGTCATGATTAAACTAAGAAGAAAAAACATACTAAAAATGCTAATCACTGAGCAAGTATTAAAATATTAAAACATAAGAATATGTTAAGTTTATTTTATATAACTTACATATATCATGTATTTAAAAAAACTTAACATGCCATTTTGTTTTTATTTTTGTAATAATTGTTTAATGTTTAACATTTTTAATATGTCTAATTTGTTAGTTTACTTATGACATATATATATATATATATATATATATATATATATATATATATATATATATATATATATATATATATATATAATATATATATATATATATATATATATATATATATATATATATATATATATATATATATATATTAAGTTTTTAATTTTGCTTTAATTTTTTAAAAGAAATCACACATTACAGAAGAAGAAATATAAAAAAAGGTAGCATAATATATTAAAATAAATAAAGTTCTTTAAAGATAGGTCGAACCATGAAAATGAGAAATGGACAAACATAACTATAAAAAGCATATAGCAGATTATTTTATTTTAATTTCTCGTAAGGGACCTTTAAATGCTACAATATAACTAAATAGGTAATCAATTTTACTAAACATTGATCTTCCGAATTTAACTAACCCGTTTTTCTTCACTTCTCTTGATTGAACGCTCTCCAGACTCTGGAAAAAATCCTTTGTTAATGAATTTCTCCCAAATGAACAAAGAGCAAAATTCAATTAGGTAAACAATTTCATGTAATTAATTGTAATTACTATTATTAAGAAAAATGATTATTTTATTTATTTATATAAAGCTCTATATTAATTATGAAACATTATAATTTTTCTTATATTTAGTTGAGTTATTTATCATTAAAAAATATTTCTTATACAGGTGGAGTTTCTATCCTTCGCTAAACAATAACTTTTGCTCTTAAATAATTTATTATATGCATTTATGTATATTTATTTTTTAATGCTCATTAAAACAAAAAAGTACATTAGCTTTTATGTATTGTCTTTAAAGTATTTTGTCATTAATCTTCGAGTATTTCAGAAACAGACAAAAATATTTTATTTGTTTTATCAGTTTAATTTTCCCGTTATATTTGGACTAAAAATAAATATAATTTTAGTATACCATTTTAAATTTCTAAAATATTTTACAGTTTTGGTTTAAATTCTTTCTTCCCAGAAACGTAACCTGTTGGGAAAGAACTCTTCATTCCTTTCAATCCTCTGAATTTTTAATTGTGGGACATTGTTTTACGTTTACTGTGTCACAAATAAAAAATAGTGAGCAAAGTGAATATTTATTGTCACATTTCATGAATAAACATTAATGTTTGGCAAATGCCTGTCTTCAAATTTTGGCATTTATAGTATCAATAGGCCAGGTTTACTACTCTCTACTCGAAGTATGGTGTCGACCATGACTTTTGGTTTAAATTTAATTATTCTTTGTCATCTTAACCAGTTTTAAATTCACTTAATCCATTCAAATTAATCAGCGCTCATTCGGAATTATGCTATGGATAATCATTGCATCCAAAGTCACTGGATTCAGAGAGTGCTAGATTGCGAAAACACTGTTAATTTAACCATTTCCATGAAAGTTAGAAATAACCACTCTCGTACTTTTATACTCGCATTAATTGCATATTTGACAATAAACTCTTACAATAAACTACATTGATAGTATTACATAAAACCAAGAATCTACTCATCTCTCTTGGCCTGATTACGTAAATGTTCGTAAAGAATTGGTTGGATTTCTTCAGTTTGTTGATTTATAATAATTCCTGACGGGAAATGATTCTAAAGACGGTTTAAGAAACCAAGTCCAAAAATATCACAGATGTTGAAATTCTCTCTTCAATTATGTCGAAACTGAATTACGTTTGTAATTATAAGTTATTTTAATCTTATTTTTTAAAAATTATATTCCGTAATGATCTGGTAAAAAATTCGACTTTTAAATTTCTAATTTAATAATAGTAATGTTTCAAAATACTTTTTTTAAGACTACAATAGTCTGTAGCACAATATTCGGGAGTTAATGTCTTATATTTGTTGAGCAAGTGGAGACAAAAACAGAATATATTTCTAAAATATTAGACGATTACAAACATTATATTTTAATATACCTATGCAATTTTTCAATGCTTGTAAATTTATACACATTTGTAGTTATCTCCCCTGTAGTGCTCCATTAAAACTCTCATGAGGTTCCTTAAATTTTTAGCAATATTATCACGAGGGAAAAACATATTTTGTCCTAACCTAAAGATTTATTTAATAACAAGAATTGACTAAATTTTTTCCATGTGATATCCTGGTGTTTAAAACTCGTTTCATAAGTACATAAATAAATCTGAGTTTTCCTAGTAGTCATGGTACAACTAAAATGAACATCACATTGTTTACAAAACTATAGGAGCACTAAAGGTATAAGTATACTTATCTTTTCATCTTTTCTAACTGAAAATAAAAATTTAATAAATATGCCTTTTAAAACTATCTACACATGCTTTGGAGTCCAATATCGGGTGAGCCACAAAATAGAGTTTATTATACAAACTCTGCAAACTAAAAAAAAACTTTTGGGGAACAAAGGGAACAAAGAGTTATTTGTTAGAAATATTGCAAAGTATAAAAGGAAATAAATGAACTACCTGAGACAGGTTTAAAAATACGAAAAGCTAAAACAAAGAATAAGTGTACAAAGATAGTTAAATAAGCAACCTGTAAAGTGTACCAGTAAATAATTTTTTTTTTTTATTTCAACCAATCAAAATAATAAACAAGTATTTTCGTAAGTTGGTTTATCATTTTTTTACTGTCTTTGATTGGTACTGGGATACTTACCTCAATTAAAGTAACCACAATGAAATTGTTATTTAAGGCATTTCCGTATTTTAAAAACTTATTTTCTCCAGAAAATAAAAATATGCTTCTTTTGTTCTTAACCAATGAGTGTTGTATTAAGTAGTATCAAGTGAAGATATCAAAAAGACATATTCAGCTTATTTTTACGGAGTTATACTATTTATTTATAATGTAACTTTATCCTAGTATATCAATATTTTTACTCAATTGTTAGATGGGGAAATCTATATTATGTATGCAATGTTACATATTTTGGGACATAAATTTATACACTAGATACATAGATACATACACATATATACATATATATATATATATATATATATATATATATATATATATATATATATATATATATATAGATATATATATATATATATATATATATATATATAATATATATATATATATATATATATATATATATATATATATATATATATATATATATATATATATATATATATATATATATATATATATATATATATATATATATATATATATATATATATATATATATATATATATATATATATATATATATATATATATATATATATATATATATATATATATATATATATATATATATATATATATATATATATATATATATATATATATATATATATATATATATATATATATATATATATATATATATATATATATATATATATATATATATATATATATATATATATATATATATATATATACATATATATACATATATATATATATATATATATATATATATATATATATATATATATATATATATACATATATATATATATATATATATATATATATATATATATATACATATATATATATATATATATATATATATATATATATATATATATATATATATATATATATATATATATATATATATATATATATATATATATATATATATATATATATATGTATTTATACTTACACATTTGTATGTTATCGGTTATATGTGTTATGCATCCTTTGATAATTTAAATTATCATATATTCCGTGGGCAGCTAAATCGTAATCTCTTTCTATCAGTTAATGCATGTAATTACACTAACAGATAAGTTGAATAGTTCCTCAAACGCATAGCATGCGAAATAATACAATGGAAACTGACATTATTGTGAACAGATCAATGGCATAATGATTGCAAATGTCATCGTAATTCCTCTATATATCTGCAGTAATACGGTGATGGCAGATAATATATTCCACCCATCTAGAATTAAATGGATTTACAATTAAATTTATGGTATATTTATTGTGGTTTAATAATGCATGATATAATGAGATTATGTAACTTATCAAGTAACACCAATGATAACTATAACAACATTTTGGCAGTATAATAGTATATTGAAGTTTGCGAAATCTTAATATTAAGGAAAAATCTTTGAACTGTCAATTTAATTTAGAAATCCTATAATATTGACATTTTATATACTTGAGAAATGTGAGTTAAATGATTTGTTTCATTTACTGCATTCAAAATTTTAAACAAAGTTTATACTTTGAAAATTTTAAACGTAATTAGGAATTTTTAATAATTTTCCAATATAAAGTTATTTAACATAAGAGAGATTTCTTTAGATTTCAGAGTAATTCACTTTAAAACTGCCGTTGAATCTGAGTAACTGGTGGTATATTGATAAAGTGAAATAAAGTGTTGTACGAAATTATTTGTGTACAACAAAATGGTAATAAATGATAATCCAAAGATTTTATTAAACATATTAAACATATTAACTTTTAAAACAAATATTACCGATCGCGAAATTCATTTACATTATAAAAAGCTATGAAATATTATTTTAAATTTTATCTAACTTAAACCTTAATGAAATTAAGATAAAATACGTTTTATCACATTTATCCTTATAATCTTTTTAAAAAATACTAAAAAAAGTATAAATTTCAACGGCCTTTCTTGTTGTGTAAACAAAAGGTAGTTGTTAAGGCATAATTGTTACTTGCATGTCTCTTCTAGGTACGGCTAGTAGTTATATGTGTTACACAAATATGTAAAATTTGAAAATAAATAAATAATAACCTTACTTTCTAGAAACAAAGAGATTATATTTTTGTTAGATGACCTTTGGGATTTCTTAAGAGTTCTCATTATTTTATTCATAGTAACAAATATTTCATAAGTCATCTTGGGTATTATTTAATAGGACATCTTAAGCTCCATCAGTTCAATCAGTTGGTACCTGACTCTGCTTGTA
>CM063511.1:100015070-100025070 GCA_032207245.1 Pardosa pseudoannulata | reverse complement strand
TAAACTCTCAAAAAGGAGGGAAGGGGTGGATATTTATACCAATTTATTTTAGAATCGGATTGATGGTTTAGGAGAAGATAAACTTTATTCGCTTTGAATGGATGCCTCTATCCATTCCACTTCCAACCTCTTCATAAATTGGAGGACAGTCGTTCTAGGCTATTATCATATAGGGGATTTATTTATTTTTACCCTTGGTGGTAAGTAGGCTAAGAATCAGCTTTGAGATACTTACAACGAAGAAGTTCACTACGCAATAGTAAAATAAAATCGAAATTAAAATTTTAAGAAAATACACATGAGCCATTACAGATTAATGTTAATTTTTGAAGCAAATTAAATCAAATTCCTGGAAGACGGAAAGCATTATTTTATCCATTTATACTGATAATATAAGCATAAAAGAAGATGTTAAAGCTAGCGAAAATATCATTAAGAGCTAACCTAATTTAAAGGATGTCCTAATTTTTGGTGAAATTTATTGGATCCCGGAATGATATTCATAACAAGTAACTTTTAACAGTTGTACACGGGTAATAGGGTGGGAGAGTCTTTCCGGCCCAGGTAGTGATATGGACGATAGTGATAGTAATATGGTAACACTTGATGTTCAGATAGTTGGATTTGTACTATTAAGTACTGAAGAGAATTACAAACAACTTGAGCAACTCTTTGCATTTAAAGATAACAAAAAACGGTGGAAGATTATTTATTTTGGGTTTACAGTATTTAGACCAACTAGTTGCTGGAATTTATTAAATTAGGATTCCTTTTAAAAATAAGGCTCTAGTCTCCTATGAAATATTTGGCAGCTGAACTAATGTACATAGTTTGTAAAGTTATTGAATTCTACCAATTAAGCAAACACATATGAGGGTAAGATCGTAAGTGAGCCATTTGTAATTGGTATTAAATTCTCATTTGATTTTATAAATAATAATATTGTATTTACGTTTTTATTTTTAGAGTTGCATATGCATTTCTCTACTTACATTTCGTTTATGGTGATCTTAAAGGCAATACTTCTGACTACAAGAAATTATGAATTTATTAAACTTTTGTTTTTATGGAAACTAATGCTGTCATTCAGTCATTTATTTTAAACAAATAGTGCATAATTTATGTTTAACAAATTAAGACACATTGTTTCAATATTTATTACATGTGTGTATCTGAAAACATTTAATAGAAAAAGAGGAAACGCAATCGTATGCATTATTATTCCATTATCTAAAGTAAAATTACATATCAAAGACTAAATATATAAAATATTTACCTCACACATAAACATAGAATTTCGGATATTTTAATAATCAAATACATAAAAAAATATTTCCTACAACACTTACATTGCTAAATATTTTTCACTGCTGTGTAAGCAATGTTCTAAAACATCTCTGTGAAAATTTCTACAAATTAAAACATATCTACGAAACTTAAATTTATTATGGTTCAAAACAACCCGAACATTCTGGAAAGGTTAAACTAGGTTTAAAATCTTTTCTTTTGCGTGTGAAAAGAATGAAACGAATTTTGTTTACTTTTCCTAGTGTTTCACGTGTTGTGAATGCTATTTTGTGCCTTTCTTTAGAATATAAGGCTTAAAAATACTGAAATATTTATGTTATTCTCAAGAGTATTTCTTTGTAATCATCTCAAGAAAAAAATACTGTTGTGAATTGTTATACATTAGAGTGTTTTGTAAATTACCAAGAAAAATATAATTTGTTTAGCGTAATTAAGTACTTTTAAAGTACATTAATAATGTGTTTGAAAGGAGAAAGAAGGTTCAAATGCATAAGAACATCGGAAATTTATATACCATTACTGATGTTTTAAGCAGAAATTGGTATTTTATATTTTTACATTTCTTTTCATTACTTTTAGGTGTTGTTAAAAAAAGTAAAGAAACACAGTGTGTCATTGTTTTTTGTATTAACACATTGTATGCGGGATACGTACTAGTGCGTTTTCTGACTATTGATACTTGAGTGCTGGTCACTTACTAGTACGGGTTAGTGTAACAACATGGTTTGTTTGTGGGTACAAAAATAACGGTATATACAGGAATACGAAGCCGAATGTTCTTGTCTACTACATAGATTTTGGAAAATTTTAGACAAATAAAAAATAGTTTTTACATTATTAGTTTTATGATTGCTCTTATCACTTTTTATATTATAAAAATGTTTATACATAACATAATTCGAAAAATTAAAACTATATACCACTATTTCTATTTGATTTTTCATATTTACGATGTTATTACATATTTATCCAGAACAAAATACATTTTTTGTTTACAAAAATCTTATGGTTGTTATTTATATATTATTATTTAACCCTCTAAGCCAGTGTTTCTCAACCTTTTAGTATTCACGGCCCAATTTTCAATCATAATTTTCATCGCGCCCCCCTCCCCACCGCGTACAATAAAATGTATACAATAATAATGTATTTTGAGCATTATGGCGCTAAACCTGCACTACAACCTTAATTTTAAACTTTGCAAATTACCAAGAATACGGAAATTTATTGACATTTTGCAACACTGATACTCAGCATTGAAAAAACAATAATCCTATGCCTTTTTATTGCTCTTGCGTCCCGCCATGTCGGGCATTCTCACGGTTTCGCGAGAAGTTTCGATTTGTCTGGAATTTGTCTGGTCAGCTTAAAAGTTAAGTTAGGAGCGTGCGCAGATGTGAACAAATGTTTTCTCATAGGGAGAAGGAGAAAGTTCTATGACGCCAATTTCAATTCCAGACAATCTCATTCGAGTCGATCCTTCTTATCGCTATTGAATCTATTCTTAATGTGTATGTTATATATATTTTCGTGTAATTGCAATTCACGGTATTAAATATTCACGGCAGCAGACTTATGCAGAATCATGGATAAATTTTTAAGCGGGCGTAAGCGAGCATTAGACGATAGACAAGCATCAACAAGTACACAGACGAGCGTGGTTCCTTCATCGATGTGTTCCACTCGGAGGGTTAAATATTTGTTTATATATTTCAATATAAAATACGAAAAATTGCTTGAACGAAATACGAAAATACGAAATTATCGAACGAAATATTAAAATACGAAAAGTTGGTTAAAAAATTAAATAATTGTCGATCTATTGAGATTTAACTGAATAACTAAATTTACACGCAAAACGTCCGCTCCCGGTACAATTCCACTGCGAAATGCACCGGCACACAATGTGTTAATACCTCTTGAAAAATCCATCTCGTGACTGGAAACTACACAATTTATAGGAAAGAGTTGTTTTTTTCTAGGCCTCTGACAAAAGTGAACCAATTCGAATCTGTTTCACAGGTTAATGTCCCAATAATGGGACATGTTTTTTAAATAAAAAAAATCACATGTAAAAAATATTATCAATATCGATTTTAATTACTATTGAACATGACATAATAAAGTATTTTTTACAATATTTTTATTTTGTTTAAATAATTATTTATTGTTTACGATTTTTTGAATTTTACTATATTTTGTTAATTTTACTTTCCCTTACAATTGAATTTACCAAAATTCCAGTTTAAATTGAAAAAACGCAGTTTTTGGTTGTTGTTGTTGTTTAGCATGCCACTTGGGCAAACCAATCACGATTGAGCCGCGCAGTACTTTAAAATATATTATTAGACAACATATCCTACGGTAATACAGCAAAATCAAAATTTTATTTTCAATTTTAAAGGTAAAATTTAAGTTTTAGGTCTGTATTCGGTTATTGGAACTGTTTGGTTCGGTTTGGAGAGCTACGGTCTACTGTGTTGCACACGAGGGCTAATGAGACCAGGATCTAGTGCTTAAAGCCAATTCCGAACGGCTACGAACGTCTATGCGAGAGTGGGATTCGAACCCACGAACTCTGATATCGACGATCAGCGCCCTAACCAATCGGCTAGCGTTCGGCTCGAGTACTGGAATATTGGCTTTTCAAGGGTTCATTTATCAATTATATGCAAAGCATTATATGATATTATAAACATTATTTCCTTTTACACTCAGATAAGAAAGTCAACTTTTCTAAATAAAATATAAACAGATAAAGCTGCAATACTTCGAAAGTACTGTGATATTGGCTCTTCACTTTCATATTTACTGAAGTAAAGTCATAACAATAGAAAAATATTTTTTTTGATAAGGTGGATGAAATTGAGTGTGTGGAGAAGGGGGAGGCTTTCACCTACGCCTTTAAAGAAAATGACAATTTCACATAAAAGGTGTCTCATTGAATATGTTTTCTGAAATAGTTATCAGTCTTATTTGAGATAGAGGCTTTTTTTATTAGTTTTGTTGATTGACAGTGTAAAAGTTACATGTGTGCATTCTATATGTTTCATTTATAAAGTTTTCATAAATTTAACACCATGTCTAAGAGATGCCTTACAGTACAAGAATCTGTAGCCTTTCTAGAAATTCGCTCGGGTTCTGATTTGGAAGATGTAGTTATTCTACAGTTACAGTCCGATAAACTTGATGATATAACCGATGAAGTAGATATTCATGACGGTTACTTACACCACTCAATGTGTGTGGAATGGTCGACGTCATTTACGACGTTACACACGCACACACACACACACACACACACACATATATATATATATATATATATATATATATATATATATATATATATATATATATATATATATATATATATATATATATATATATATATGCTACTTTTCTTTACATTTTATAACTATGGATTGAATAGTAGTAAATAAGAGTAAAGCTTTAAAATGATGAAACGTTATACATAAACTCCAAAGTTTACTTCATATACCTACTTTTTAATAAAAGAAATTTACTACTGAATATTATTTAGAGCATATACATTTTCTGACTCATATAACCATCAATGTTGTTGCAAATATAGAAATATTATCGTATTTTCAAATCAGCAAATAATTTATTGCTCAAGCACAAACTTTAATAATCCGTGTGATACATGGCAGTATCACACAGGAAATTAATATATCAAAGAGAAAGCTTTTCTCTAAAGTAAGAAGGATAAAAATGTTTACTATTGTCCGAAAATAATTCTTTAGCTGGAAAAGTGTTCTTAGTATTTTTTAGATAATGTATTGGAAAGCTCTTTTTAATAAGCTTCCAGGTCATATGTAATAAAATATAATAATAGATATACAGTTCTAAAAACATAAAATAGTTAGTCCAATATTTAGTGTTTAACAATTATATTAATTATTAGTTAGTAATAATCTCACATTTTTTTATATTTTCATGGCAGTACTATTTTTGATTTTATGCAGATATATGAAATAATAGAGTAATAAAAAATGAATGTTATAGTTCAAAATCTTATGTGTTTTAATACTATTGTAAACTTTCACACATAGCCTAGCCCATGGTTCTTTGTTGCCAGAGAACATCGTTAGATATGTGTAATCAAATATAATGTCACAAATGATCCCAAAACCTTATTGACAGATCACCAGAGGCATAGAATTTGAGGTGATATATATATATATATATATATATATATATATATATATATATATATATATATATATATATATATATATATATATAGAGAGAGAGAGAGAGAGAGAGAGAGAGAGAGTGAGAGAGATTATTCGTAGTCTTTTTATCTGAGGTATCGCTACTTGAAAAGTGTATGTGCTGGATCTATGTGCACGAGGTTGTAAAAGTGTTTGCCTGTTGTATGGATTTCATGTTTCTTACCAGAAATAAACTGTGTTGTGATGTTAAATGCGTCTCGGCTATATTACACACACACACACGATGTGTGTATTCGAATTCAATGCCTCTGGAGACACAGTTCTATTATACTAGGGACATTATAAGAATTAAAAAATATTTTGAATTCATTCTAAATATATGATATAGAAAAAAGAACATTTTGATATTTTCTCAATATATTAGATTGTAGGGGACGCAAATCAGTTTTTTTTTTGCCACGGATGCATAAGGACCTAGTTACGGGCCTGAAGACTAACTTGTAAAACTATTGCTATCGATGAAGATGTCTTATAGCAGAGAAGCAGACATTGATAGCTAGGGGTGTTAAGGTAGGTGAGTAATATATACTAAACTTTTGGGGGACAATAGCATTTAAAACCTAATACTCATTGTTTTAAAAAAAAATATGTATATAGACATGCACATGTAATATGTCAAAATTATTACACCTAAAATATCTAGCTAAAATTCTCCTTCTCATTCTTTCATACTAAATTTGGTGTAATTTTAATGTAATTAGTTAGTAACTTTAGTAACTTTATTGGTGCATACACTTTTGTATTTTTATTTAGTATTTGTGGTCGCATCAGAGATGCTTTAAAAATTCCATCGTTATTTGATTTAAATTATGAAATTTAATGATGACTTATAAAGATGTGATTTAACTTATAAGTTAATCATAAAATCAAATTTTATTGGTATTTGACTGAGAAGACATGCACGGGTCTCAGAGTCCCTTCAATCGTTCTTGTGTAACTGCAAGTAACACGTTTCATAGCCGGTGAATAAATTGACTTGGAAAAGCTAAAATTTGTGACATACTGCCCTTCACTTCAAATGTACATAAACCTTTTCCCCTAGGAGTTACACTTATTAATTGCATAAATTATCTAACTATTAAATAATGTAATTTTCAGAATTCAATAAATGTCTTAAACATTCAGAGACACTTAAACTAAACAAAATCTACAAAACTGTCGAACTCTCTGTATCACTAAGTGCATGCATATATATATTTTAATGTAGCTTTGCACACTATACTACCGAGGTATTGTAAAAATATATGTATATTTTACAAGATGCTTCTTATCAATAACTCGCACCTGAGTGAAAATGTAATCACTTCATTGAAATTTCATTTGAATTCCTTTGAAATTTTTATATAATATTTAAATCAGTTTTGACAGTTCTTCTGTCCGGTTTATGAAGTACTTTTGAAAATTTGTGCTCCGAGTAAACAAATTAAATACAAATTTCTGAAATATACATTTCTATCACGTCAAATTCGGACTATATAAATTTTCTCTGCAGCTGAATTTCTTATATATTATTTGTCCAATTTTATTCATAATTTATAATTGAAATAAAAAGGAATTAGTTAACACAATTAAAATTTTCTTGATATGCTAATCAGTTGAATGTATGCGTTTTTGTATACTGTTACGAATTTTGCATGTATTTTTGCCGTATACTGTGTATTATATTGGGTAAATCATGTATTTGGCGAGATATTGGCTCGTAGGCGATGTTTTTGGCGACTAATTTTTGTCGCCGAGTTTGGCGATTTATCGCCAAATTAGGCGACTTGGTGACTTTCTTGGCGACCGCTTGTACTTAGTAATTTCTAGAATATTCCAGTTTCTCCCGAGGATATAAATACCGGGGGCCGATCCTGATAGAGGTTCAGTTAGCTGAGAAATTTGTAGAGGTAAAGGCCTACGTTGTTTGGCGCTAAGAGTTTTATTGAACCTGTGCTAGCCAGTTCTTGTGGTGTTGGCTGTTGTATTCGTGTTTTCCCTGCATTACGAATAAAGTGCTGTTATTTTTGCTGTCTTAATTCAAAGTCTACTCAATCCACGAACGCTACGAATAATAAATTGGTAACATTACATACATATTTATACATAGAAATACACAAATGCACTTATATAATTGCACCTGTGTGTGTGCTTGCGTAAATATGTTGTAATAACACGCATATTTTTCTCTGAATATTTGATAAATTTCGAACTCCCATAAGGAAAAAATACTCTATTTAATAAAGTTCCCTTTTAAAATATATCTATAGAAAATTGAAATATGCAATTTTCATTATTTCTTATTTAAATAAATATTCAAAGAGACTATTTATTTTGCAAATATAAAAAAAATTATAATTTCGAAACTAATTTTGCTCAAAACAGAAATATTCCCTAAAGGAAATTCACAAAGTTCATTGAATTCGGCATAAAAACATAGAATAAATAACTTTTTAGATAGAAAGAAATAAGGCTTACCTTAAGAATTAGAAGTAATCAAGTAAATTATTTGATTAAATATTTACACATCCATGTTACAAACTGATTTTGTGGAAACTATTTCACTTGTTTTATTATTTTTTTACTTAGAAATATTTTATACCAGCTCTTTTTTTTGTTTCGAGAAATAAACTAGGATTCGAAAATATAACTTGCATTTTAAAAGAGGTAGAGATTGAAATTTTTCAATTAATTTTTCATTTTTTAAATTATGACAATTTGCCAAGGGGATTATACTCCAGAGTTTTTTAGTAAAATTTAATCTTTGAAAATTTCAGTGAAAAGCTACTTTTGTGAAATAAATACGAAATGTTCATCATGGAATCATTTAAGGATATACAACATATTTTTCGTCTTTCAATACTACGGCGTACGTTAAACAGTTTTAAAATTTTTCTAACTTAGAGATATTACATTTATTGCACATACACTTTAAAAAATATCCTGTTTAAATTATAAATTAATTACATGAAATAAATCACATTTAAATTGTATTTGAATTTAAAACACCTTAAAAATAATTTCTAGTACGAACTAGTTTGAATGTATGTACATTATTTCCCCAATTTACACATGTTTAAAAACATAATTTGGAAACAGAAGAGATACAATGCAACACAAATTTCTCCTTATTGATTTTGCTCTCTATGAATATTGTGAGATACATGGTATCTCTAAAACATTTGTTTCAAATGTCCTGTAATTTTTATCACAGATTTACAATAGTATAATGCATAAGATACAAACTAGGTGATTGTTCTATTATATCCATAGATAGTATAATATAAAATTTTTAAGGAAAAGGTAAATTTAGTTGTAAATGGATAAAAAATATAGAAAGGTGAGAAGTCTTCTGCAATAATTCTACCTTAACTCTTTCGTTCCCGCAATAGCTCTCCATAGACATGATGTCTAGTTCTCAGAATAGCCGATGCTATCTGAGAAATTTCCTTCTCCTCTAGAAGCTTGACTGATAATACCCGCATGTAATGCTGATAACGGTGAAGAGAGGATTAAACATCCGATATTTGCAGGTGTTTTCATCTGAGGTTTTTACAACACGTTGTAAAACACTACTTCTTTCTGGATAGCTTGACATTTCATTGCTACTCCATTTTGAACTTGTTTGGTTAGATTGACAGTTGGAAAATAAATGACTGGGGGAATTAAAACTTGCAAACTATAGGCTATTCGGCTGGAAACGAAGGATAATAAAATTTTAGAGTGTCGGTCTTAAAGAGTTAAGGAAGATTTATGTGTTTCTTAGGTGATTTGTAGATGTTCTGCCTTAACCCTTTCGTTGCCACAATAGCTCTCCATAGCCATGACCTCTGGTTCCCAAAATAGCCAAAGCCGTCTGAGAAATTTTCTTCCCCTCTAGATGCGTGATTTATAGTAGCCATGAGCAATGCTGATAATGGCGAACAGATGATTAATTGTAAACATGCGATATTTGCAGATGTTTTTTTCTGAGGTTTTTATAACACTTTGTAAAACACTACTTGTATCTGGATAGCCTGAAGCATTTTATTGGTACTCCACTGGATTTCAACTTATTTTCTTATACTGACAGGTGGAAAATAAACAATTGGTGGAAGGAAAATATGCAAATTATAGACCAAACCAATTGGCACCCAATACCAATAGGCGGAACGACGGCCGATATGTTAGGGTGCTGGCCTCCGGTGCCAGAGTTCGTGGGTTCGAATCCCACTGTGACATGGATGTTCGTAGCCATTCGGAATCGGCTTTAAGCTGTAGGTCCCGGTCTGATTAGCCCTTGTGTTGCAAAAAAGTAGACCGTAGAACTCCAAACCTAACTTAAAAGGTATACAAAAAAGATATTAAATTTGGAAGTTCCTCGTCCTTTACTTTTTCAAGGAAATTTGTGAACTGCAGATGGATTTTCTTTTTGGTAAGAATGTAATTTAAAATACGTCACAATGTTTTCATAA
>CM063511.1:99960070-100002570 GCA_032207245.1 Pardosa pseudoannulata | reverse complement strand
TATATATATATATATATTACTATAAGAATAATAAAACTGAAATAATATAGAATTTTAAAGATAGATCAAAAACAACCCGTGAAAGGATGTTTCAAAACGACTGGAGTCAGGTTAAAATCGTTTTTTATGCTGCAACAACTCTCCCAGAAGTTTGCAACAGGTGAACGAAAATAGGGGAAGAACCCCACAAGGGAACACCAAGCAAAAATTAAGCAATTATTGAAAGAATAAACAAAGATTAAAACAACAGTCGAAAGCTGGCTACACTTAGTTAAATAACACTTAGAAATTTAGAAGAAATCTATTAAGAAATTGGGTTACACTTAAATTGAAAAAAAATGTTTATAATGTTTATCAAAAATCTAGTAGGAAATCCACTATTATGTGCCTGTTTTATAAATCGTATTAAATGGTCATCCATTACTTCATTACCACTGTTAAGTCTATTGCATCTAACCAAAAAGTTAATGATTAAGTTTCATTTGACGTTATGGTGTAAACGTTTTGCAAGAAGAAACCCTGGTAATATTAAACAAATATCCATCGCGTTTATCAAATAACTTATATTGAATTTTTCTATTAATAATATTTAAAATTATATCTAAAACTCACCATCATCAGTTTTGTCAGTTTCATCCAATTCCAATACATTAGGATAAATCCTGGTGACAAATCCATATTACTGAAAAAAAATCGATTAAAATATCATCAATATATCTAAAATATAGTACATGCTTTAATAGTGTGATGCCCATTTCAAATGTGTGAAGGTATAAATCTGCTAAAATTAATAAGCAACCTCCGCCCATAGGTATGCCATGTATTTGTCTGTAAATTTCCCTAATATTAAAGAATAAATTTCGTTTAATACCATATTTAACAGTGATTTATATTTGTCAAATGTTTAAACCTTAAAAGATCGTACCTTTCAAAGATATTTAAAGTATTATCATATAAATCCTAAATGTTTATGGAATTAAAAAGATCTGTAAAATCAATAGTTCGAAAATTAACAAGGTCATCATAAAGTTTAAGCCTTTTAACTACTTCAAAACTATTACCCACTATGTAACATCTATCTTTTTTTTAATTTTTATATACACATGATTTCGAATAGTTAAGAGTCTTTCATTAGCTTGTTTGAGGTAAGTGTTGTATAATAATGAAAACCAGGTAATACAGCTAATTTCTGACAGATTGTGTCATTGATTTTGACTCTCACCTGAATTGTTTTAAAAATTACACCTACGGTAAATGTGCATCGATTTTGAAAACATAATACAGAGGACCCCTAATGACATTTCAAGACCATGATGCGAATGTTTAATCGTAATACAATTCCACTTCAGAACAACTTAGGAATATGACATAGTGACCAATATCCACTGATGGATCAAGACCGTAATTAGTTGAAAGGTTCTTGAGTTTAATTAGCGATGATCCCTTTAGGAATGCTAAATGACAATTTTGTGCTGCGCAGCGCTTGCGAAGTCTTTAGAACATAGTTCAGGCCTTAGTATAAGGATAAATATTGTGGATAAATATAAAATTTCTGAAGACAAACATGCACGTGGTTTTAAGTATAAAAATTTAAGATATATCTTCTTTGAATAATAAAATGAGTATAATATCCTATTTACTGAATTTATTTTACATTTATTTCATTCTTTATGGTTATGCATTAGAAGTAATTATATTAATCTATAAATAGCCGTTATTGCCAATCAGTAAATCAGAATTGTTATTTTAGCGATGTACTGAGAAATACTGAGAGAGAATGCATTTTAGATTCGAGTACAAGAGATTTCAAAGTAATAGATTACATAAAATTATCATGTGAATATTATTTTGTGAAAGAAAAGGCTTGATTTGTTATGCGATGATATTTTTGACATCTTTGGTATACTAAACGCAAATTTGTTTTGCTTTATAATGCCTATTTAAATTAATCTATTTAGAAACCTAAAATATTTCTATGTAACCTGACTAGTGCGTTTCAGTACCAGTAAATCTTTAACAATCCCCTGAGTTAATATTTGCTTGAAGATTTTATAAATAAGGTATAACAATTTATTAGATTAAAGGCATGTATCAGTGTAAAGTTTAACATCTGTATCACCACACGTAAAAGTGTAAAGGGATTTTTAAAAAATGTAAACAAATGTATTTTATTAATGTGTATTTTCAGACATAAAACCTGCTCAAGTGGTGGTTTAATTTGTTTTTCCTAATACATTAAACGACACAATATTAAGCATTCAAATTAACAATATATTCCGTTACATGTGGAGACTGAATAACTAACTATTTCATTCATAGGAAACAAAGGTTGTGAAAAAAGTTTTACACATTAATTGACAGTATAGTGAGAATTTCAACTGCTCTATAATGGAATACAAGGTCAATTTTCTGGACATCTTTTTTAGCCAACGAGGTTATCGTGATGTTGTTAAAGATGGAAACCAGGAAAATCCCATGACACTTATATGAAATTAAAGCCTGTAGAGTAACGAATCGACTTAAATACCAGTTTTTAAAGAGAGCAAGTAAACTCAAAGCTCAATTTTTTATTGAATTCTAAATAATAACACAATACTTTATCGTGAAATACATAAGACACTAAAATGTATCTAAATAGAATGTTTCATTAAAATATCAAACAATTAAATAAAATTCGGTCTTTCAGTATCATTTATTAAAGTTTTTCCTTGTGTATTGCATATTAATAATTACTTACAAGTATTTACTGTTTGTCTTAGATTCATAACGAAAGACAAGTGGGTATCGATTTTAATACACAACTGTGTTATCAACTTTTTTGGCCATTTCCAAGAAACGGGTGTGAAACATTGAACTACTTTTTATCACATTTACATAAAGAATATATTACTGTAAATACATAATTTCCGTTTGTAGTTCCAGAGTGGCATAACTGTCATTTCTGTAACATCATATGTATAATTTTGTAATAATTTTTTATGAGGAATTTTTTTAATTCTTGTAAAATTCTTCCATGGGTGTTTTAATTTCTTCAGAAAAATATATTATTATATTCGTTATAGAAATTAATGAAAAGTACTTCAATCTGCACAACCGTTTATATAGCATTTGCACTATTTTAACAACTCTTTTTTTTGTTTTCTATCTCTTAATATAAACATTCTGTGTTTTGAATAATTACTTTGCTTTTAACTGTACATATCTAGAATTAAGACAAAAATAAAATTAGATAACTTCGAAAAAAGTCAGTGAAATACAAAATAATAATAATAATAATAATAATAATAATAATAATAATAATAATAATGCACTTGGAATATCTTGAAGTCACCAATAACATCCAAAACTACTTGCGAACAACTTGCGAATAAAGATTTTTTGAAATTTTGCAACAAGGTTGTACAATAAAAGATTATTTTTTGTTAATTAAAATTATCATTCCACTGACTGAATTTTTTAAATTTTTGGGACATGAAAGATCTACTTAAATAATTGAGGCCCTAAAATGTGTAAGAAAAATAAAAGTTTTGATTGAAATAATATCTAATGGAGTCATCCAGCAACATTCATTAAAACCATTACCATTATTTTCCTTATTAATTATGTATTTTACATGTATATGGAAACAAATCTTGACGCTGTTACTCGCTTACTTCATGGGCACACCCATTAAAACGGCTGCTTAGATTCAGCCCCAACGCTCCTAAAACCATGTACTAAATTCAACATTGCTGTGAATTATCACGTGTAAATAACATATTTACTTTTGTAAAATATTCATGTAAATATCGAAGTTAATATAAATCATTTAATCAATGAATTATCAGAAAAAATACTAAAAGTTCAACTTTTAATTTGTTTACATATTTTATTTTTGCGGCACTGCAGAAAGTCTTGTAAGAATTTTTGAAAATTACACCAAAGTAAATTTTTTAGAAATTAACAAAAAGCTAGATAGATAGCAAATTAGATAAACACATCAATTAAATAATTTTAGAATTTATCTGATTTAGCGCGCAAATTTTAATGTGGATAATTTGGTTGTGTCGAGAGACGTATGGGTAAAAATATACATATATTTAAATTAATAGGTCTCAAATGAGATTTATCCCCTTAGTCATATATCCCCTTAATATTTTAATTTACAAAAGTTTTATATAGCAGTAAAATGAAGCCAATTTAATCTTTTAATTAAACATATTTTAGTTTATATTTGTAAAATGCAAAAGGTTATTTAAAGTATATAGAAAATAAGCAATGCACTAGAAGAATTTTCAAAGAAAGTTATTAGACAAATTAGTATTTTGCTAAAGGTATGTAATTTAATTAAAAATTTCTTACGGTTCAGAGTTTTTTATCTTATGTATTTTATGTAACAATACAACTTATGTTTACATAAACCATACAATTATGAACTAGTTACTTATACTAGTTAATTTATCGCAAATTTTAATTAAAATTTTGAATAATTTAGCATCGCTTATATTTTGCGTAAACTACTGTTTTTCTTTTTTTCTTAAGAACTCAATACTATTCATTCAAAATTAAGCAATGCATTTCTATCAAATGGATATTAACTAATTGATTCAACATCATACTGAGAAAAATTTATAGTTTCCGATATATTTACAGATAGTAATACAAACAGTAGTACAGACAGTAAGAGTCATAAGGTTATGTGTTAATTTTTAATAAAAAGAATTGGTTAAATTTATTATTTTTGTATTATGTAAAATTCTTAAGTACTAAAAGATAGTCTTAAATTTAGATAGAAAGTAAACAAATGGTGCATGTACATTTACATTTATATACATTTTATAAAAAACATCTATCACTTTACATTTTCTTTATAATTCTCACTTAAAATATATTTAAATAATGTGATTAAGCATACGAATTATTAGTAACGCGGCTAATATTTTTGTAAATTTTCCGTTAAACATAATCTACATTACGAGTATATATACATTAATATTGTTCTTTCATACACATACAAATTAATTATTTTATATTATATTATAAAATATGGAAATATCTTTAACTAGAAGAAAAAAGATTTTCAAACTCTTATATAATTACAATTATTTTAGTTTAATTTATAGAATACTATTTATATATACGTTGAAGAAATTCAAGAGACCTTAAATGAAATTAAAAGATTATATAAGTATTAGATTTATTATACATTTTAGTTTTTATTAATTCTTTTAACTTGATGACGAATTTTTTTTATTATTGTAATTATTCATTGTTTGTTAAAATATATTTTATTTATATATAATTTTTAAATTAATATGTTATATAATTATAATATATTCATTTAAATAATATATATTTATGTAAATGACCATCAAAATTTTTATCAAATATTCTGAATTTAAACATGTATAAAATGTTTTTTTAATAATCTTAATTAAGTCAGTTAGATTAATTTGAAAAAATTGTTTTATGTTAGGCGAATATAAACTGTCTAAAAGAAATCTTAAATAATCTTCAGTTAAAAAGAGAGAGTTTGAAATTAGTCAAAAATAAAAGAGGGAAAAATTGTTCATTTTAAATTTTATCTGATTTTACATATATTTAATGTCATAAATATTGTTTTATTTTGTGTAAAATGATTAAAAAAAGTTTTGTAATTATAAATCAAACATGTATAAAATTTATTCCAAGCATTCATCATAATTAATCTAAAAAGAAGGTGTAAAAATATTACTATAAAAGCTGAAATTAATTATTTAAAAAATACATACAACCTACATAAGAAAAGTAACTACAAAAAAATATATATTGAAAACGTATGTCAATTGTCAATCTATAATTTCTATATTTATCTAGTTTTAAAATCAATATATATAGCAGCTATGAATCTAATGACTTATACCCTCATATCATAAAAATATTAATTTTTAAATTTTATTTTTGTGGTAATATAAAGTAATAACAGTTTTCATTGTTAAATATGCAATTTGAAATGCTCTTTGCTTCTTTTCTTTAATTTGTCTCATAATGATTTCCTATAGTTGTACAGATATCGTTATAAAATTTTCTTCTGAAAAAGAAAATTTTAAAGAAAAATGTAAACGTTTTAATTATGTAATAAAAATCGTCAATATATTTTTATCGAGCTGTAGAAATTAGCAAATTATAATAGCCATACCTATTTATTCATAATAAATACTTTTAGTTGGTAATGTATTTCCACAAATTCGTAGATGGTATTTAACTACTTAATACCATTGTTTACCTTATTTGTTACAGAAGAATTAAAAATAGTATTTGTAATTGAAAACTTCATTACTTTTATCCCATCGTAATTAAACTATAAAGAAGGTGCAAAATTGTACTGTACAGATGAAATGAATTTTGTACAAAATACATACAACCTACATAAGAAAGTACATAAGAAAAATGTATATTGAAAACGTATGCCATTGCCAATCTAAAATTTCTATATTTACCTAGCTTTAAACATGACTGCTGTGATTCTAATGACTGATAACCTCATATCATAAAACTTATGATTTTTTAAATTTTCTTTTCGTAGAATATAAAAATATTGGCAATTATGGTTAAATATGCAATTTGAAATGAGCTTTTCTAGTACTTTAATTTATCTCATGATGGTTTCGTATAATTGTACCTATATCGTATGAAATTTTTCTTCTGAAAAAGAAAATTTTAAAGAAATGAAAACGTTCTAATTATTTAATAAAAATTTTAATATATGTTATCGAGTTGTAAGAATTAGCAAATTATAATTAGCCAGACCTATTATATTCATAATAAATACTTTTAATTGTTAAAGTATTTCCACAAATTCATAACATATTTAACTTCTTTATTGCATTATTATCCACTTCTTACAGACTAATTAAAAATAGTATTTGTACTTGAAATTTTCATTACCTTTATCCCACTATAAATATTTTAATCTCATAAAACTGGAATATTTAAATCAGTGTAATGTATGTAGAATGAAATCTGTAGTATTTGTAGTCCCCAATTTTAAATGTTTTTTAACTTATAGTGCCTATATTTCAGTTCATAAACATTATACATTTTAGTTAAAAAGTTCACACATGTCAGATAAACCAAAAATAAAAAATAAACTTAAATAGGTTGTTTAAAATAATTATTGCTACCTTATGGTTTAAACAGAAGTGTGTGCAGAAGACTACATTTATCAATATCTGTATCACATGAATTATTAAAAAAGTATAAATATTAATAAAGAGTATACATAAAAGTTAGGTACTTGAGATAAATCTGTTTATTTATTTTTAATTGAAATTCTATATTGCTTATTAAATCACAATTTAAATTAACTGACGAATATTTCATTTCATTTAAGATACGAATTTTCATTGATATTTATTTACGGATATAAAATCCTTGTTTTGTGAATTAACTGTTAAATTAATCAAAAAATTAATTACCATGCTAGTTTTTTTAATACAGTAATACTACGGCATATATAGTATAAACAAATTTAACACAAATGCCAAGGAAAGTTTTCAAAAATTGGTTTTCAATTTTTAAAAATATAGTTTAATATGATTGATTTAGTAGGACAGCAATTTATTTGTCTAATAAGTTTTATAACTTTGATCCATTACTTTAAATACAAAATACTTAGTAACTTGAATCCTTTACAATTTCTAGATTACATTTATAATCATTATAATATAATAACATGAAAGATCATACATTCATAAATAGCTTCGACTGGAATACTTGATGACAAAAGAGTTTAATATGATTGATTTAGTAGGAGTGCAATTTATTTGTGTAATAAGTTTTATAACTTTGATTTAATACTTTACGGATATAAAATCCTTGTTTTATGAATTAACTGTTAAATTAATCAAAAAATTAATTACCATGTTAGTTTTTTTTTAAATTCAGTAATACTAAGGCATATATAAACAAATTTAAAACAAATGCCAAGGAAAGTTTTCAAAATTCATTTTCATTTTAAAAATATAGTTTAATATGATTGATTTAGTAGGAGTGCAATTTATTTGTGTAATAAGTTTTATAACTTTGATTTAATACTTTACGGATATAATATAAAATCCTTGTTTTATGAATTAACTGTTAAATTAATCAAAAAACTAATTACATTTAGTTAAATTCAGTAATACTAAGCATATATACAAATTTAAAACATTCAAGGAAAGTTTTCAAAATTCATTTTCATTTTAAAAATATAGTTTAATATGATTGATTTAGTAGGAGTGCAATTTATTTGTGTAATAAGTTTTATAACTTTGATTTAATACTTTACGGATATAAAATCCTTGTTTTATGAATTAACTGTTAAATTAATCAAAAAATTAATTACCATGTTAGTTTTTTTTTTTAATTCAGTAATACTACTGCATATATAGTATAAACAAATTTAAAATAAATTCCAAGGAAAGTTTTCAAAATTAATTTTCAATTTAAAAAAAAATAGTTTAATATGATTGATTTAGTAGGACAGCAATTTATTTGTCTAATAAGTTTTATAACTTTGATCCATTACTTTAAATACAAAATACTTAGTAACTTGAATCCTTTACAATTTCTAGATTACATTTATAATCATTATAATATAATAACATGAAAGATCATACATTCATAAATAGCTTCGACTGGAATACTTGATGACTTGTATGAGTTAGAACTAGTACTAACTGATTACTTGTATACTCTATCTAGAACAAGCCTCCTCTCGTTTCATATAGCCTTCGAATAGCAGAGCAGCTCAGGACCTCGCTACAGAGATATTACTCTATGTTTGACAGTCTATGGCGTTTGAAGATTAACTCAACTCTATATCAATTCGTCTTCATCAAGATTCTATGGAATTGAAAGCAGCTGTCTCTAGAGATAGGAAGAGATGCAAAATTCTTGAATCTACAATATACGTGTATATTTCATATTTACTTGCTTTAAACGTATTAAATAATAATTTCATGGCTTTTTGGATGAATGCCGTGTAGAATGTTATGTGTCAGTTTTAGCCATATTATGGGTAGTTAAAAATTCATGTTTAAACTTACATATCTTGCTTAAACGCAGTGTATTTTGAAATTTATTTATTTTTCAATCAATCTTATGAAAAATTTATATATTCACAGTTTATTTATTTATTTATAATTCTTGAATCTACACTATACTTGTATGTTTATACTTACAAGATTTATCTATATTAATAAATAAGATATAGCCACAGGATTTTGTTAGTAATAAATCGCTGACTATCGTTAAGCTTCGATTTCATGGGTTTTTGGATGAATACAGTGTAGAATTGTGTGTTTCAGTTTTAGCCATATTATAGGTAGTTAAAAATTCATGTATAAACTTACACATATTGTTTAAACATAGTTTATTTTCAAAATTAATTATTTTTCAAGCAATCTTCTGAAAACAGTATATATTTACAGCTTATTTATTTTTTTATTTATAATTCTTGAAGCTACACTATATTTGTATGTTTATACTTACATGTTTTATAAATATTAATAAATAAGATATAGCCACAGGATTTTGTTAGTAATATATCATTCACTATCTTGAAGCTTAGATTTCATGGGTTTTTGGATGAATGCCCTGTAGAATTTTGTGTTTCAGTTTCAGCCGTATTATAAATACTTAAAAATTCATGTATATACTTACACATCATGTTTAAGAACAGTTTATTTTGAGAATTAATTATTTTTCAATCAATCTTCTGAAAAAAAGTATATATTTACAGCTTATTTATTTATTTATTTTTAATTCTTGAAACTACACTATATTTGTACGTTTATACTTATATGATTTATCAATATTAATAAATAAGATATATCCACAGGATTTTGTTAGTAATAAATCGTTTACTATCGTTAAACTAAGATTTCAGGGATTTTTGGATGAATGCAATGTTGAATTTTGTGTTTCAGTTTTAACCATATTATAGGTAGTTAAAAGTCCATGTATAAATTTACATATCTTGATTAAACGCAATGTATTTTGAAAATTAATTATTTTTTAATCAATCTTATGAAAAATTTAATATTTACAATTTATTTATTTATTTATAATTCTTGAATTTACACTATATTTGTATGTTTATACTTACATGATTTATCCTTATTAATAAATAAGATATAGCCACAGGATTTTGTTAGTAATAAATCGTTCACTATCGTTAAGCTTAGATTTCATGGGTATTATGATGAATGCAGTGTAGAATTTTGTTTTTCAGTTTCAGCCATATTATAAGTACTTAAAATTCATGTATTAACCAACATATCGTGTTTAAACATAGTGTATTTTGAAAAGTAATTATTTTTCAATCAATCTTCTGAAAAACGTATATATTTATAGCTTATTTATTTATTTATTTATTATTCTTGAATCTACACTATACTTGTACGTTTATACTTACATGATTTATCCATATTAATGATTTAGATATATCCACAGGATTTTGTTTGTCATAAATCTTTAGCTACCTTTAAGCTTAGATTTCATGGGTTTTCGGATGAATGTTGTGTAGAATTTTGTGTTTCAGTTTTAGCCATATTATAGTTAATTAAAAATTCATATATAAACTAATCTTTTTTAAACACAGTTTTGAAAATTAATTATGTTTCAATCAATCTTATGAAAAATTTAATATTTACAATTTATTTATTTATTTATAATTCTTGAATGTATACTATACTTGTATGCTTTATACTTACATGATTTATCCATATTAATGAATTAGATATATCCACAGGATTTTGTTTGTCATAAATCATTGATTATCTTTAAGCTTAGTGTTCATGGGTTTTTGGATGAATGCCGAGTAGAATTTTGAGTATCAGTTTTAGCCATATAATAGGTACTTAAAAATGCATGTATTACTTTACACATCTTGTTTAAAAAAGTATTTTCACAGTGTATTTTGATAATTAATTATTTTTCATCCAATCTTATGAAAAATTTAATATTTACAATTTATTTATTTATTTTTTTTATTACTTGAATCTACACTATACTTGTATGTTTATACTTTCGTGATTTATCAATATTAACAAATAACATATAGTCACTGGATTTTGTTAGTAATAAATCGTTCACTACCGTTAAGCTTAGATTTCATGGGTTTTTGGATGAATGCAATGTAGAATTTTGTGTTTCAGTGTTAGCCATATTATAGGTCCTTAAAAATTCCTGTATAAACTTACACATCTTGTTTAAACACAGTTTATTTTGAAAATTAATTATTTTTCAATCAATCTTCTGAAAAATTTAATATTTACAATTTATTTATTATTTTGTGTTTCATTTTACTATGAATTACATCATATACTTGTTTGTTTATACTTACATGATTTATATTAATAATATTTACAAATATTTATTATAATTCTTGTATGTATACTATACTTGTATGTTTTTACTCATGATTTATCCACAGGATATTGTTGAGATAAATCATTGTTTATCTTTAAGCTTAGTGTTCATGGGTTTTTGGATGAATGCCGAGTAGAATTTTGAGTATCAGTTTTAGCCATATTATAGGTACTTAAAAATTCATGTATTAACTTACATATCTTGTTTAAACACAATGTATTTTGAAAATTAATTATTTTTCAATCAATCTTATGAAAATTTAATATTTACAGTTTTATTATTTTTTATTTGTTTATAATTCTTGAATCTACACTATACTAGTATGTTTCATGCTTACATTATTTATCCATATTAATAAATAAGATATAATCACAGGATTTTGTTAGTATTACATCGTTGACTATCGTTAAGCTTAGATTTCATGGGTTTATGGATGAATGCAATGTAGAATTTTGTGTTTCAGTTTTAGCCATATTATAGGTACTTAAAAATTCCTGTATAAACTTACACATCTTGTTTAAACACAGTTTATTTTGAAAATTAATTATTTTTCAATCAATCTTCTGAAAAATTGATATATTTACAGCTTATTTATTTATTTATTTATAATTCTTGAATTTACACTATATTTGTATGTTTATACTTACATGATTTATCCTTATTAATAAATAAGATATAGCCACAGGATTTTGTTGTCATAAATCATTGACTATTTAAGCTTGATTTCATGGGTTTTAGATGAATGCCGTGTAAAAGTTGTGTTTCAGTTTTTAACATATTATAGTTAATTAAAAATTCATATATAAACTAATCTTTTTTAAACACAGTTTTGAAAATTAATTATGTTTCAATCAGTCTTATGAAAAATTTAATATTTACAATTTAATTATTTATTTATAATTCTTGAATGTATACTATACTTGTATGCTTTATACTTACAAATTTATATATATTAATAAATTAGATATATCCACAGGATTTTTGTTTGTCATAAATCATTGATTATCTTTAAGCTTAGTGTTCATGGGTTTTTGGATGAATGCCGAGTATTTTGTATCAGTTTTATACTATTATAGGTACTTAAAAATTCATGTATTACTTTACACATCTTGTTTAAACACAGTGTATTTTGATAATTGATTATTTTTCAACCAATCTTATGAATAATTTAATATTTACAATTTATTTATTTATTTATTCATAATACTTGAATCTCACTATACTTGTATGTTTATACTTACATGATTTATCAATATTAATAAATAAGATATAGCCACAGAATTTTATTAGTAATAAATCGTTCACTATCATTAAGCTTAGATTTCATGGCTTTATTGTATGAATACAGTGTAGAATTTTGTGTGTTTCAATTTTAGTCAAAATAGGTATAAAATTTTGAAACTTACACATCTTTTTTAAAAACAGTTTATTTTGAAAATGAATTATTTTTCAATCAATCTTCTGAAAAATTTAATATTTATAGTTTATTTATTTAAAATTCTTGAATCTACACTATAATTGTATGTTTTATACTTCCATGGTTTATCCATATTAATCAATAAGATATAGGCACAGGATTTTGTTCGTCGTATATCAGTGGCTATAGTTAATCTTAGATTTCATGGAATTTTAGATGAATGCCGTGTAGAGTTGGGTGCTTCAGTTTTTAACTATGATACTTAAAAATAGCTTACTATACGTATTTAAAAATAAATTTAAAAATTTTAGCATTTTGATGAAACATATTTTAAATTAATTCATTTAATTCCTAATCAATATTTTGAAAAATTTCAAATTTCAAATTTATTAATATTAATTTGTGTATCAAAAATAATATAATTTAAAATTAATTCATGTACTTTAGTTTTTTAACCATATTATAGGTATTTAAAAATAAGTCTATAAACTTACACATCTTGCTGAAACACAGTAGATTTTAATTAATTTAATTTCCATTCAATATTCCAATAAATGCAATATTTACAATTTGAATCTACAGCATACCGGTATTTTATACTTATATAATTTATGTATATAAATAAATAATTTATATTCGCAGGATTTAGTTCCTACTAAATCATTAACTAACGTTTTATGCTTTGATTTCATAGGCTTTAGATTAATACTCTGAAGTATTTTGTACTTCAGTTATTTTAATCCTATTGATTGAGTATCAAAATAAATTTAGAAACTTACACATCAGGCTGAAAGAAAGTGTATTTTAATTCATTTATTTTCCCTTCCATATTCCGAAAACTGTAATATTTACAATTTGAATCTACAACATACTTGTATATTTTATACTTTTATAATTTATGCGTATAAATAAATAAGGTACATTCACAGAATTTGGTTCGTACTAAATCCTTAACTATCATTTTATGCTTTGATTTGATTGGCTTAAGATTAATATTCTGAAGAATTTTGTGCTTCAGTTTTTTAACCATATTGAAGGAGTATAAACATAAATTTTGAAAGTTACAGATCTTGCTGAAACACAGTGGATATTAATTCATTTAATTTCCATTCCATATTCCGAAAAATGTAATATTTGCAATTTGAATCGACAACATATATCATGAATCTACAACATACTTGTATATTTTATATTTATATAATTTATGCATATAAATAAATAAGATACATTCGCAAGATTTAGTTCGTACTAAATCATTAACTATCGTTTTATGCTTTGATTTTATTAGCTTTATATTAATACTCTGAAGAATTTTGTTCTTCAGTGTTTTAACCATATTGAAGGATTATAAAATAAATTTAGAAACTTACTGATCTTGCTGAAATGCCGAATTTTAATTCATTTAATTTCCATTCAATATTCTGAAATATGTAACATTTACAATTTATTTCTTTATTGATATGCGGTTAAAGTTTCGACATTTCAAGTCAAGATATCAATAGATTAAAAATATAAAAGATTCAAATCTCCAAATATTCCTTGATTTAAAATGCATCGCTTTGAAATACAATGGGGTAATTTTGTTTACAGAATACCTTACAATAAAATTTATTGCTTATAGAGAGCATTCACCAAAAGTAATATTAGATATAGAAGAATGGAATATATTTATTTTTCCTGAACAAAATGCATATAATAGTTCATTAAAACACAGATTCGTTGGATAATGTACTTAAATATATATATTTGGTATCGGGAAAATATACATTTTGTATATCACAACGTAAACAAACAATTGATAAATTTCAAAGGATGAAATGCATCAAATACTCATAAACTTCTAAAATTATTGTTTAAAAACATTTGCAATTCTTAATCCTGTTGTTTTGTACTTAATCGCACTCAATATAAATACGTAAGATTAATTATCCCATAAAATCCTTGAAAGAGTAAAGGATCTAGCGAATTTGTGTTAATCGATAATAGGTTGTAGATTTTAAGAAGGGTGATTAATTCTAATACTTTTAGTCAGGATATATTGGATCTTAAAATAGGCAAGGCAGACTGAATAATTTTGATAGTTACATGCTTGTTTACTTCAAAATTAGTTCTAATAAAAAAATTCAACTCATATTGTCAACATTTTTAATTTTTAATTTATTCTAGAAAAAGAATTACCTCACTCAGTAAATAACTTGTTCTTTATTATTATTCCTGTGTCAAATAAATAATTTAAGATTATCCATTTAAATATTCTAAAAAAGTTAGAATGGGATGAATATAGTATAAGTCTTTATTTTTATAAATGAGAAATGATAAGAAAACATGGAACTTAAAACACCATAGTTGGAGAACTAAAAGTTGTTCGATGTTATGCAGAAATAGCATGATTGTGACATCAATTTAGTGTCTACGAAATTTATCCTAGGTATCGTTTGTGCTATTAAAATGAGAAGCCTGAGGAGATATCTCATATCACATACATAATTCTGCGGTATCGGTTGCGCTTGATCCAAAATCATGCAAAGCAGATCATTGACTTTCTTGTTATCCCTCACACGAACATGCAAACAAATTTACTGAGAGTTAATCTCATGTAAAATAATTATTTTTCATAATAATTTAACTGCACATCACAGCAATATATAAATTTAATGCAAGAAATCAGATATTAAAACTATTTTTGGTTTTTCTCTTCTTTATATATAAAGGAATTTTAAACAGTAAAAATAATAAATTTCAAAAGATAAGAAAGTTAGAACTGCTAATTACTGCTTCAAATGGCAATAAGCTGAATGATGGCCAAATGACAGAGAGTTGCTCTTCTGTAATGGACTCCGGGGTTCAAATCCTGTTGCTGGAATTGTTAATCCTCTCCTTTCGGAATCGGCTATAAGCAGTATTTACCAATTTCGTTAGCACTCTTTAGCAAAACAAAAATAGATCGTAGCTCTCCAAACCAAAGCAAACAAAATAGTAACAAAATATAGAACGTTTATAAATGTTTAAACTCATTATTAGTAACATTTGTAATGAATTAATTTTTTGGTACAAAAATACACATTATGGGGAGGGGGGAAATTTAAAACCCTTTTACTATCACTGTACGTGATATGACCCTACATTTTAAAGATATATTTTCCTATGGTAAATATTTTTAACTAACTTATGACGTTAAATTTCCTGAAACACTTTTAAACACTGTTTTTAACTGGGGTTGTCGATTGTTTAATTGACTGCAGAAAGACTTTTGTCACTGTAGAAATTCCAATGGCAAGACTTAGACACTTAATCCTACAGCAGTTTATTGGATTTATAACATGGTTATATCCTCTATGTTAATATCACCTATAGATCTAACGTTTGGTAATCTAGGATTAAATTTAAACTTTTATGTTTGATCTTAACTACAAAGTATGATAAATTGCATTGTCGGATTGCATTAAACCAAACCATAAAATGGTAATAAAATATAGGACGTTTCATTTGAAAAAAATTCTAAAGTTATTATTAGTAACATCTGTAGTGAATTTTTGGTACAATAATAAACATTATGGGGTGGGAGAAATTTAAAACCATTTTATTATCACCGTACGTGATATGAAAGTTTAATCTTTCTATGGTATGTCTGAATGATCCTTCCAGGAAGAAGACCCTACATTTTAAAGATATATTTTTGTACGGTAAAAGTTTCAACTATTCTACTCAGGTTACATTTCTTGAAACATTTTTAAACAAGATTCTTAACTGGAGTTGACTATGTTTTACTGTCTGCAAAAAGTCTTTTGAAGCTGTAGGAATTCCAATGGAAAGACTTTGAGACTTATTCCTAAAGCAGTTTACTGGAATAATATGGTTATATATCCTATTATCACCTATATATCTAATGTCTGGTGATCTAAGATAAGATTTAACTGTTTTAAGTCTGATCTTAACTACAGAGTATAATTATATTGCATTGTCGGATTACATTAAACCAAACCATACAAAATGGTAGTAAAATATAAGACGTTTAATTTGAAAAAAAAAGTTTAAAGTTATTATTACCAACATATGTAATGAATCTTTTGGTACAAAAATAAACATTACGGGGGAGAATTTAAAACCCTTTGATTATCACTTTAAGTGATATGAACGTTTACTCTTTATGTGGCCTGTCGGAATGAATCTTCCAGAAAGCAGGCCCCTTTTAAACATATAATTTTCTATGGTAAAAATTTTAACTATCCTAATGGGGTTTCTTGAAACATTTTTAAGCTAAATTCTTAACTAGGGTAACTCAATTGTTTAATTGACTGCAGAAAGTCTTTTGTCACTGTAGAAACTCCAATGGCAAGACTTGGACACTTAATCCTACAGCAGTTTACTGGATTTATAACATGGTTATATCCCCTATGTTAATATCACCTACAGCTCTAACGTCTGACGATCTAGAATAGGATTTAATTGTTTTAAGTCTTATCTGAACTAGAGGGTATGAGTATATTGTATTGTCGTATTGTATTAAACCAAACCATACCAAATGATAATAAAATATACGACGTCTAATTTGAAAAGAGAGTTTAAGGTTATTATTAGCAACATTTGTAATAATTATTTTGGTACAAAAACAAACATTATGGCGTGGGAAAATTTAAAACCTTTTTATTATCACTATACGTGATGTCAACATTTAATCTTTCTGTGGCGTGTCTGAACGAATCTTCCAGGAAGAAGATCCTACATTTTAAAAATATATTTTTCAACAGCAAAAGATTTAACTATCCTAAAGAGGTTAAGTTTCTTGAAACATTTTTAATTAAGATTCTTAACTGGCGTTGTCTAATGTCTTTCTGTCTGCAAAAAGTCTTTTGGTGGTGTAGGAATTCCAATAGAAAAACTTTGAGACTCAATCCTAAAGAAGTTTACTGGGTGGGATAAAGCATTTTACTGGATGGATTATAACATAGTTATATATCCTAATATCACCTACAGATCTAATGTCTGGTGATCTAGGTTAATATTCAGCCGTTTTAAATGTGATCTACTGAGAATAACTGTATTGCATTGACTGGTTTCATTTACAACGCCTACTGCTTTCTTTGAATATTAATAAGGCTTGCTTCCTTTGCTTTCTCAGGTACTCTCTGGATTGTGTTTTCTTGGGTTAGAATACGACAGACTTCTAGTCAGAGTGATGTGGTTTCGAAATTTCATTTTTAAAAATCATTTAATTCTTCAATTATATCATTAGGTAAAACATTATGCAGTAGTTCAGGGTATTTTTAATTATTCAAATCCAAAAAGTATTTTGCAATAATTGACCTTAATGGGTTCTTATATCATAGACAACTAAAATTTCGAATAAAGTTAAAAACAAGAAATATTCATAAATTTTACTGGTGGTTACTACATTAGAAGGAAGCAGGTGACCCGATGGACAGATTCGGATAAGATCAAGTGCATTGTCCAAGAAAGAAGGCTGAAAAGCAATCACATGTTTATCTCTTACAGATCTCCGCCCCTGATCGAGTGTTAAACCATCTACGCGTATTAATACAAAATAATTATTTCTATTAAGTATCTAATAGTTTCTGAGAATGCTTAGTTTTTTTTTATTTATTTTCTTTTTCAGTCATTGTTTTGTTATTCTATAATTTTTTAATATGATCTTGAGCATTTTTAACCATAATTGTACTGATGGTTCATAATAATAAATTTTAAATTTAAAGAAATAGCTATTTGCAGAAACTAATTGAGTTTAGAACTTCCTGTTTCTTAAACAAAGATAGAGATATAATAGCATTATAAGCAGATACTGTTTAGTTCGTTCTGTTGTGATAGGTTTCATCTTTCAATTAACCAATTTGAAAAATTAACCAATTTTGATCTGCTGTAGCTCAGTCGGCAAAGGCAGCGATCTCGTTACTGACAGGTAGCGTGTTCGGAACCCGAGCTAGTCTAAGATTCGCAATGGTCTTTAAAGGTGACTAGGGCACGTAAAATATATTCGTGATCACAATTTCCTCCAAGTTCTCAATCAGTACCTCTGGGGGTGGCAGGCCAAGTCCATGGGTCTTCTTCTTGGTACCTCCTTCAAAATTACGAGGACCTACTTGAGAGAAGTCTTTCTTTCATCTTAATGGTGCTCTTTGAAACGAAACTCGCACACCGTGGCCTTAATACGAGTCCTGCAGGCTCAATCATGCTTGTTTTGTCCAAGTGGAATGAGAAACAATAAACAAATTTTATATTTGTTGTTACAAACAGTGGAAAAAAATACAAACAATTAAAAAAAAGATGCTGAGAATAATGCCAGCCTATAGCATTTTTGTTGCAATTCAAAAACTACTATTTTAAAATATTTCTCTCCAAAAAAAGTTAAATGAAAAACTAGATTTAATTTATATTATGGTTTGAATAATTATACTATTTTAGTAAGAATCTAGAATTTCCGTTTCCTTAATATAAATCATTAATATTATGCCTTTATTTAGTCTTTACTTTATACATATATAGACGTATAATCTAATATAGAGTAAACTTTGTATATAGCTAAATCAGTAATACGAACATATAGTGTCGCTATATCGGGGTTTGACCGTATATCTACAGTTTTACATTTTCTGAACATAAAATTTCAAACAACTTTATTGAACTTTAAGTTCTAAAATGTAAGTATTTGTAAAACAAATATTATAAATCGTTTCAAGAAAAATTGGGTCCAAACATTTATTACGATCTCCTAAATTAATTTATATTTTATTTTCCCTTTCTACTTGCTTTTACATTTCTAAATTGCTAAATTTATAAAACTTTTCAACAAATTCTTTAAAATCAGGTTCAATTAGTTTTGAAATTCTAATATCGATAAACTCTTTTTAAAACTAACAATCCCTAGATGTAATTTCGATCCTGCAGTACTAATATTTTGAAACAAACTCTGTATTTCGAAATTATATGCATCTGAAACCACTGGTGGATACTTTAATAATTACTTAATACTGGAAATGCATGATTCAGTATATTAAAAGCAGCTCTTAATCAGATATTATCTGAAGTCAGTCGGTGAAATATAGCCAATTCGGTTGCACGAGTTTATATAATAAAGGTATTCGATTCCAATACAATGAGGAACCTGCTTCCAATCTATCGTTTCTATTAATATTCTAATCAGTCGCTTTCAGAGGAGGGGAGGGGTTGTAGCAAAGATTCTATTCAATTAAGTAACTTGAAATAAAATTAAAGTCTGGGAGACTGTGTGGAAAGTAGCAATAACACAAACAAGTATATGCCTAACAATTTTAAAGTTTTTTGAGGAAATATTATTGTTAAATTAACTATAAATCTCAAAGTTAAATAATTAATCTTGTTTGTGTATGTTTGTGTATGTTTACGAGCGTCTGTGTGCGCGTGTGTATAGAGAAAATTATATGGAGATTTTAAAGTATATGTATATATATACATACATACATACATATATATATATATATATATATATATATATATATATATATATATATATATATATATATATATATATATATATATATTATATATATATATATATATGTATATATATATATATATATATATATATATATATATATATATATATATATATATATATATATATATATATATATATATATATATATATATATATATACTCTAAAATAACAAATTAAATTATTTTATCCAATTAAACGTGGTTACGGTTGAAATTTTTTCATTAAGTAACACTATTGGTAGAAATATTTAGACAACAAATCTTGCATTATAGGATTCATAGAACTATCTGTATATATGTGATTAAAGGGATTACTCTAAAACGTATAAAATTTTAAGTAATAAAAAGCGATATTCTTCTCATTAATCTATTTCTTAAACATACACTATGAATGACTATTAAGCAAACATGTACTCTTTAAAAAACAATAAAATAGCATATAATATTACTTTCGGGCACAATATTCATATCTTACACTTTATAAAACTTAAAATTTAAGTTTTATTAAGTATATGTTTTAAATTTTGATACAGTCTAAACATTTCCACTTTGTAAATATAAATTTCCAAATATTTAAAAATAATATTTCTGTTTCAGAGTTAAAACTACGAAACGGTATTCCATGAAAATTTTAATGCTTTTCTAACTATTAAACATTTACTTTATTTCCTCCCTTTCTTTGTTTAAAAGTCTAAATTCAATATTTATTCAAGAGATTTACATCAATGATTCGAATTTCAGTGAAAGGTGGGAAATAACAAAACATCCTTTGAAGATTCTAAAGTCTGTAAATATTTTCTAGTAAAAGAGAAAGAATTGTTAACAAGAATACTTATCATACAGAAAATATTTTATTGAAAATATGGAAAACTAAATAATAATAAAATTACTTTAGGTAAGTCGTATTTACTCGAGGTATATAGGTTTAAATAAGTGTGCGATTAGATTTATATTTGTTTCCTGACCACATATGCTAAAATTTGAATGTATTGCAATTGGAAGTTACTTCATTAAGGAATTAAAGTATTGGAAATTGTTTCAGTGTTTCATAATATAGAAAATTATGGAATTGTAAACCATTAATATTCGTTTTTGTTATGGAATTTAATAAATGTTTTTTTTAAATTATGAGATCTTTACATTTATTTTATGACTAAAAAATGAATCTAGCTAATAAATAAATCGATTGTATTGCACATTTAGCAATTTAGGCTGCTACAGGTAGTCAATGGACTAAGTAGGAGTTATTTTTTTTATATGTTCAATGGGATGTAGTACCTCTCTAAACCCAAAATATTTTTTACAAAACCTTTTTTTTTCGATTTATGATAAAAATAAAGTTTAGTTTTGTAATCTCAATCAAAATATAAAAAAATAATATATATATATGAAAATATATAAATGGAAAATTTAAAAATACTCTTACCCCTAAATAGTTTTTAATGTATTCATATTAGAAATTAAGTACATATAACAAATTAAAAAATTATTTTTGTTCTCTTAATCTCATATTTTACAAGCTTCTCATATGTTTAAATTTTGGATATATATTAAAGCTGTTAACAAATTGTAGATTTAAAAGAACAATACGATTTATTTTGCTACAAAATAAATCGTTTCAAATTACTGGAAGTCCACAGAGTTAAAATTATAAAATATTTATTTAATAGAATAAATGATTTTTTTTACGAATAATAAAAGTCATAACGCAGAGAAACGAATACATATATTTTTCATTTGTGTATACTTTCATTTTTTTTATTTTAATTGCTGATTATTATTAACAAACTTAAGAATATTTAAAAATATAGACCCTTATTAATTTGTAGGAATCTATATTTAAAACAGAACTAATTTTATTTTATATGAAATCAACAACAGGCTGGTATTATGAATTCTTTTCTGTTAGGAAGGTACTATGCTTTTCTAAGGAAATTTAAATATTTCTTTTACAAATATCACTTTATAGGAAACTTACACATGTAGTTTATGTCAATTTTAGACGTGATATCGATAGCCATTTCATCAGTGGTTGTCAAAGCGGGCTTACTGCCTCCGGGGTGCGGGGGCACAATGCTGGTGACCTATGAACTTGTTTCGGCAGGTAGGGTGGTGATGTTAACAGGTTTCGGCTTTCTAACTTAATTTTTAAAATACTAAATAAGCTTACTACGTTAGTTATATAATTCGTATGGTTTTTTCTGGTAATAAAACAAGTGGTGGTACTAGAACCAGTTTTTTCATTCCTTTATTTTCTGCGTGAAATTTGTTTTTGCGAGAATATATTAAATTAGCACTATTGGTTTGATTTAGTTTGGAGTTCTACGGTCTATTCTTTTGCTACGAGGAATCAGGCTTCAAATATAGGTCTAGATCTACGGAATGCTCCCCAGAGATCCTAGACCTATATTTAAAGCTGATTCCGAATTGGTACGAACATCGATGATCCAGAGGGATTCGAACTCCATGAACTTAGGAAACCGAATATCAGCGCCATAACTACTAGCCGAACGATGGCCGAATGGTATTTGTTTGAGCGAGTTTCTAGGTTCGAAGAAAGGGATTTGATTTGTAACTCTATTGAAGATATTTACTTAAACATTTTGCCTCTTATTATTGCGTACTTCTCCTACCATACGCTGTAAATTACAGGATTCTTAACGGGGGCATTGAAGACATTTTGGCCCCATAGGGGGGCAGTATCTTAAAAAGGTTATGTACTAATCTAAATCACCTACGTCCTTGTTTATGACACCTTGGTTGCAGTGCTGTAAACAAGATTCCATGGTTCCTTAGAGTTAGTTGGTTACGACGGAAGTATTCTATTTTATTCAAGATCATATGAAGCTAAAAAGTTCATACTACAGGGGATGAAACATACCTTTTTAAAAATAAAATTTTAACATTTCCTTATTTCCTGCTGTTTCTTAAATACAGGCAAATAATGCTGTTTATTTTTGCTTTAGATCAGGAGACTATTTTACACACCGATCTGAGATAGCAAATAACATTAATAATAAATAAATCAAAGGTAAATTGTAACTGAATTAGTTAATATATCATTTTATACGGCAAATTCCGAAATGTAGCTTAAAACACAAAGAAAAATAAGGCAAGACACAAACAGAAATTGATAGACAAATGTTTCATTGCTTAAAACGATCTAAATTCTGATAATCAGAGTACTCAGAGGCTAAGAAGTTGAGTGATTTCTTTTACGTGCTACTGAGTGCTCTCAGTGATAATTTTGCTCCCTCAAAGCTACAAAACAGCTGTTTGCGAATGTTATTTTTTTATTTGTGCCTTGCGTTGTTCTTGCATTTATGCTTTACTCCTATTGTACGAAACCTCATATACGTAGGACAGTTCGGTGTTTTAAAAGTACAACGTGTAAATAACAGTTTTATAGTATCATGCGTTGGCGCTATCGCAGTTATATAAATGATTATGGAATTAATTCATATTTGTGCATAATTTAGATTGGCGACTTCGAGCGCAACTCGTTATTAAATTAAATTTATAGAAAGATATTTTAATAAAAAATAGTTATAAATAATTTATATATAAATATAAAATTATAGAATCTTAAAATTTATATAAATATATTATTTACACACACACACACACACACACACACACACACACACACACATATATATATATATATATATATATATATATATATATATATATATATATATATATATATATATATATATATATATATATATATATATATATATATATATATATATATATATATATATATATATATATATATATATATATATATATATATATATATATATATATATATATATATATATATATATATATATATATATATATATATATATATATATATATATATATATATATATATATATATATATATATATATATATATACATATATATATATATATATATATATATATATATATATATATATATATATATATATATATATATATATATATATATATATATTACATATATATATATATATATATATATATATATATATATATATATATATATATATATATATATATATATATATATATATATATATGTATATGTATATATATATATATATATATATATATATATATATGTGTGTGTGTGTGTGTGTGTGTGTGAGGTCTAAAAATGGGGTAGTTTTAAATTACGTGAGTTAAAAGCGATTTTCACAAGGGAACTATTTTAATAAAAATAAATGAAATTAATAAAATAAATGAAAAAGACCCACGCTCGCGTAATGTAGCGTCCACACTATGGCCAATTGTTCACCACTTCCTGATGGTGACCTTGGATGATGGTTCACGGGTTGTATCCACACGCTGGGCTACTATATGGGCTGAGCTCGTGGATTCGTCCATAGGGTCCACTGCGCATTTCAGTTGCGCATCTGGCTCTCTTTGATCTTTGGATAAAAACCGCCTCGGAAGCCATCGTCCACCAAGGCTATTTTATCGTCTGCCGCCATCGACCACGACAAACCAAACCCCCTCCAGACGGAGGTCATGGCTTGCAGTGGGCCATAGTATGGAGGGGCCTTAATCTTTTATGATCATCCTGTCAGACGGAAGCATTTTGGAACAATTTGATGAGCTTGGAAACAGATAACAGTCAATTGGCCCTTGGACATGGAACTGTGAACACACTCTATGCGTGTCTTCGGTGAAAAAATGAAAATGGCGCAAGTTGCTTTCAAATAGAACTATGATTAAATGAACTTATTATTATCAAGAAAAACTGTTTTAAATTCATCTTAACTTTGAACCATGATACATATATGTGTATGTGTATGTATACATACAAAAAGATAAATTTTACTTTAAAATTTTTTAAGCTTATAAATTACATTTATTTAGATATCAGTATTTATCAAAAATAGGATAAAACAGCTTTTCAACCTAACTCACTTAATGAAAAACTCAAAAACAGGCATTTTTTTATTCTCTCTGGAATAATAAACGAAAAATTTAAAAAGCCATCAATATCCATTGCTATCACAATGAATTATCTTTTGGTCAAAAATTTTAATAAATGACCTCAAAGACTCGTGAAGAATAATCTCGTACACCAATTTTAATTAATAATATTACGAAAAAGAATCGATTCTTTAATGACAGATTTCAATTAATATTACGCAGTTGTCAATAGAGTTTTAATTTAAAATATTATTTTAATCGACAAATTTATCTTCAATCAAATATGTTAAAATGAGTTCAGCCAGAGAAGTACAATTGATTTTAAAAGATAATGACAGAGTAATTTTTCGATAATGGGGTGAAATATTAAAAAGTTAAATGATTTTAACGTCCACTTCACCGATGAGAAAAAAAAAATCGGAATAGCAATTTAAATAATAACGTTAAATGAAATTTTTTAATAAAACTTTTGATTTTTTTAAAAATTCTCTTTTTGTCTCATCAGTTTAATATGTTGCCAAAAAATATTGTCATATTATAAATTATAAGTCATAAATAATTTATACAAACTATTAGGTTATTGTAATATGGAATTTACTAGTTCATTCGTTGATCTTTATTTGTATTACTAGTTAATTCCTTGATCTTTATATGGTGTAGTTTGTAAAGAATTAAAAATAATACAATGTTATATTGGTACATTTTTATCTGCAATTATAGTTTTATAAATGTTTAGTAAAGTTAGATGATTTTAACATTCACATCACTAATATGAGAAAAATCGGGATAGCAATTTTAAAATAATAAAGTTAAATGAAATGTTTACTTAAAATTTTCGAATTTGAGATTTACTTTTAAAAATTCTCTTTTTATCTCATCAGTTTAATGTTTTGCCTAAACATATAACCATATTATAAACTTTAAGTAATAAATACTTTACACAAACTATTAGATTTTAGTAATGAGGATTTAACTAGTTCGTTCGTTGATCTGAATTCCTTGATCTTCTTATAGGGTAGTTGATAAAGAATGAACAAGAATACATTTTTATAGTGATCCATTTTATCTTTAATTATAGTTTCATAAATTTTTAGCAAAGTTAAATTATTTTAACATCCACTTCACTAATAAGAAACTAATCGGGATATAAGTTTTAAAATAATAAAGTTAAATGACATTTTTAAATATTTTTATTTTGTAATTTATTTAAGATTTACTTTTTAAAATTCTCTTTTTGTCTCATCAGTTTAATGTGTTTCTAAAACATATAACCATATTATAAATTATATGTCATAAATACCTTATAAAAACTATTAGATTATTGTAATTAGGATTTAACTAGTTCATTCGTTGATCTTTATTTGTATTACTAGTGAATTCCTTGATCTTCTTATGGGATAGTTTATAAAGAATGAACAAGGATACATTGTTATATTGATCCATTTTATCTCCAATTATAGTTTCATAAATTTTTAGTAAAATTAAATTATTTTAACATCCACTTCACTAATAAGAAAAAAATCGGGATATAAGTTTTAAAATAATAAAGTTAAATGACATTTTTAAATATTTTTATTTTGTAATTTATTTAAGATTTACTTTTTAAAATTCTCTTTTTGTCTCATCAGTTTAATGTGTTGCTAAAAGATACTACCATATTATAAATTATAAGTCATAAATACTTTATACAAACTATTAGATTATTGTAATAGGGATTTAACTAGTTCATTCGTTGATCTTTATTTGTATTACTAATGAATTCCTTGGTCTTTTTATGGGGTAGTTGATAAAGAATGAACAAGAATACATGGTTATATTGGTTCATTTTATCTCCAACTATAGTTTCATAAATCTTTAGTAAAGTTAAATGATTTTAACTTCCACTTCACTAATAAGACAATAATCGGAATAGCAATTTTAAAATAATTAATTTGAATGAAATTTTTAAATAAATTTTTGAATTTGAGATTTACTTTTTAAAATTCAGTTTTTGTCTCATCAGTGTAATATGTTGCCAAAACATATTACCATATTATAAATTATATGTCATAAATACCTTATACAAACTATTATTATTTAAATGATCATTTAACTAGTTCATTATTTGATCTTTATTTTTATTACTAGTGAATTCCTTAATTTTCTTATGGGGTAGTTGATGAAGAATGAATAAGAATTCATTGTTATATTGGTCCATTTTATAGTTTCATAAATTTTTAGTATTATTAAATTACTTTAACACCCACTTCACTAGTAAGAAAAAATCGGAATAAAAATTTAAAAATCATAAAATTGAATGAAATTTTTACATAAAAGTAAATTAACTTTTTAAATTTTAACTTTTACTTTTTAAATTGTTTTTGTCTCATCAGTTTGATGTGTTGACAAAATATATTATCATTTTAAAAAATATAAAATTTCATACATTATACAAAGTAATACATTTAATTATTGTAATGAGGATTTTACTAGTTTATTTGGTGATCTCTATTTGTATTACTTGTTAATTCATTAATTTTCTTATGCGGTAATTGATAAAGAATGAACAAGCAAACAATGTTATAATGTTATAATTTTTGTTTCATAAATTTTACACTTTGATTAAATATACTGATGGAAAAATGTTATCTTAAGAAGATACATCAAAACCATTAATAAAAACATTTATGTGTATAAAAATATCTTTTAAATAATCCAATTAAATTTGTCAGTCAGGTACGATTTATGTTTCTTAAAGATAGATGTTATAATAATTTTGTGAAGTTTACTTAAGTAATAAAAGATAAACCTTAGTAAAAGTATCTGTTATATTATTTCAATGTGTTTTCTTATATTTGAATAATAGGCCGACATTTTCCTTATATTATTGTAAAAATAATTTAACTGAACACTAATATGAATTCTTGATAGATTGAAATAAGCTAATAATTGCATTAAATGATATTTTATGCATCTATATTTTTATTCATGAAGAATAATAAACACCTAGATACTAAGGAATTGTTCAAGAAACTATTTACAATTTTAGTTAGGTTTCTATTTTATTATGATTTACAGAACTTATTTAGCAACATTTTTAACATATAAAAAGATATTGACATCGCATGACTTGCATAATTACCAAATTATAGACTTAAATAAAACTGATTGTTCAGAATGTTCATTCTTTACACATTGCTTTAAGTTGAAATTTAGTTTATTATTACAATAAGCATATTCTTATCAGCTGCTGAGCTTCAAATCTTCAAAAGGTGTAGTAGTTGGCTAAAAAACGGTGAGAAAATATACTCATTAATATCTGCAATCCTCATATCCTGTATACAATAAATAGAAAGAATACGTTAGCTTTTTACTTTCTAAAAATAAATATTAAAAAATGACTTAAATTCTTCTTATTTTTATAGTTAAATTAAAATTTAATTATATAGTCAGCAATATAAAAAAGTATAGAAATTACACATTTTAAAATCATTGTATGCCAGTGTTCATTATGCTTATTTACAGTCTTTTATTAACATTTTACCAAATTTTAAATCTACATATTTTTTTCTTATATAGCATTTCTCTTAATTCATTAAAATGTTTGGTAAAATCCCCATATGCATTCTGTGAATCAAAATTCTTCCTGTACTAAAAACCTATGAACAAGAAATGTGTAACCTGTATTAAAGCTCTCGGTTATTATTACAGTTTGTGTAAAAAATAATAAAGACAGTTTTTTTTTATTTTATAATTATGACTTGTGATTTTTATCATTATTTCTATCATTTATGAAGTAGAATGCGAAAAGGAAAAAAATATAGGAAAGAAAAACCTAATTAATTATAATTATAGTCTAGCAATTGTTAATTATATTGTTAAGAAGATTAAAATTAGTTCTTTTACAAATTACTCTAATTATTTTCAAATTTTTCTAATTACAATTTATGCAATCTAAAACAGAGTTCACAATATTTCATAATTTAATTTCTTGTGATTCTGAAACTATACAAATAATTAATTTTATTTAGTATTTATTAAACTATTTAATTTTATCTTGGTATAGTTACTCTGTGCACCCTGAGGACAAATTAGAAACACCAAGTTTTAAAATTAACATTTTTTTCATTACATACAAAAAATAGTGCTTCAGGCACTTTAATTAAAGTGTAATGCCGTATTAAGCCATATTCAACTGTTTTATTCAATATCTGAATTAAATATAAGAGCGACTGGTTTTATTAACTTTCTAAATATTCTTTAAAAATTATTGTTTCTAAATAACATTTTAGTACATATAAATTTCAGGTAACATTTAGGATGAAATCTAAGGTAATGATTTATCTTAGGAGTAGTTTTTTTTATCGTATATATTTCTTTGTTTTAGAATCTTACCATAAAATAAATAGGAAAAGAATACACGTAATAATATACATTTTGTAATTACTTGCTATTAAATAAATTATAATAATTTATTGATTTAGTTTAATAAGTTTTTAATAATGTTAAGTTAATAAGCTTAATTTAATAAATTATTTAAATGACAATAAGTAAATATTTTTTTAATTAAATTCTCTTGTCAATGTCCAGCTACAGAGAAAATAATAAACGAATAGAGTCCAAAATAAAATGGAAGTTAAAAATAGAATTTAAGACAGAAAAAGTGATATTTTTTAACATATATCCTTTTTTTTTTATTGAAACTGTACATGAAATAATAAATAAAAGAACGTAGGTTAAGCATACAAGTCATGAAATGCATTTTGAAATTAAATTCTATTAAATAGACTTTCATAATTTATTAAGTTAGAGGATTTTGTTCAATAAGTTTAATGTAATGAAATAATTAAATAACTATTAGTGAATAAGTGTTTCAGTTAACTTTTTTCGTCCATAAAAGAATTAATAAAATAATATAATATAAAAGCAAAAGTCATGAAGTATATTTTGAAATCACATATTATTAAATATATTATAATAATTTACTGTTTTATGAGAGATATAATTTATTGATAAGGTTAAGGATAAGATTTGAGTTAACTCTACTTGCCTATAAAATAATTAGAAAAAAATATATGATAAGAATAATAGTCATAAATGACATATTGAAATTGAATGCTAATAAATATAATAATTGATAAAATTAATAATTTTTAGTTTAATAAGTTTAATTTGATAAAATATTTAACGAGCGATCAGTTACAGAATAAGGATAAATATTTGAGTTAACTTTTCTCGTCTATAAAATAATTAGTAAAGAATTTGTGATAAGTATAATAATCATAAAATGCATTTTAAAATTGTATGCTATTAAATATAATAATACACTGAAGAGATTAATTTTAATAAGTTTTTAATAATTTTAGTTTAATAAGTTTATTTTTATAAAATATTTAACGAACACTCAGTTATAGGATAAGGATTTGAGTTAACTTTTCTCGTATATAAAATAATTAATAAAAGAACATATGATAAGAATAATAGTCATAAAATACATTTTGAAATTGTATGTTATTAAGTATAATAATTCATTGAGGAGATTAAGTTTAATAGGCTTTTAATAATTTTAGTTTAATAAGTTTGTTTTCTAAAATATTTAATGAACACTCAGTTATAGGATAAGAATAAGGATAAGAATTTGAATTAAGTTTTCTCGTATATAAAATAATTAATAAAAAAACATATGATAAGAAAAATATTCATAAAATAATTTTTTAAATTGCATGCTATTAAATATAATAATACACTGAAGAGATTAATTTTAATAAGTTTTTAATAATTTTAGTTTAATAAGTTTATTTTTATAAAATATTTATCGAACAGTCAGTTATAGGATAAAGGTAAGAATAAGAGTTTGAGTTAACTTTTCTTGTCTATAAAATAATTAGTAAAAGAATATATGATAAGAATAATAGTCATAAAATACATTTTTAAAATTGCATGCTATTAAATATAATCATACATTGAGGATATTAAGGTATTAAGCTTTTAATGATTTTAGTTTAACAAGTTTATTTTTATAAAATATTTAACAAACAATCAGTTATAGGATAAGGATAAGGATAAGAATTTGAATTAAGTTTTCTCGTATATAAAATAATTAGTAAAAAAACATATGATAAGAAAAATATTCATAAAATACATTTTGAAATTGCATGCTATTAAATATAATAATTCAATGACGAGATTAAGTTTAATAAGCTTTTAATAATTTTAGTTTAATAAGTTTATTTTTATAAAATATTTAACAAACAGTAAATAAGGGTTTTAGTTAATGTTTTTCTTCTTCAGCTGTAGATAAATCAAAAAAGGATTGTAGTCTTGTTCTAATTCAGAAAAACTTTTAGCATAAAGTGAAAATCTATAGGTCAGCTTTTGGTGCTATAGCAAAAGAGTAAAATCAATATCTTGACAAAAAATTGTAAATGTACAATAAGAAACTTAATTCCTAAGTTCTAGGTATATTCCTAAGCTCTTTGTATTATGACAATGTTATATATTATAAGAATCTTACAGCAATAAGTCTATAAAATAATTAGTAAAAGAATATGATAAGAATAATAGTCATAAAATACATTTTGAAATTGCATGGTATTAAATATAATAATTCATTGAGGAGATTAAGTTTAATAAGCGTTTAATGATTTTAGTTCCATAAGTATTTTTTTATAAAATACTTAACGAACAGTCAGATATAGGATAAATGTAAGAATACGGATTTGAGTTAACTTTTTTCGTGTATAAAGTAATTAGTAAAAGAATATATATATAAGGAAAATAGTCATAAAATACATTTTAAAAATTGCGTGCTATTAAATATAATAATTTATTGAGAAGATTAAGTTATTAATCCTTAAATAATTTTAGGTTAATAAGTTTATTTTTATAAGATATTTAACGAAAAATCAGTTATAGGATAAGGATAAGAATAAGGATTTGATTAACTTTTCTAATCTATAAAGTAATTAGTAAAAGTATATATGATAACAAAAATAGGCATAAAATACATTTTGAAATTGCATGCTTTTAAATATAATAATTCATTGCGAGATTAAGTTTAATTAGCTTTAAATAATTTTAATGTAATAAGTTTATTTTTATAAAATATTTGATGAACACTCAGTTATAGGATAAGGATAAGGATAAGGATTTGAGTTAACTTTTTTCATCTATAAAATAATTAGTAAAAGTATATATGATAAGTATAATAATCATAAAATACATTTTTAAACTGCATGCTATTAAACATAATAATTCATTAAAGGGATTAAGTTTAATAAGCTTTTAAAAATTTTAGTTTAATGAGTTTATTTTTATAAAATATTTAACGAACACTCAGTGAATAAGGGTTTTATTTAAGTTTTCTTTTCTTGTTCAGCTGTCGAGAAATCAAAAACGGATTATAGTGCCGTTCTAATTCAGAAAAACTTTTAGCATAAAATGAACGTCTATAGGTCAGCTTTTGGTGCTATAGCAAAAGAGTAAAATCAATATTTAGAGAAAAAAATAGTTTAAAAGTACAATAAGAAATTTAATTCTAAAGTTCTAGTATCTTCCTAAGCTCTATGTATTATGACAAAGTTATATGATATAATAATCTTTTATCAATAAATAAGATGTTATATATGACGTTTATAAAATAATTAGTAAAAGTATATATGATAAGAATAATAATCATAAAATACATTTTAAAATTGCATGCTATTAAACATAATAATTCAAAGACGAGATTAATTTTAATAAGCTTTTAATAATTTTAGTTTAATAAGTTTATTTTTATAAAATATTTAACGAACAATCAGTGAGTTAAGGGTTTTTTTATTAAGTTTTATGTTATTATTCAGCTGTAGAAAAATCAAAAACTGATTTCAGTCTTGTTCTAATTCAGAAACACTTTTAGCATAAAATGAAAATCTAATAGGTAAGCTTTTGGTGCTATATCAAAAGAGTAAAATCAATAATATTACAAAAAATATTTTAAAACAACAATAAGAAATTTAATTCCTAAGTTCTAGGTATCTTCATAAGCTCTTTATATTATGACAAAATTATACATGTTATAATAATATTACATCAATAAGTAAGATGTTATATATGACATCTATAAAATAAATAGTAAAAAAAATATATCATAAAAATAGTTATAAAATACATTTTGAAATTGCATGGTATTAAATATAATAATTCATTGAGGAGATTAAGTTTAATAAACTTTTAAAAATTTTAGTTTTTTAAGTTTTTTATAAGATATTTAACGAAAAATCAGTTATAGGATAAGGATAAGAATAAGGATTTGATTAACTTTTCTAATCTATAAAGTAATTAGTAAAAGTATATATGATAACAAAAATAGGCATAAAATACATTTTGATATTGCATGCTATTAAATATACTAATTCATTGATGAGATTACGTTTAATAAACTTTTAATAATTTTAGTTTAATAAGTTTATTTTTATAAAATATTTATCGAACAGTCAGTTATAAGATAAGAAAAAGGATATGGATTTGAGTCAACATGTCTCGTCTATAAAATAATTAGTAAAAGAATATATGATAAGAATAAAAGTCATAAAGTACATTTTGAAATTGCATGCTATTAAATATAATAATTCATTCAGGAGATTAAGTTTAACAACATTTTAATCATTTTAGTTTCATAAGTTTATTTTTATAAACTATTTAACGAATAATCAGTTATAGGTTAAGGATAAGGATTTGAATTAGCTTCTCTCGTCTATAAAATAATTAGTAAAAGAATATGATAAGAATAATAGTCATAAAATACATTTTGAAATTGCATGCTTTTAAATATAATAATTCATTGCGAGATTAAGTTTAATTAGCTTTAAATAATTTTAATGTAATAAGTTTATTTTTATAAAATATTGAACAAACATCAGTAAATAAGGGTTTTAGTTAACTTTTATTTCTTTGTTCGTCTGTAGATAAATCAAAAAAGGATTGTAGTCTTGTTCTAATTCAGAAAAACTTTTAGCATAAAGTGAAAATCTATAGGTCAGCTTTTGGTGCTATAGCAAAAGAGTAAAATCAATATCTTTAAAAAAATATTTTAAAAGTACAATAAGAAATTTAATTCCTAAGTTCTAGGTACCTTCCTAAGTTCTATGTATTATGACATCCTATCCAACATACTTTCGTGTTCAGAGAATGTAATTTCATTTCACGCTCGACTATACTTATAAACACGAGTAATTCTCGATAACATCGATTTCAATTCATTCCTCAGCAGATACTGAAATGGCGTGCCTTTATCATCTTGACTTCTAAGCCAGAAACGTCAATAGTGAGTTACTGAATACCTAATATTAGGGTACACAGAATCCATTCTAATAATACGCCACTTTATATGTTACTCGACCGATAATACTGATAAACCTGCGAAATTCCTATCATCTGATGCATAGTTATATGTAGTTTATATTTAACATTTTATAATTTAATGATAGGATATTAATGAAGATTGATTGCTACCTATTTTTAAATATGAATGGTATTTATATTCATTTCACAATATTTGGAACATCCATTTGATGTCATAGGTAACCCTATATATTAATTATTGTATTTTTTAATTTTCAAAGATTTCTTTAAGGGTTACAATATTCGGAGCATTCTTTTGATGTCATAGGTAACACTAGATATCATTGATGTTTTTGTTAAAGATTCAATGATATCTTTAAGGGTTATATTGCTCAAGGCTTAGTTATTTCTATTCAATTTCAGACGTTTGTGGTAAGCGTTTCTCTAGAAATCAACCCGTTTTCAAATTTTCATGGAAACTCTCAATATAACGATGCTTTTAAATAGGTTTATGTTATGGTATTTATATTTATTTCACAATAATCGGAACATTCATATGATGTCATAGGTAAGAATAGATATTAAATATTGTATTTTTTCAATGATATTTTTAAGGTTTACAATATTTGGAACATTCTTTTGATGTCATAGGTAACACTAGATATCATTTATTTATTTATTTTTTAAATTTTTAATGATATCTTTAAGGGTTATATTGCTTAAGGGTTATTTATTTCTATTCAATTTCAGAAGTTTTTGTCATGCGTTTCTCTGGCAATCAATCCGTTTTTCAATTTTCATGCACACTTTCAATATAACGATGCTTCTAAATAGGTTTATGTTACTTATTATACATTTCTATACAATTTTAGAGGTTTAACTGAATGTTACACACAGAAATATTTTTTTATTAATTTGATTGTAAGCCAGTACCTTATAGTAAGTTTATATATAAACATTGTAAATATTCTAAGAAATTGTGTGCATTGTTGCACTTAAATAAACTTTGCCGTAAATGTCGTAGACGTCATATAAAAAGTTACTTGACTTATTTGTGATACTTATTTTCATGCAAACTCTCAATATAACGATGCTTTTAAATAGGTTTATGTTATGGTATTTATATTTATTTCACAATACTCTGAACATCCATATGATGTCATAGGTAACCCTAGATATTAATTATTGTATTTTTTCAATGATATCTTTAAGGGTTACAATATTCGGAACATTTTTTTGATGCCATACTTAACACTAGATATCATTTATTATTTTTTTTTTTTAATTTTCAATGATATCTTTAAGGGATTATTACTTAAGGGTTATTTATTTCTATTCAATTTCAGAAGTTTTGGTCATGCATTTCTCTAGAAATCAATTCGTTTTTAAATTTTCATGCAAAATCTCAATATAACGATGATTTTAAATAGGTTTATGTTATGGTATTTATATTTATTTCACAATATTCGGAACATTCTTTTGATGTCATCGGTAACAATAGATATCATTTATTATTGTTTTCTAAATTTCCAATGATATCTTTAAGATTATATTGCTTAAGGGTTATATATTTCTATTCAATATCAGAAATTTTTGTTATGCTTTTCTTTAGAAATTAATCCGTTTTTATATTTTCATGCAAACTCTGAATTTAAAGAAGCTTTTAAATAGATTTGTGCTATGTTATTTATAATATTCTATGCAAATTTACAGGTTTAAAAAACGTTACTTATAGAGATAAAATTTTACTTAATTCTGATAAACCGTATTTTTTAGTTAGTTTATAAATTAACATTGGGAATATTCTAAGAAAGTGTGCGTATTATTTCAGATAAATAAAATTTCTCTTGAATGTAGTAGACGTAATTGAAAAAACGTTACTTGACTTGTTTGTGATACTTATTTGTTAAAATTTTCAAATCTAAGCTAAGGAGAATTCCATTCATGGCTATCTTTTATGAGGATTTCACATTAAAAATTCGCAATGAAAAGCAGAAATATATTGTAATAATTTGTAATTTATGTACTTTCAAAAATGAAAGTAGCACATAGTTTTATGAATTGCATTGGTAGCTCTGTTGGCTGAGGTAACGATCTCCTAACTGGGAGGTTGCGGGTTTGGAGTCTGACTCTGCTTAACCCCTTCCTGGTTTTTCCTGAGCTGAAATCGGGCAGGCGAAATATGCCATCCTGGATCATCCCGAGTGTAGCTCGGGCACTGTGGAACTTTACACTGTACAATCAGTCTTTCTCGAAATATTTCACATGTGCTTTTTATGGTTTCGAATGCTTTTGTTTACTTTTCTGGCTACTAGATTATTTCCTGCTCAAAGAGAGACAGTAGCGTATAGAAGGTAAGGAGAGAAACAAGGTTCTACTGCCCTGATTTCAATGTTGGACTCTGTGCAGTATCGTGTTTTGTATATTGTATCTTATACGACAAAATTTTGATTAATAATTTCATAATAATTTATGTAAATGCATAGAATATAAGTAAAATTTAATTCAAGAAAAGAACTAGGTATTCTAAGCTTTATATTTATAGTTAGTGTGAATTGACTCCGAAGTCTAATGATTTCTGCAGTACAGAAAGCCAACTATACAGGTAAATTATACATTTATTTAAATTGATTTTTTTACATTAATTTTTAGGAAATTTTGTATGCGAATGATGATATTATGTTTAAAAAGATATGTATGTATGAAAATTAGCATACAAAATCGACATTTTTTGACCCATAATTTTGAAATGAAATGAACCTGGAAGTTGTTAAGTTCATCCGTGTTCGGTAAAGGTGGATGAGGCAGGTAAAATATGTTCTTGGTCACAATCCCCTCCAAGTTCTCAGTCAATACCTCTAAAGGTGGCAGACAAAGTCTATGGATCTTCTGATTTGTCCCTGCTTCAAAATTATGAGGACCTACTTCACCATATTCGTTTTTCCACATTTAACTGTGCACATTAATACGAAAGGAGAACCCCTTTGCCTTAATACGAGTAGCATATGACTCTATTGTGCTAGGTTTGTCCAAGTCGCATCAGAAACTAAAACAACAACATGAATTGCAAGACAATAGCAAATGCTCATTTAATGGTTCGATTAATTCATATATACTTTTTTATAAGCTATACTAATATTACACATATATTCTAAAAACATAGATGTGTTGTTCACTTTAGATAAATCTAGAAAATAATTTTAATGTTTTATACATGATATAAGTTTAAAAGTAATTTAATAAGTGAAACCATGATGAATCCTTTTTAATAACGCATGATGCACATGAAATAATGCATAATAATCCATGAAATAACGTATTTTAAAAACGCATGAAATGTTTAACAGATTTTGTTAGCAGAATTTATGGTTAGAAGTATCTAAATGCATGTTGTTTGTTTGTACAGGTTTTATAGATAAAATAAAAAAAATACTGAGAGGATTGAATTTTTGACTTATATATTTTGCAGAATATTAAGAGTACAAAATTAAAAAAGATTTCACATTTAAAAAAATAATGAATTATTTTCCTCATCTTCAAAAATATAGAAGCAAGATAGACAATATTTTATGCATCCTAGGATATAAAACATAGTCCCTTACTAACTTTAAATTTGAATATTAAATTATTGTGAAAATTCAAAAATTTTCTCTAATAATAAAACAAAAATCTGCAATAATTTTATAAAAGGAAAAGTAAAATATACTTTTAGAATTACTTTTTTTTTCTGTGGGTTTTAAAAGTCTATAAAAGGACTTTTAAAAAGGATATGATCATTGGTAATTATAACTATATCTTTGCCAGAATAGCTTATTTATAGAAAATACACTATAATTTTGGACAATATAACAAAAAAATTACAAATATTTTTTGTATACTGCAATACATATAAAATAGAATTTCAAATACTCTGACATCCACATTATTTCTCATATCATATTAGAGAAGGTATAAAACTAAATAAATTTAATTTAATAAACTTTTTTTTATAATTATAAAGGAATTTTATTTTAAATGTTTCTCACAGATCTAGTATTGTTCCTATCCCTGAACATAAGAAATTGGTAACTTTGAACAGTTTGGATAACTTATTTGGATTTTAATATCACTGTATTATTTCTTTCACACAGCAAAAGGAGTTTTTACTGAATTTTCTTGCACTTTACTAGTAATCTGAAAGTACGCTAAAAATCCTTCGGGCTTCTCACCACGAGATTACGAAATCCTGGTGGGTTTTATATAATTCATTTCTTTGTAGAATGAAGTTTTCATGTTCGGAAACGGTGAACTCCCTAGAGGTATTCCTACACAAGACAACTTGATTATTTTCAGAGATATCTTTATTTTTCCCAGGCCAATAGAATGTTGACATTTTCCTAGCACACTTTTAACACATTGAAGCTATGACTAGAGTTTTATAGATCTATTGTATCTTGTAGATATGTAGTAGATATATAGTATCTTATAAACGGTTATCTAGAAACAATGGTTAATATATATATATATATATATAATATATATATATATATATATATATATATATATATAATATATTATATATATATATATATATAATATATATATATATATATATATATATATATATATATATATATATATATATATATATGTATATATATATATATGTATATATATATATATATATATATATATATATATATATATATATATATATATATATATATATATATACATATATATATATATATATATATATATATATATATATATATATATATATATATATATATAATATATATATATATATATATATATATATATATATATATATATATATATATATATATATATATATATATATATATATATATATATATATATATATATATATATATATATATATATATATATATATATATATATATATATATATATATATATATATATATATATATATATATATATATATATATATATATATATATATATATATATATATATATATATATATATATATATATATATATATATATATATATATATATATATATATATATATATATATATATATATATATATATATATATAATATATATATATACATATATATATATATATATATATATATATATATATATATATATATATATATATATATATATATATATATATATATATATATAATATATAACACATATAATATATACACTATATTATATATATATATATATATATATATATATATATATATATATATATATATATATATATATATATATATATATATATATATATATATATATATATACACATATATGCATGCCTACACATATATATATATATATATAAGCATGTATATATAAATACATGCTTATATGTTTATACATTTATATACAGATATATACATACATGCAGATAATCAATATATTATTCATGAATCTTATCTGCAAACGTATTCAAAGAAATAGTACATTTAATGCTTAATAGAAGATAGAATTAAAAAGTTACAAAAATCTTGTTTAACAGGCGTCTCCATTTAACAGAATTCTACTTGAAAAATTTCAATTATAAATGAGTAAATATTTTTATAGACGGAGATTAAGATTTTAAGAGTAGAATGATCCACTTCATTTCGGTATGATATCTACACTTCACCAGAAACGCAGACAGATCTTACCCAATTTTAATTCTCTAGAACAAACAATTATTTTAATGAATTGAGATGATTCTCTAGCAATTTCTTGATCAATAGGAGTGTTTACTTTAGCCCTCTCTGCTGAAAACAGACTTTAAAAGAATGAAAGAGCCTTCAGAAGATCTCCTTAATTTCTAATGTTTACTTTGAATTTCCAGAATATTTAACAATGAATTACTAATATTTGCATCATTTAATAAAATATTTAATTCAATCTCTGTTTGAGTTTTTAATTTGTCCTATCGATTAGGATTCACAAATTTCTAATTAGTGTAATCTAAAAATTCCTCGCATTTGTGATTAAAAATAGATTGAAATGTGGAGGGTTTTTTAATATATATAGAAAAGTATGTATATACACATCGATAACGATATATATCGATATTATGAATTTATATATATATATATATGCCTTTGGTCGATGGCCCTATTTTCTGGATTAATTACAGTATATATATATATATATATATATATATATATATATATATATATATATATATATATATATATATATATATATATATATATATATATATATATATATAATATATATATATATATATATATATATATATATATATATATATATATATATATATATATATATATATATATATATATATATATATATATATATATATATATATATACATATATATATATACATCATAGAATGTAGAATCATTCATTTCATAAGGAAAATAGCACGACAAATACAGGAATAAGTAGCCATTTACCCCAAAAAATTTTATATGTAATATATCAAAGTTGTAACACTTTAATATCTCTTAAAAATTCTATCTTCTCTTTCCCAATCTTATTTCTTCAGATCTATTTTCTCAGCCACACAATATCGTATCTAAACTAGTATATTTGACTTAAAATACTTTCAACCCATCTCCCCAAGATTTCTCTGCAATAAATGCACATTTTCCGACCAGTCTCCATATTTCCAACTACCTCAATAAAATAGCTCTCCTACAATTCACTCCTACAATGGCACTCCTAGAATAATCTGAGTTCATTTTTGCTGTTAATATCACTGACTAAATTACTTTCTTTGCGAAAGATTTGGATCTTCGCGTTTCGCCCTATTATCTAAACATATTTTCATATTCATTTTATCTTCTGCCTTTGAAAGAGTAACATGATACTCTTAACTCATAACCCTTAATTCAGTATAAGTTTAAGTTCCGCTACTAACTGTGAGTTTTCTTTCTGTGCAATGGTCCACTTGTATATCCTTCCATAAGCTAGTTGCTTAATAATCTCCTTCGCCAGCAATTCTGGACAATTAAATACACTAAGCGCTTAAGTCGATGTGACAGGTGCATTAATATCACCGTGTTACTACATACACATACTAATATATATATATATATATATATATATATATATATATATATATATATATATATATATATATATATATATATATATATATATATGACTTTTTTGAAATCATAAAATTAATAATTTAGAGGTTTAAAGGCATAAAACACTGAGCACTCTTTAATGCAAGCCCATGAACCACTAATAAATCCATAGAAAAGCTCTTGACGAGTAACAATTGAAAGAGGGCGTCTTCAGACAGGTTGCTGCATTAACCGTGGTCAAATGTATCTTCTTTCTCAGAGTTTGGACGCTAGTCACTCTCTGTACACACACACACACACACACACACACACACACACACACACACACACACACACACACATATATATATATATATATATATATATATATATATATATATATATATATATATATATATATATATTTATATATATATATATATATATATATATATATATATTGAAAAAAAACCTCACTATTGTACTAAACCTTCTGAGCAACTTGTTGTGTAAAATGGTCACATATGTTCAGCCTCAATCAGATGATCATTCCTTGTGGTCAACACTAAGTAGTGTATATGACTTCAGTTCATCAAGCTTACATTAGACAATTACTGTAGAGAGATTGTATTAGTATGAATTAATGCATTATGATTGTGGTGCACAGTTAAGAAACAGGAATTTTTGCATTTAGGAATGAAATTAACCTAATATAGCTCTGACCTGCTGTAACCGCCGGAAAGCCTTTCGATCTACTAAACGATATCGCCTCTGTCCGTATTTTACCACTCATTCACCTGCATGCTTGAGGGGGAAAATGTTAAAATATGAGTTGTATTGTCGTTTTGAAGGCATAAACGCGTCATGTGATCTAAATAATATGAATAATTTTCCATCTGACCAAGAGGCATCTCCTTCTGTTGTTTTGTCTATATATAGTCTTAATACCT
>CM063511.1:99945070-99952570 GCA_032207245.1 Pardosa pseudoannulata | reverse complement strand
AAATTTAAGTTATATATCTTTTTATTGATTAGCGGTGTAGAGCTCAGTGACTCGGATTTTTCATGAAACGTTTACACTTTTTTTTCTTGAATTTTTACAGTAAATTGCTTGATTTGTTACTATTTTTCTACACCTCAAAATGTTTGTATTGTTACCTTTATCCAGTATATGATTTTAGTTTGGAGCATATTTATATAAAATTATTTATTCTTTCTCACCTTAAAAAATAATTTTCTAATGTAAAAAATACAAGAAAAATAATAGATGTAACGTGTAATATATTTTAAATTAATCCGATTACTAAATTACCTCATTAATTTTAAAATTTTGAAAAAGAAAGAAATCGCTTTGGAAATATCCTTTTGTAATCTGATTATAAAAATCGCAAAATTCATATTTAATGTGTCACTTACGGGTAATTTGACTTAACAGGCTTTCATTTCAAAAGTAGGATTTCTCCAGTATTCGTGATATTTAAAAAAATCTAATGAATAAATCATTTTCAAAGAAATCTTATTGGAATATGCTTGTTATCTAAAAGAATTATAAATATAATACGAATAATATAATATCTCTAATATTTTTAAATTTATTTAAATAATTATTTATTTATTCATTATTTTAAAATTTTAAATGACTTGAAACAGTTGTGAATGTTATATTTACGATATGATTATTTCATTCAATAGATCATTCATTTTTATTTATTTGCAAAAATATTATAAAAATATTGTTAAATTAAGTCTATTCAAACTTATATTTTTTTTTTGTTTTTACTCCTTGATATACAAACAAAATTGATTATCTTCCGTCCAAAAATTCTTTTTTTGGCATAACTAAATATTTTGGTACAATCTGATAAAAATACCTTTATATTTTAAAATTTGGATTGTTGTATAATATTTAATTAGGTTCTTATTTAACGTCAATAAATAGTTATTAAATAACCTTTTAAAATAATTACTTAGAAGGTTAACGCATAGACATGGCCTTCTTGCAGTTCTAGACTAGATAGACTCGTCAATTTTTTGAATGACAACCTCAGCTCGTCATTGTAGATAAATCAATGAATGAAAAAAATATATATATTTCGAAAGTCAAAACATTTTTAATTTAAAATATATTCCATTAAGTTATCGGAATTGGAAACCAGAACACATTATTTCTGCAATATATGAGTTCAAAAAGCTGCTGAAATCCCATTCAAAACGATGCAGTTATTTTAAGATAATTGTTTAAGAGATTTTAGCAGTATGTGAAGATTTCAAAATAGACATTAGTAATTATAAAACTCTTTTTTTAATTTAATAAGTTTTATCCTCTGTACATATTTTCATACAAGTGATCCAACCTAGTAATTAAGAATATATATATATATATATATATATATATATATATATATATATATATATATATATATATATATATATATATATATATATATATATATATATATATATATATATATATATATATATATATATATATATATATATAATTAGTATTATAAATATTATAAATTACTTTCGAAAGAAAGGGAATTAAATACATCAGGTTTGATGTACTTTAAAATATCATTAGTTAGACGTAGAAACTTACAGTAAATACACTCTTTCTCACAAAATAGCATGCAATTGATCCAGATAAATAAAATGTCTGGGGAGGGTGTAGATCTAATATAAAGAGGTTACTTCACTTACTTGTGATGCTTATTTTTTCAAATCTTATACAGTATATAAGTCAAGAAGAATTTTCTTTACATATTATTTAAATTTCATATTATAATATTGCTTTTATTATATTTCAGTTTCATTAAAATTTCAAGTAAAAGCAAAGACAATTACTCATTTAATTACTCATTACTTCATTTGGTACAATTCATTCTTTATATATTAATTTAGTTCTTCTAATATTACACATATTTTCTAAAAATATATAGATGTTGTTCACTGTTGATATAGAAAATCATTTTAAAATATTCCTTCTTGATTAAAGATTAAAAGTAATTTAATAAGTAAAACTACGATTAGTCAAATTTAATAAAGCACGATAAACGTCTAAAAAAGGTATACAACGGTTATTTTTTACATAAAAATATTTAGTATTACAGATATTGCCTAAACCATTCGAAAGAAAGCAAATAAAGAATATCAGGTATAATACATTTAAAAATATCATTAATTAGAAGTAGCAGCTTATGTTAAAACATACTTTCTCTGTTTCTTTCACTCTCTGTCAAAACGTCACACATACACACCACACACACACATATATACATATATATATATATATATATATATATATATATATATATATATATATATATATATATATATATATATATATATATATATATATATATATATATATATATATATATATATATACATTTTAAATAAATGTGTACATTGTTCCTGTAAGAAAATGTATGGAATAAATATTCAAAGTAAGTTAAATTACAACTTTCCAAAAATCCTACATTTTTTTTCAAATTCTGTAAAAATATTTTGCAGCTTCCTTTGAACAGAAGCTTTTGACACTTCCATTTCAATGTTCTTCAACAAAACGTTTGTTGCTTCCTTCGCCCCTTAATCCGATTCTTGAGAAATGGACCTGTCAGCAACATTGTGTGTATTATATGTAAAACATTATGGCAGGGGATGAAGGATAAATCCTTCCTGTTGAAAAGAAAAAAAACAGCATTCTTAGTTGCAGTTATTCTCTCAGAAGGTGTCAACGGTCTTTTCACGGTTTTGAATGACGTTTTCACAGGAAATCTATTTTATTTTGGATACCGAGGGAAAGGAACCGGAAAAATGAAATGCTAATCAGTTGATATTTAAATTTTCTATTTTTATTCGGGATTTACGAGACGGGTTAGATCCAATAGCATAAAATAAAGTGGATTATGTTTGTAAAAATCTCCTATCGTCATTATTTATAAAGTAACTCCATTTCTCCTTTCAGGAAACGCAACCTGGTCTTTCCTTTTTATTTCAGAGCTGATATAACTGTTAAATCTGATCTATGTGATGTATAAAAAGGTATAATAACACACAGGTATTACGTTTCTGTATATTAACGCTACGAAATAAATCGACAAAAATGGAGCTACAAAAATCTTTATAATTGATATTTTTTAATATTTTTAATGTTTTATATATTACATACAATGTAAGATAAGATCTAAATTGAATAAAGAACACAAATGAAATGCTGTTTATAAACATTAGATCTGTTCCATTACTAAATGTCGACTATCAGACTTTTAAAAGACATATTTAGGAATACTAGTATATAAATGCAAAAGTTTTTTAAGTTTAACCTGGATAAACAATAATATTATTAAAAAATCCTAACCAGTTTGACCGATGTTTCTTGGTAAAACCGAAAATAATATGAAGTGTTCGTCTTGAAATATTATAAATTTCTTTTATAAAAACATTAAAAAACATTTATCTTGCGAGGACTTATCCTACTTTTCTCAACATCTGCTTATTGTTTCCGTCTAAATTGCCAACCTTATATTATTAAACCAATCCTGATTAGCTTGGCCGATGTTTCTTGGTAAAACCGAAATGAAAATTATTATATAAAGAAAAACGGTTTTTATGTTTGATATAGATAACTGATAATATTATTAAACCGATCTCAACAGTATTTGTTACTTAAATTGTTTGAGTCTTAATTGCCAACCTTTTATTATTAAACTATTCCTCACCAGTTTGACCGATGTTTCTTTATAAAACCAAAATGAAAAATATTTCACAAAGAGAAACGGATTTCATATTTGGCCTGGATAACCGATAATGTTATTAAACAATTCCTAATCAGTTTGACCGATGTTTCTTGGTAAAACAGAAAATAATATGAAGTGTTCGTCTTGAAAGATTATTAACTTCTTTTATAAAAACATTTATGTTGCGAGTACCTATCCGACTTCTTTCAACACTTACGTATTTTTTGAGTCCGTTGCTTGAGCCTAAATTGCCAGCCTCACATTATTAAACCAATTATGACCAGTTTGACCAATGTTTCTTGGTAAACCTGAAATTAAAATATTATATAAAGAGAAACTGTTTTTATGTTTGGCATGGATAACTGATAATATTATAAACCAATTCTAACCATTTTGATAATGTTTCTTGGCAAAACCGAAAATAAAATGAAGTTTTCGTTAATAATATTTCAGTTATTAACTTCTTTTATAAAAACTTTAAAATACATTTTTCTTCCGAGTACTTATCCTACTTCTTTTAACGTATGGGTATTGCTTGCTTCGATTGCTTGAGTCTCAATTGCCAACCTTATATTAGGAAACCAAACCTGACCAGTATGTCCGATGTTTCTTGGTAAAACTGAAAATTGGAATATTATATAAAGAGAAACGTTTTTTATGTTTGACCTGGATAACTGATAATATTACTAAACCAATCCTAATGTTTCTTGGTAAAACCGAAAATAATATAAAGTATTCGTTAATAATCTTTCCATTAATAACTTCTTTTATAAAAACATTAAATACATTTATCTTGCGAGAAGTTATCCTACTTCTTTTAACATTTGCGTATTGTTTGCCTCGATTGCTTGAGTCGAAATTTCCAATTTTATATTATTAAACCATTCGTGAGTAGTTTGGACGATGTTTCTTGGTAAAACCGAAATAAAGAACATTATGTAAATAGAAACGATTTATGTGTTTGACCTGGGTAACCGATAATATTATTAAACACATCTTAACCAGTGTGACCGATGTTTATTGGTAAAAATAAAATAACATGAAGTGTTCGTATTGAAAGATTATTAACTTCTTTTATAAAATAATTGAAAAACATTTATCTTGTGAGTACGTATCTGACTTCTTTCAACATTTGAGTATTCTTTTTGTCGATTGTTTGCGAATAAATTACCAACCTTATATTATGAAACCAATCCTGACTAGTTTGACCGCTGTTTATTGGTAAAACCAAAATTATGAATATTACATAAAAGGTTTTTATGTTTGATCTGGATAATCGATAATATTTTTAAACAAATCCTAATGAGTTTCACCGATGTTTCTTGGTAAAACCAAAAATAATATAAAGGGTTCGTTAATAATCTTTCAGTTAACTTATTTTATAAACACATTAAAAAACATTTATTTCCAGAGTACTTATCTTAATTCTTTTAACTTTTACTTATAGTTTGCCTCGATTGCTTGAGTCTAAATTGCCAACCTTATCTAATTTGACCTTATCTAAGTAAATAACCTGTCTAAATCACCAACAGCGGTAAACCATTCCTGACCAGTTTGACTGATGTTTTTTCGTAAATCCGAAATGAAGAATATTATATAAAGAGAAACGGTTTTTATGTTTCACCTGGATAACTGATAATATTAGTAAACAAATCCTAACGAGATTCAACGATGTTTATTGGTAAAACCAAAAATAATACGAAGTGCTCATTAATAATCTTTGGATTATTAATTTCTTTTATAAACACATTAAAAAACATTTATCTTGCGAATACTTATCCTACTTCATTTAAAATTTGCGTATTGATTGCCTTGATTGCTTGAGTCTAAATTGCCAACCTTATCTAAGTTGACTTCATCTAAGTAAATAAACTGTCTAAACTGCCAACAGTGATAAACCATTATTGACCAGTTTGACCGATATTTCTTGGTAAAACCATAAATAATATGAAGTGTTCGTTAATAATCTTTCGATTATTACCTTGTTTTATATAAACATTAAAAAACATTTATCCAGCGAGTACTGATTCTACTTCTTTTAACATTTGCGTATTGTTTGTGTAGACTGCTTGCCAAACTTTCAAGCAAATAACATGTTTGGAATATTTTTAGTCTTGTTGTAGATAATTTATCTGTTCAGTTTTGAAATTGCTTTTATTGTTATTATCGAATAAAATCTACAACCGGATTGAAATTTTGAAATAAAAAGAATATGTAAATCTGGAGACCCATAAGTTGTGAAAATAAAGACTTTATTCAAAGGAGCTAGAATAAATATATGCATGTTTATAAGATACTTGACTAATAAAATTACAATACGTAAAGGTTAAGATCTGATATAAATAAAATTTCACTATTTAAAAAGATGCTATAAAAAGCACCAGTATTAAAATATGCAACAGAATTAAAAGTAAATTTTGCAAATTCTACATTTTTTTGTACAAATATTCCGCATATATATTCTGTACAAATATTTTGCAGCAAAAACGTCTTTTAACATATCCATTTCAATGTACTTCAAAAATGTTTGTTGCTTCCCATTGCCCTAATCCAATTTTTGAGAAATGGACCTGTCAGCAGCATTATGTGTAGACAATACACAAACATTATGGCATGGTATGAAGGTTAAATCCTTCCTGTTGAAAATAAAGAACGGCGATGTTTAGCTGGAGTTATTCTGACAACGATCTTTTCACGGTTTTGAATGAAGTTTTTACAGGAAATCTATTTCTTTCAGATATCGAGAGTAAGGAACCGGAAAAGTGAAATGCTAATAACTTGGTATTTAAATTTCCTACTTTTATCCAGGCTCTACGAAACAATTAAGACCTAATAGTATAAATTGAATGAAGTTTTTTCGAATAAATCCACCATTGACAAACCTTTGAAACATTATATTCTTTTAGTTTCAGAAATTTAAGCTATGTCTTCGTTCTTCAAAAAGTTTCGATTTAAGTTTTAAAATTTCAGATGTGTTAAATGTAACCTAAGTAATATATCTGTTAAAATAAAATTTATTTTCTAATACATTTTTATATAATTCTCTAAAATCTAATGGAAAATAAAAGTAGTAACAAAAGTAGTAAAACTGGCAATATAGCCTAATTTAATGTTAAATAAATGGTACATTTAATTTAAATTTGTATTGAAAATTTAAAAATAAATAAATGTAAGTGTGTTATCATTATATTTCGCTATAAACAAGAATGGATCAAGAAGTAACACACATAATTTTAAACAAAAATGCAAACTATATATTTAAATCTAAAACCTTGAAAGAAGGCATTACAATTTGATTCTTTTTCAATTTAACGGCCAATAATGTTGATGATTTTCCCTAGCGTTAGATCAGTATGATAATTTCACTCTCATATATCTCCGTCGGCTGCAAGTAAGAAATCTGTCACATGGTAACTTTGATGTTCACCCATGGTTTTAATATCTATTGTATGGGCAATTCCAGTTGTTGTCTAGGGATTTCGAATCACAGAAGGGTCTCATATAATCTTAGAACTAAACTTTATTCTAATTGTTTAACAATTATTTATTAACTTTAGCAATACAATGTTTCAACAAAAAAAGTAATTTAAATTTTTAATTTTTTTATTATTTTCAGTACCACAGTCAAATATTGTTAAGACGAATGTAGAGGAATTTTTTCTAAATTTGTTCTAATTTATCATAGTTTGAATTAACAGTTATAAAGAAGAAATTGAGAAGTTGGAAAATGAAATTAAAATGAAATACATTGCAAGTCAAAG
>CM063511.1:99910070-99940070 GCA_032207245.1 Pardosa pseudoannulata | reverse complement strand
TACATTTTAAAATCCTTAATTAAATTTAAATATGTTAAACTAGCATACCTGAAAATATTGTACAAAACATGATTGTAAATAAAACGTATGAATTCCATTTATAAAAGATATATTATTTTATTATATAAATCAAAGAGGTATTAGTCAAAAATACGCTTGTTAGTAATTTTAATTTTGCATAAATACTAGTTTTTCATTATTACTTTTGAATATTTTAATCAATTATTTCAGTTAAATTACATTTTAAAGAATAAAAGAACCTTAAAATATATAAAAGATTATACCAAAACTGAAATTTTTTTTCCCGAAATTAAATGTATTATTTTAATCAACATAAAAATATTATTTTACTCTTATATTTTAAATATTATTTTACTATTACATAAAATTTTTTTATCATTTTTATCATTAAATTGATTAAAGTTATAAAGAATAAAAATAGGTAACAATGTATTGCATGAGTTTTGGCCCACACGTTAAAAATATATTTAAAGAAAAAATGAAAGTACTTTTATTCTAACAATAATCATTTCCCAGATAAATATCTCCACTGCTTCCTGTATAGGCGCTGATATATGATCAAATTATTTAAAGGACAGGGTGTAGTATTTTGTATTACTCTACTTTATGTGCTTTGACATGTAATGCCTGTGCTCACTTTACTGTGAAATTCTCCTTTCAAATACAGTATCGCTTTATCACCAAGACATGTTTTGTTTCCTAACATTTTGGGTGAAACAAAAATAATATATTTCATGTTGTTTTATAAATTTGTATACTTTATATTTCTTTCCGAATTTTGAAACTCAGTTTTTTCCCCAGAATAATCACTGATTTGAAAAGTAGTTGCAAGGGAATATAAACCATCCAAAAAGTAAAATTAATTTTTAAAATTAAATAAGGTATTTGAAAATAATGGTTTAATCGATTGAACTGTATATGATAATAGCCATGTTTTACAGAGTATCAGGATAAACATCTTCAATACGATGAATTTTATTTATTTAATATAACTTACGCAGGATATTACAGGATAACTTACGTTTTAGTAAACATCAATATGAATGTATACTATAATGTGCAGAATACTTTTTGTACACCTTACACCACTATTTGTTTACGTAAACCCAAAAATATATTCCGAAACTTATTAGATACTAAACATTTAGATATAAAACATATATTTAATGAATAATAATTCCTAAAATATAGAATGATATACAATTTTTAACTTACATATTTTACTTAAATATTAGGCATGCATTATGAAAAAAAAAGGTTTTTCAATCTTTATATGTCATTACAATTTTTTAAATATACGTTTTTGAGTTTATTTTATTTTATAATTTAAATAATATACGCTATCTAATTAAAAAGCACTGATGTCAAAGATTTTTCATAAATATATCAAACTTTAAAACAAACACTTGACATTTAATATTCAATATGTAACATAATTTATTTGACTCATTATGCTGCTTTTATCCAATTTATTTTTTATATTTATACTTTTACAATAAAAATAATACATAAATTTTAAAAATACTAATTAAATGGAAAAATGCCGATATTCATTTACGAATGTATATAACAATAAATGAATCTTAACATGTTATATATAAGGTCAAAAATATAAAGTTTTTGAATTAAAACATATCTCTTCAGAATTACTAAACAGCTATCCTTAAAATAAAGAAATACATAATTATACACTTTTATACTTACGGTTTTAGTTAAATATAACTCCTGCATTTTCAACATGAAAAATTATTTTAGTGTCTCAAGTTTTAAATGTCATTAATGCTTATGAACTATAAATTTTTTGGTTTATTTTATTTTTTAGTTCAATTACTATAATCTCTTCAAATAAAAATTATTTATGTTAAAGGTGCAATTTTCATAATAAATATATTATATTTTAGCAAATACGTAACATTTAATAATTTGTAGGTAGAAGATTTTTATTTCTTTCATTCTACTGCTTATTTTGTATTTTTTTTTTCTTAACATTTATACATTTTACGATTAAAATTATATTATACCTTTTAAAATATATGTTAAAAGATAATAAATTTTAATAACTCAAATCAAAAATACAAACATACTTTCTGGAATGTATCTAATAATAAATGATTCTTACAAGTTAGTTTTTATATAAATTTAAAAATGGATTTAAGTATTTATTAAATTTCTAAGGTAGAAAATTAAAAATATATTTACTTAACAACTATTATTAAAATATAGAAAGATGTAAATATACAATATTTAACTTTAGGTTTTAGTTAAAAAATTATGCCTGCATCTTGAAAAATAAAATAAAATATTACAGTGAATTAAAATGACTGATGTCAAGTATGGTACTTTATATTATAATTTTTAACAAATGATTGGTATTTAATAACCAATAGTTAAAAGATATATATTTTATTTGATTCTTTATGCTGTTTATTTTGCATATTTATTATTTTATGTGCATCTTGAACAATATAATAAAGTATTACAGTGAATTAAAGTGACTGATGTCAAGTATGATACTTTGTATTAAAATTTGAACAAATTCTTGGGCTTTAATAACCAATAGGTAATAGGTATATATATTTGATTCATTATTCTGATATCAAGTATGGTACTTTATATTGTAATTTTGAAAAAATGCTTGGGATTTATTAACCAATAGGTAATAGATGTATAATTGATTCATTATGTTCTCTATTTTGCATATTTATTCATCTATGTGAATCTTGAACAATATAATAAAATATTACAGTGAATTAAAATGACTGATGTCAAGTATGGTACTTTATATTATAATTTTGAACAAAAGCTTGGGATTTAATAACCGATAGGTAATAGAAGTATATCTGATTCATTATGTTTTTTATTTTACATATTTATTCCTGTATCTGCATCTTGAGCAATATAATAAAATATTGCAGTAAATTAAAATGATTGATGTCAAGTATGATTTTTTATATTATAATTTTGAACAAATGGTTGTTATTTAATAACCAATATGTAATAGATATATATTTGATTCCTTATGTAGTTTCTTTTGCATATTTATTCCTCTATGTTTATATGTTTTTCAATCAAAATGTTATTTTACTTTTTAACAAATACTAATGATTAAACTCAAAAATACCAACATATTTTCACAAATATATGTACACACAGAGTGTATAATAAAACAAATGACGCCCAATCACGAAAGTGTCCTTTGTGTTGAATTCAGAGTTCTTGAGAAAACGGCATTCGATTGAAGCTGATAGAGTACTCTCCCCTAAAAGATGTTTACGATAGTAGAAGGAATGATCTCGAATCTAGAAACGAGATTACAGGGGAAGTGTGTAACCGAACGCTACTTTAGTCTTTTAGATACTAGCGTTAGTACATTAGTTCAATGCCGAAGTACCAAGGGGCTGATTCTGACTTGCTGCTCCTCGTAGAAAGATACTCTCAGGAAAGTACATTTCCTTGATCTGAAATCAGAAATTCGATACTTTTCTAAATAAAAAAAACATTCTGCTTGTAGCAATCTATGCCTCTTGAACATTTCGGAATATATATAGGAGGTTGGTGATTGTGCTGTTAGATCTATTTTAAATGTGCTTACTAATAATTTGCTTTTTACCCTAATTTTAGTTATTTACACTGTCTATTAAATGAGAAATATTATCATTTGAATCAATAATTATTTCATAATATAGAATAACTGGCAACAATCGAGCAGTGAATGAAATGTAATATTAACTGCAACCCTAAATTATATTACAAACTTACTCTTAATACAATCTTAAAATCTAGTTTTCAGCTTTATGCATATCTCAATTTTCCGTAAAACAAATTTAAAATACATAGTTGGGTCCTTCTATTTGAATTCGAATTTTTGTTTCTTTTTATAAAGTAAATGAAATATAAATAATGGATTTTCAGTCCTGTGATTTAAATAGGCATATAAAAATAAACAGTGCCCAAATCCATTCCGACCTGTTTCTGCATTAAATCATGATATAGGTATTAAGAGAATTTAAATATCCACTTGAGAGCACTCAGGGAGCATCCTACCGTATTGGGTGTACGGCTTGCAAGAGCTGCCTTGTAGAAAAGTCTGCTCCAGACTCAAAGTCAAATAAAAATTATTTTTTTAATAAATAAATAAATAAATAATGAAAAAAGAAAAGAATTATATAAAAATGAAAATAGAATAAAATAAATAGAATTAAAAGAAAATAAGCTGATTTACCTTAGAAGTTAATAGCAGGAGAAACTCTGATTCGGTATGAAATCTTGAGATACGTTCTCTTTATGTGCTGAGTATAACAATGAAAGTTCAACGGTATAGAAATAAAGGAGTAAGGAGATTATAGACCAATAATAATAGTAATAATAATAGTAATAGTAATAGTAGTATTAAATAACAATTAACAATTACTAATAGCGAAATTAAGTAGCAAGTAGGGTGCCATATGTATTTCTAAATAATACTAATGCCTGGTATAATTCTAGTAACTGTGGGGTTGGTTAACTTAGAGTTATCAAAAATATTATAACAATACCGTGAAAGTGGCTTAATACATAACATGCTAAAAATATATACATAAACAAAACATTTGAATAGACACTTGACAATTAGAATAGGACTTATAAATCTTAGCAATGTGCAAAACTGTTATAAACATAATTAATAATACTGATTAATAACAATGAGAGTAAAACGCTATAGAAATAAAGGTGTAAAAAGAATATAAACTAATAATAATAATAATAATAATAATAATAGAAAATAACAATTAACAATTACTAATAGCTAAAGCGGGATCGAATCCACCCATAGCGGGAACGAATCCCGCTATGGCATGGATGTTTGTAGCCATTCGGAATCGGCTTTAAGCAGTAGGTCTCGGTCTCATTAGCCATCGTGTTGCAAAAAGTAGACTGTAGCGCTATTAAAACAAATAATGGTGTTTCACATAACAGCACCATAATTATATTTCGAAATGATATCTGTACCTCCGTTTTTTAGTAATTTTGTACTACCATTAGTGTTTGCCGTATAGATTTTATATTAGAATTTGTCAGTACAGGAAAGAATGACATGAGTAAATATGGAAGTCAATAAGGCAGTGTTATTTAATATGAGACAATATAGAAGTCCTCACATATATGATACACCAATCCCCCAATAATTAAAAGAGTTTTAAATGTGATGAATAGCTGCAGTGGTATGGGTAATGGTTGGGATTTATTAATGGAAGATGTTCTGTTGTTTTTCAAAGCAACAAATAATTTTATATTTCGAAATGATATCTGTACCTACGTTTTTTAGTAAATTTTTATACCATTAGAGTCTGCCCTGTAGCTATTATAATGGAATTTGCCATTACATAAAAGACTGACATGCGTAAATATGGAAGTCAATGAGGGAATGTTATTTAATATCAGACAATATAGTAGTCATCGCATATAGAATGCAGCAATCGCTAGATGATTAAAAGAGTTTTTAATGGGATGACTAGATGCATTGATATGGTTAATGGTTGGGGTTTATTAATGGAAGATGTTCTGTTGTTTTTCAAAGCGACAGAGTCAATTGTTAGACAGACAAAGTCAATTGTTATTCAATGCGAGATAATATACAAGTCTTCACATATAGAATACACCATTCCCCAGAGGATTAAAAGAGTTTTTAATGGGATGTTGAGCTGCATCGGTATGGATAATGGTTGGGGTTTATTAATGGAAGATGTTCTGTTATTTTTCAAAGCGACAAATAATTTTACATTTCGAAATGATATCTGTACCTACGATTTTTAGTAATTTTACTACCATTAGAGTCTGTTATATTAGAATTTGTCAGCACATGAAAGACTAACATGAGTAAATATGGAAGTTAATGAGACATTGTTATTTAATATGAGACAATATAGAAGTTGTCGCATATACACCAACCGCCAGATGATTAAAAAAGTTTTTAATGGGATGACTAGTTGCATCGGTATGGGTAATGGTTGGGGTTAATTAACAGAAGATGGTCTGCTGTTTTTCAAAGCGACAAATAATTTTACATTTCGAAAAGGTATCTGTACCTACGTTTTTAGTAATTTTTTCTAGCATTATAGTCTGCCATATAGCTGTTATACTAGAATTTGTCAGGACAGGAAAGACTGTCATCAGTAAATATAGAAGTCAATGAGGCAATGCTATTCAATATGAGACAATATACAAGTTTTCATAAATATGGTACACCAATCCCCAGAGGATGAAATGCGTTTTTAATGGGATGACTAGCTGCATAGGTATGGGTAATGGTTGGGATTTACTAATGGAAGATGTTCTTCTGTTTTTCAAAGCGACAAATGATTTTACATTTCGAAGTGATATCTGTACCTACGTTTTTAGTAATTTTTTACTAACATTAGAGTCTGCCGTATAGCTGTTATACTAGAATTTGTCAGGACAGGAAAGACTGTCATGAGTAAATATAGAAGTCAATGAGGCAATACTGTTCAATATGAGACAATATATAAGTCTTCATATATATGATACACCAATCCCCAGAGGATGAAACGAGTTTTTAATGGGATGACTAGCTGAATCGGTTTGGGTAATGGTTGGGGTTTATTAACAGAAGATGTTCTGCTGTTTTTCAAAGCGACAAATAATTTTACATTTCAAAAAGATATCTGTACGTACGTTTCTGAGTAATTTTTAATACCATTACAGTCTGTACTGTAGGTGTTATATTAGAATTTCTCAGTACAAGAAAGACTGACATAGTAAATACTGAAGTCAATGTTATTTAATATGAGACAGTATGGAAGTCCTCACATATAGGATACACCAGTCCCCAGATGATTAAAAGAGTTTTTAATGAGATGACTAGCTGCATTGGTATGGTTAATGATTGGGGTTTATTAATGGAAGATGTTCTGTTGCTTTTCAAAGTGACAAATAATTTTAAATTTTGAAATGATATCTGTACCCCAGAGTAGTGTTTTAGTAATTTTTTACTACCATTAGAGTCTGCCGTTTAACTGTTATATTAGAATGTTTCAGTACAGGAAAGACTGACATGATTAAATATGGAAGTCAATTAGCAATGTTATTCAATATGAGACAATAAAGAAGTCCTCATTTGTAGGATACATCAATCCGCAGAGGATTAAAAGAGTTTTTAATGGGATGACTAGCTGCATCGGTATGGGGAATGGTTTTGATTTATTAATGGAAAATTTTCTGTTGTTTATCAAAGCGACAAATAATTTTAGATTTCGAAATGATATCTGCACCTAAGTTTTTTTGTAATTTTTTACTACAATTAGAGTCTGCCCCATGGATGTTATATTAGAATTTGTCAGTACAGGAAAAACTGACATGTGTAAATATGGACGTCAGTGAGGCAATGTTATTAAATATGAGACAATATAGAAGTCCTCATGTATGATACACCATTCCACAGAGGATTAAAAGACTTTTAATGGGATGACTAGCTGCATCGCTATGGGTAATGGTTGGGGTTTATTAATGGAAAATGTTCTGTTGCTTTTCAAAGTAACAAATAATTTTACATTTCAAAGTGATATCTGTACCTACCTTTTTTTAGTAATTTTTTGCTACCATTAGAGTCTGCCTAATAGCTATTATATTTGAATTTGTCAGCATAGGAAAGAGTGACATGAGTAAATATGGAAGTCAATAAGGCAATGTTATTCAATATGAGACAATATAGAAGTCGTCACATATAGGATACACCAATTCCAAGAGGATTAAAAGAATTTTTAATGGGAGGACTAGTGGCATTTGTATGGGTAATGGTTGGGGTTTATTAATGGAATATCTTCTTTTGTTTTTCAAAGTGACAAATAATTTTACATTTGGAATACATGAAAAAAAGAAAAAATATATATTTTTATTGAAATATAAATATAAACGTGAATTATATATTGACTAAAATCTGTGTTCTGCCTCCAACTTGGAGATAATGGTTTAAGTATGGTCGCCTAATATTTTTTCCTGATTTCACCGTGTCTAAATAATCTGTATCTATATTATAATTTTTATGATATTTGCATCCAACTGTCTTTGTATAACTCTTTTCTTATATATTAAAAGTGCACAATGCTTAAAAATTAGATATAACAGACCATTAATTTGGAGCTATTGAGTTTGTAAACTGTTAAGGGATTAATTGCCCATAAATATAAATGCCCGGTTTTCAAATCGTTTACTTTAATTAACAGTATATAATTCTATTACGATTGCGCAATGTGCATTATCCAGAAAAAGGAAGGAATACAATGTTTGGATGGATTACCTTTGTGTTATAGTAAATATCGCAAATATTTTAGCCAAATCTGGAAAGGGAAACCCAATTCTTAAGTAGTCCCGTCATTTCATGTAAATGAATGAAATACATGCATAGGATGCAGACATTTCGAGAAGTATACGCATGCTGTATCTATCACAAAATCGATAAAAAAACCATTTATTTATCAGTAAATAAACTTCCAATTCTAAATGTCTTACACCTTATATCACGCGTTCATATGCAGGATAATGTTACCAAAATCCTCTTCATAGTTAAACTTTATAAAAAATATTATTAAGGGTATGAAAAATATATTTTATACTTTTAACACTTTTTTTTAACTTCTTGTAGATTACTTTTTAAATGTCTGTTTACTCCATGTTTGTTACCCTAACATACAAAAGGATTTAACGTATGAGCTTAAAAAAGAGTAAATTAATCTAATTAAAATGTTAAGTCCTAGTAGTGAAACAACCATTTATGTTATTCCAGGTAACAAATAATTATGTAAATGAGCTTTTTTGAGAATGTAATTTTTATCTTAATTTTTTCCTTTAAGACTTTAAAAGCTGTATGGTTTAAAAGATACGCTGTCTTTAAAAGAGTATTACAGCTTCATTTTTAGCTTATACATTATTTTTTTTAAATAAAGTAATTTGAAATTTCTTCATAAAGTCTTAAAGTATATTAGTTAACATGAAAGTGAAGGTATTTAATAAAAATAGAATTTAAAAAATGATTCACTGGTCAACAAACATTTGATTATTTTTTGCTCAAATAAGGATTTACCAGCAAAATCTTGAAATTTTTATATAATAAGATTTTATATGTTTTTAAGTTTCAAGAATTAGTTATACGTTTTTATATTTCGAGATATGCGCATAACTTTATTAAATTTTTAAGTATAAGAGTACTAAAAGTTAATGTTAAATATATTGGAATATATTATTTTACTTTTATCAGAATATTAGCTGATCATAATGAGTTTAGAAAAAATGGAAATAATAAAATATATTTTCTCCGTAAAAAGTAATATATGTTCAATAGCTGTAAATTAAGGAAAATTTACTATTAAAAACATTTCTATAATTCATTTTAAAAAACAATGGTGATTATTGTCTTCTTACTAAATAAATAATTTATCAGTATATGATTTAGAATTTAACAGTTATGATTTCACTGATGATATACTTACAATTACTTATTTTGTAAACATTACAAATACAAAAGGGATGATAGTCATAATTGTCTTCTTACTAAGAAATAATTTGCGAGCAAATGATTCCGAATTTATTACTAATAATTTTACTGATAACCCACTTATTGTTATATATTTTGTTTAAATTAAGTATAATACATTAAATATACATTTTATCATTTATGTACTACTTATTATATATATATCACTGTTATTATTAAATGATTCATATATAAAATCAGACTAAAACAATAATAGAAAAGATAATAGAGGGAACAAAAATAATTTTATAAGAGGAATTATATTTGTAAACCTCCTGAGGAAGAACAGCAAAATTTTTACAGTTAATTATAGCACAATTTTCTAATGAGCAATTAACAAAGTCTAGTCATCTTTCAGTTAATAAAAACTCCAATTTATCCTTTTTAAAAATAATTTTAGACTTCAGCGAGTATAGCATCCCTGTTAAAGAGATGAATTATTTTTGATGTCACATAGTTTTATATTCAAGGAAGTCTTCAGAGATGTACGCTGTCAGTCTCCTCTGTATCGTTTATAATTAACACTTTCAGGTTCAAGCTATATTGACTCTATATCTTCCTGAAGGTTGAATCTTTTCCGTAGTTTTAGTTATTTTTACTCCCTTGAAAAAAGTACAGGAAGAATTATACTCACGAATATTTTTTTGCTTAGATTTCAAAAGATATATTCATTTTGAAAATGCATCTGGCAATTATTCAAAAGTTTGAGAGTGTATCTTAATAATTTTCAGAAGTGCCACTGTAGCTAAATGGGAAAAGGCAATTATATAGTACTAGGAAAGTTACAGGTTCGGAGTTCAAACCGTCCTAAGAGTTTGTTAGAGGTGACTGAGGAACTATGAGGACTGAGGTAAAATACGTTCATGGTTAAAATGTCCTCCAAGTTTTCAAACAATACCTCTGAGGATGGCAGGCCAAGCCTGTTTAGGTGGTTGTGAATTACAAGGATCCACTTGATCTAAGTCGTACCTTCATTCTAGCGATTCTCATTAAAACGAAAGACGCACACCTTTGTCTTAATACCAGCAACGTATGACGTAAAGAGTGCCTGATTTGTTCAAAGGGCATTAGAAACAACAACTACAACATTTTAGAGTTACATCTCTCTGTACTCACAAATTGAAGATAATTTTGAAACTTCAAATACCCATTCTGACCAGTCCGAAACTGTATTTGACTTGATTCCTTTTGATATGTGTATGTATGTACACGCGCGTATACATACTATGTCTAATAACTCAAAAACTATTAACCTTATAAGGTAAAATTAAGTTTTTAGAATTCTAAGCACGTTTATTTGTAAATCTCCTCTTTTGATTATAATCTGCAATTTATGTAACGAAAAAAATTTAATAACGAATATAATTACGCCGTATTTTTTTCTCAGAAAATATTAGCTCTATGATAATGTTAAAGTTTTTATTAGGGATAATTATAACTCTAGTTTTGCACCTCTTTATATTACTTTATTCTGCATTCTATGTAAAAATATCATGTAACTCATAACTTTCAAATATGATGTATAATAGCATGGTGTATTGTGTGCAATAATGAGGTTTGGTTTGGAGTGCTATGGTCTACATTTTGCAACACGAGGGCTAATGAGACCGGGACCTAGAGCTTAAAGCCGATTCCGAACGAATACGAACATCCATGCCACAGTGGGATTCGAACCCCCGAACTCCGGTACAAAAGGCCAGCATCCTAACCAATCGACCATCTTTCGGCTTTGTCTGCAATATATTGTATATAATACAGAATGCACATAAAATGTAGATTTTGATGCATTTAATTTTCATAACATATAACTATATTTTTTAAATATGAAATAAAATATACAACAAAGTCATATATCTAGTTAGGGCAGAAACATAATCATTATAAACATGAGAATGACTTACGAAATTGTGAATATTTTTTTTCTTGTGACGACATTTTGCTTTCTTTTAAAACGTTTGAACAGTCATGTATGGTTGCTGGAGTATACTATCATGCTTTGTGGACTACCAATGGATGGCAACTAGGCATTAACCAGGTGATGTGTCCCATTGGTGGTACATATTTATCTACCTAACATACTACAAAGTAAATCTTTCTCCTCCGTAAATATTTCTTAGATTCTTCAGTAACTAGATAAATTTACCCTAAAGTTTGAAAATAATATAATAAAAAATAAAATACATTCGAAAAATACAATTATTTTACTTTAACTTAATTCTAAGATAACGTGACTTGTTAATTGAATTAAAATTAATGACTTATTTATATGTGTCTATTCAAGTCATTTTCTTTACTGAACTACAATTAAACTTATTCATTACGATACGATTATTATACTATGATTCATTTTAAATATTTATCATATTATTCTACACGGTGATATTAAATAATATAAATCTAAAGTTAATTGAATTTAGATTCAAATCAGATTAATTCATCTGATTTGTAACAATTACATTTATATATAACTTCTTTGTTCTCTGTTCAGCAATGTAAAACATTATTTAATATTGGTGTCTACTGAAGAAACAGATCTAAGCGAGATTAACCCATATTGGACCGCTGTCCTATAAATAGGACAGCAAATGTAATTCCATTTAATAACAAAGTTATAAATATTTCCTCATTTGATTTTATTTTAACACCTTTAAAATAGACACACTTTAGCATAATAGTAAAAAAAAGTGAGAAATATAATTATATTGAATTATAAAATCTATTTTCAGCAACCCCTTAAAAATTGTGATTTTTTAATCTTTAATTTTATATTCATTATTATTATTATTTTCAAACGTTGTGGAGGTTACTTGCAGTTTATAAACAGAACTAATAATGTAGCTAAGCGTTTAGTTCAAAAATATATTTTACACGTGTATTTTGTAAATATAAAAAAGGTGTCCTAAATATAGGACAACGGTCCAATCCCGATTATTTTTCCACGAATTCGTTATTGCATTCATAGCGCACATTCATTTCTTATCTTTCAATGAAAACAAGTTCAAACACCTGTTCGCACACCTGGACACAACAAGGGGAAATATATGTCTATTGTAATCAGGAAAACCGGAGATTGCAAGATAAACTTAATCTCTTACACTTACGCTTGGTTGAGATTTGTTTAGTGTTTAGTACTGCATGCAGCTCTATTTCTTTTCTCCTAAGAATTTGGATACTTTAATCTACATTTTGCTTCTGTTAAAATACCACACACTTTTTTAACAGACCAAGACGCACTCGAATATATGAGTTCTTTAAGTGATGAGGAATTGATGATCCTGAAATTGGTATTGTTCCTCCTAATCTAGACTCTGTTAGTGATGAAGAAGAAATAGATGATTCAGCCACAAAATGTGAAAAGCCAGGAATGCATGATGGGCTAAACATTTAAGATATTTTGGTATTGAAATTTTAACAAATTTTTAAGAATGTCATCTTCCACCGAAAAAAACCCCAGTGGGTAAAACGTCAACCAAAATTTGAATTATTAAGTGATTCAATTTCAACACGAGATTATGAAATTATAAGCGTGGTTGTAGGAAAAACTTCAGTTTAACTCTTCCACATGATGGTTCATGGCATAATATCTGTTACTGAAACAGAAACAAATCGGTATGCAGCTCCCCCTCCTCCCCCCAAAACACATTCTTTGAGCATTACAGAAATAGAACTCACGCAATTTCTAGGTGTCAATTTCTTTAGTAGGTACTATTAGTTACCACGCGAAGAAATGTACTGTAAAAGTGCTCCAGACACTGGACCTACATTAGTGAGTAACGCTCTGTCCAGAAAACGGTATAATGACACCAAGCCCTTTATTCAATTTAACGATAATTCTTTAATTGATCCACACAATTGTTATTATAAAATTCGACCTCTTTATGACAAAATCAACATAACCTTGAAGCAATTTGGAATATTTTCTGAAAATCTCACCATCGATGAAAGAATGGTAAAATATTTAGTAAGGCTTATTTACAAGATGTTCATGAAAAATAAACCTTTAAAATTTGGATATAAATTATGTATGTTAGCATCGTACAATGAATATACTTTTTTTATTATCCCTTATCAAAGATCATAGTTCATAAACTGTAAGAAAAAACCAACAACAGTATGCTTAAAATGTAATGTTGGACTTTACATTTACTATTTCTACAAATTTCACCTATGAAGCAGCCTGAGATGAAAGTGATATTTGTTAAATTTTAGCAGCGTATTGGACCGTTGTCCTATTTATAGGACAGCTAATTACTTGAAAAAATAAAAATATTTTTTTCAAAATTTTGCTTTTATATGCTTAATTACATCATATTAATGATATGAATAAAGTTTTATTAACTTACTGAAATATTTAGTTGGTGTGGTACAATATGGGTTAAAAATGTTATTAAATAATAATTTTACCATAACTGAATTTTAAGATATATTAGTTCAAGGGTGCTTACTAAAAACGCTTAAAATATAACAAATCATACTATATTTAAAACATGTATACTGTAGAAGATACAAATTTGACAAAAATATTTATTATCGGTAGAGATAAATACTTCTCGGATACAGATAACATCAAAGTATTTCCTTTTCTTAAATTCATATTTCTGTATCTGGGTCAGCATTTTTCACTGTTATTGTTAAACTTTTAAGTATCGCAGACTGTCAAATTTTATATTTCAGATTTCTAAACTGAAAAATGTAGCGCATTTCAGCGAAAAAATAAATTTTTCAACACATTTGAAATCCTGTATTGTGCTATTTCATTCATTGTAAAAGTGATAGATTTAAAGAAATAATTGGTTGGAAAATAGACAAAAGAAAAGTGCTGATCTATCTGCGTCTTCTCAAGACATTTTCTTACTGAACTACCATTTATCTCATTCTTTACGGTCCGATTATTCTACTATGATTAATTTGAAGAATATATCATAATATTATTCCGCAAAATAGTTGAAAATTGGTATATATTTCAGATCATTTAAGAAAAGGAAAGCAATAAGAGGGAAATGAAGCTGTAAAATAAAGAATGAGAAGGGAATACTAGTATTTTATCAACAAAAATAATAAATTCAGGTGATATATATTTTTAGATATAAAATCATCAATGTAACACTCTTTTTGAGTAATAATAAAAAAATATTTTGCGCATTTCAAAAAGTATTTTTTACATGTTCTTAAACAATAATCTACCTTAATAATACTCTATTAAAATTCAGTAAACTTCTTAACCTTTACTCTTTTCTACTTTAATAATACTCTAATTTTAATAATATAAACAATTTACTCCAAGTAAAAAATTGAAAATTACTTGCGTGAAAGATGACTTTTAAATTGCGCATATAAGAAGTTAAAATTTTATATTTTATTTAATTAAGTGCCTGTTTCATTATCTAAATGAAATCTTTAATGGTATACAATATTTTAAAATTAAAAATTAAAATGTTTAAAAAATTGAAATATTTTTTAAATAAACTTTATGATTCTCAAAAAGGCTTAGTTTTTTTATAAAAATATAGGCAGTTAGAAGACAGAGAAACTTCAACCTGCCAAAATTACACCAAAATACATCTGTTTTCCCACCAAAAATATTAAATTTTACGATATAGGTTTTTAGATTTAAAAAGTCATTATATCAGCCGTTTTTCAAATTATCATAAAATATTTTTTGCTCATTTCAGTCTAAAAGTTTTACTTACAGCTTTTTAACAACCACTTTTCAAGTGAATAATTATTTCTGAAAAATGCAATATATTTGCATCCAAATACAAATTAAGGGAGTGCAAAATAAAATGCAAATTTTATTTGATCAATAATTCTGCTTTTCGAGATCTAATCATAAATTATTTACTCTAAAAATCTAAAATATGACTGATTATCTTTGACAAAATTGGATGTAGATATATTTATTTGTATTATTACTTTGATTATCTTGAAGTACTCATACAATAAATGCATTTTTTTTTCATTATAGGGAAGTGGAAAAAAGCACTAAATATGGTGTAGAAAAGTTTATAACGAATGATATTCATATGATGGAAATAAGTGTTTTGTATTGAATTTCTGAAAACTGCTGGAGTAATGTATTGCAAAAATTAATTTAAATTTTGAAATAAACACAATCATTAATACGGGAATTTTAAATGTCGAAAGCTGGACAAGAGACAACTTTTAAACAATCACGTTTCAAATTAATAATTATTTCTGATCAATGGAATCTAGATACATTAAAATACAAATTATCATAGGGAAAAATAATGTTCACAAATTATTTTTGCCAATAATTCCTGCTTTTGCGATTAAGGACTTAAGTCATTAAGAGCTGATCAGGGATTATTTAATTTACAAACCTAGAAAGACTCTGATTATTTTTGACAAAATTGGACCTAGATATAACTATTTGTATAGATATATTGATTATCTTAAACTAATCCCTCATAAAATGTTGTTACTTTCTTTATAGCCAAGTGAAAATGACAAATCACCAAATAAAGCTTAGAAACTTTTTGTTGGTACACATATTTCTAAAAATCAATTTAAATTTTAAAATAAACTCAAAAATTAATATGGGAACATAAAACGCGTAAAACTGAAAACAACGCAACTAGTTACATATTCGCTTCGAAATTGAAATAATTTGTCAAAAATGAAATCTATTTGCATCCAAATGCAAATTATGAGAGTGCAAAATAAAATGCAAATTTTATTTCATCAATAATTCCTGCTTTTGGAAAGCTAATCATAGATAATGCACTCTACAAATCTATGCAATAGCTGATTATCTTTGACAAAATCGGATGTAGATATATTTATTTGTATTGGCATTATGATCATCTTGAAGTAATCACACAATAAATGCATTTTTTATTATAGAGAAATGGAAAAAAATCACTAAATATGGTGTAGAAAAGTTTTTAACGAATGCAAAATAAAATGCAAATCTTATTTGATCAATAATTCCTGTTTTGGACAACTAATCATAGATAATTTACTCTGCAAACCTATAAAATAACTGATTATCATAGACAAAATAGGATGTAGATATATTTATGTGTATTATTACTTTGATTATCTTGAATTAATCACACAATGAATGCATTTTTTTCATTATAGAGAAAAGGAAACAAAATATCACTAAATATGGTTTAGAAAAGTTTTCAACGAATAAAATTCATAATATGGAAATGAGTTGTTTTCTATTGAATTTCTGAAAACTGCTGGAGTAATGTATTGTAAAAATTAATTTAAATTTTGAAATAAACACAATCATTAATACAGGAATTTTAAATGCCGAAAGCTGGACACCAGACAACATTTTAACAATCACTTTTCAAATTAATAATTATTTCTGAATAATTCAATATATTTGCATTCAAATACAAATTATCAGAGAGCAAAATATAATGTAAACATTATTTCATCAATAACTCCTGGTTTGATAAAGAAAAAAAACCAAATCTCCTATTTGCTTTAATTCCGCTTCTTTATTCCCCTATCACGATTCTGAAGAACTGTTTGTTAATTCATATGCAGTATAAGTCTCTATCTGCATAACTTTTCTGTCATTATCAGGTACGAATTCTGAATTATTTCTGAATTTTTCTTTTTTCCCAGTGCTTGTCTCTCTCAAAAATACGTTCATTAATTCATCAAACAACCGAGGCGGAATAAAAGGCGAATTACGTAAATCAGATATCTGCAGTTAATTGCCGTTTGGAATAGAGACAGAAACGTTAAGTGTGCGTAATTCAGTTAGCTCTATTTATTCAATTTGCTTCCATTCTCTTGGCGATTAGGAAATTATTTTATTCACAATCGGAATGACTTTGTTTGCCCGGCGCTGACATTATTATATTTGCAAGGAAATGGGGGAAACAGGGAAGGGGGTGTGGTGAAAGTAAGAGAAAACTGCACTTTTTGGTACATTTAGATCACGAGGAGGTACTTATTTGTAACTGTAGTTGTTTGAACAGCGAATGATAAATTGGTACAAAAAATCACACTACATTGTTTGATTTAGAAATAACACTTTTAATCTTATTAGGTTTTTGCTGAATTAATAATATTATCTATTACGTATAATTAATATAAATTTAGATTAGTATGTTTCAAGTGAAATTTTGTAATTAAACACTTTTAAGGATCGGATTATATAATAGCAATTTGATTTACTTACAGTAAGGTTTAAAGTTATTTGAGTATTTATATTATGTTCCATGTATATAGGCATGTATGTACCGTAATTTTCGGTAGAGAAACTCATATGCGAGTGCAGTTAATAACACTACTCTGAAAAAACTCAATATTCTTGCTGATTTTCATACGGAATGTCATTCGAAGTTCAAATATGACTTTCATCTTCACACATCACCCACTGTTTTCTGCGAATAACCCCATTGTTTTATATTTACTTAAATGGCAAACAAATGTAATATATGTCCATATATAACTTTGCTACATATACAGATGCTGTTCACACACTTTTTGACGATGTATAATGTAGTCACAAAAGTAAATTACATAAAATTCTTGTGTGTGAAATGTTCTTCTTGATAGCCCTTATTCTGAACTACCTTGCAACACCGTAATTTCCAGGATAATAAAGCCTTTGGAAGTGTCAGAAGAGGTATTCTATCCCATTCCTTTCCAACAGCTATCCAGAATCCTGTAAGAGTTGTGGGACGACGTTTGCATAATGCAGATTTTAAAAGTCTGACATCCATAGGTGATACATCGGGAGATTTAGTAGGGATATCAGTGAAGCGTATGGCCTTGATACCGTTTTTTCCATTTCTTTCATAATTCTGCAGCGTGTCCTGGGTTCAGCGATATGTTTAAGTGAAAGAGGATGCACATTGCGTTTTTTCGCTTTCTTAAGATTTAAATCAACGTTTACCATTTTATTTACAGTAGACATCAAGCATTGTAATTATTTTGCATCTGTCCTTTGACTACTGGGATTTTCTTTTAACATTAAACAACGTACTTTTGCAATAGTCGAAGATGTTCGTTTTTTCCGTGGATACTTGTTTGGAATTTTTGTCCCACTTGAGGCTCCAATTTGACGTTTATAACGTTCATTTTGGCGATACATATCAACCCTTTAGGTATCACAAAACCATGAATGTCACATCGATTTTGGATAACGGAATATGAAAACTTCTTTTCGGTAACAGCATTAATATAGCCTCCGAACCACTGCTTAGTTGAAAACTCTATTTTGAATAAAAACAAAGCTCTCAGGTGGCAAACTATAATTTTCCCTTTTAATAAGATAATGCAATTGTAGTTATTTATATTGCAACAAAATATTTTTTAATACCACTAACCAAAATCATCTAAAGTATGTGCGAATAGCCTCTGTATTCTTGTTTTAAAACGTTTCATTTCTATTAAACTCGTTTCATTATAACCGAACGTGGACCAACATTCCCCTTCGACAAATTTACTATTTAATGTGCCGACAAAATACTGTTTTACGTCACATTACTACCTAACTGCCACGTGTGAATGGTTAAGTAGAATGCTTTAACTAAATTATTATTTCACTTTTATAAAAACAAAATCGCAGCAGGCGATCCTTCCAAGTGCTTTAAATATTTTCCTTTCCTACAATAAACATTCAACTCCGCATTTCACTGTATTAATACCACATACTTCGAATTACTCCTTGGCTCAAAAGTTAATACTAAAAATAATCTCCTTTTTCAATAGTTAATGGACGATAAACTGATAAATAAATTTACTGTCAAAAGAGACTTTTTTTAACGGATGGCAGAAAAAAAGAAACAAATAAAACAAATATAAGTATAAAAGAGAAAATAAACAATTTTACAACGATATGTATATAGACGGAAAGCTATCGAATATAATATCAATGACTGAATTGCTATCAAAAAATACATATATCTGAAAAAAGAAAATTTTTTTTTTAAAAAAAAAAAAAAAAAACAAATATATACATATAATATCATACATATAATGTATCAATATGTATAAATAATAATATTTTATAATATATTATAATATGTTTTTACAAAAATTTATTTTTTTTAAATTTATTATATTTTATTATAATATAATATCTTTATATATATATATTATATTTTTAATACATATATATATATATTTACTTTAATTTATTTTTTTTTATACATATTTTTTATACATATTGTATACATTTTCTACATATATTTATATATTTTTTTTAATATTTTTTTACAATAAATTTTTATATATTTATATATATATATATACACACACACACACACACACACATATATATATATATATATATATATATATATATATATATACATAAACATATGTTTCTCTTTAATACATATGTTTAACATATAACCATTACATTTCTCTATGTATGTATAAATATACATACACAAATGGATGTATTTAAGTACGCATATGTACATTAATATTTTTCGTATTTTTTTACTAAATCTTTGAAAATTAATTAAATTGCTGAAATTAAAAACACTTATTAAAAATCACAAGAAAAAAGTTATAGCTTAAAATCATTTGAAAGCAAAAAGTAAAACAGGAATTAAAAGCGGGGCTTATTTTTTCTTAATAAGAAAGACTATATTAAGCTGAAAAAGATATTTTTTTAATATGTTGTGGGTTTCTGCTATTAATTACCGAGTTGATTAAAATCTTAAGACATGAAAAAGTTGGAGTGTCTGTTAATAAAAGAAATCGAAAGTGAGAAATATTTTTTTTTTGTTCCGTTGCACAAATTTTAATGAGCAGGCAAAAAATTCATAATTCTATGCAAGTGAACAGAGTAACTAAAGGGATTTTTTTTATTGAATTGAACTATTTTTTCTACCTAAATGTATAAGATAATAGTTAAAAACGTATTTTTAATAAAAAAATCGCAGCAATTTTTAATCAATCACAAGAATATTTTTGAATGTATAACATATATCTTATTAAAAATATCCTTTTGAATTTTATTTTTATCTATTATATAAGCTTTGATAAAAATGAATGCAGTATAGTTTTTTTTTTAAATGTTAACGTACTAAAACACTTTCGGTATCTTGTTCCTAAAATAGTATCTGTCTATAATTTGGTTAAATCAAAACTTTGCTGAAAAAAAAGAAATAACGGCAACATTTTGTTTATACTTCAGCAGTGTTAAACCCAAAAGTTACATTTAAATAGCATTTTACAGTTAGCGTTATATGAGAATATATGCATAAATATCTGCTTGTGTTTAAGTCACTCAGGTTTAAAAAAAAAGGAATTTTCGGTGGCATATTAGTAATATAATATCTTCCAATAATGAGGTCAAGTCAAAATCTTGGCTGAAGAAAATAAATAAGAAAAGCATTTTCTTTATATATAAGCAATGTTAAACCCAAAACTTATATTTCAAAGACTTTCCAATTTAACATTACGGGAGAAAACTTGTATGAGTGTTTAAGTCATTCAGGTAAAAAATAGGAGCGTTTACACACACACACACACACACACACACACACATGTATATATATATATATTTATATGTATATATATATATATATATATATATATATATATATATATATATATATATATATATATATATATATATATATATATATATATATATATATATATATATATATATATATATATATATATATATATATATATATATATATATATATATATATATATATATATATATATATATATAATGGGGCACATTGCTTAAAACATTTCGATTTTTGTTTCAAAGTTATATATGTCAATTCTTTTAAAATGGCGGCTTTCTTCTGGTTTTGGGATTTGCACACGGCACTCTGTCAGTGGGTTGGGTTTTTAGAATTCGCGAGAACTTTCTATGCGGCATGATTGGCTGTCTCTTGACGTCAATCATGGCTTCGATTCCAGTTTTTGAAAGGAGATTATTTAGATCTTATAGTTAAGTTAATAAAACTACTAAGATCAAAAATAAAATCCTTATATTTTTATTTAATCTTTTACAGCCAAGAATATAATTGTGGATTAGGCTTCTTTTACGTGTATATGCAAGCAACTACTCACATATTTTGTTTAATACGAATGGATAAGATGTAGCTTTATCATAAAGATTATATTTGAATTCTCCATTAATAATTTTTAAATTTACATCTAGAAAATGTTTAAAAAATATCATTATTTTTATGGGTTTGCACAAACTGTGACCATTCAGGGTCCCCCCTTTTTACAGAACAAAAATTAAGGTCTTTCTAAGGACCAAAGTAGAATTTCATAAGAACCTACTTGAAATACACTGCATAACGACATAAACCCTATTTCCTGAGGAACATATTTTAACGATTACGAATTTGGAGAGAACGTCGAAAACTAATAGGAAATTCCGTCATTTAAGAAATTGTTCAGGTTCCAATTCAAAAATTAAGGTGTATTTAAGGACCTTTCGCAAAAAAATTAAGTAATTTTAAGGGCCTTTAAAATTGAAAGCTAAAATTAAGGAGTTCTTAAGGACTTTTAAGGAACGTAGGAACCCTGCTACTGTGGATAGCAATCAAGGATGGTTGTGTGTGTGGATGACTTCCATGCACACAAAGAGGTCATCTACATACCGATACAAAATATATGTGTTTAAAATATGATTCACGAAAGAATAGAGATAGATCAGCAAGTATATATGAAGCACCTTCTTCCACTAGAATATCTAATGTTTGATGGTAGAAACAATGTCAAAGATAATTTTCAAAAAGCACTAAATTTACTAGGTTTATATAAATGGAGAGTGATATAAAATCCATAAAGTTATATCAATGAAAGTTCTCAAGTATGATATTAAACAGGGCCATTTAGTCAATGATATTAAACCTATCAACACTATCTTAAAACTTATCAGTAAGTTTGGGGTTGTCTTGAATACGAAGTAAAAATCTATTACTGTTATTTATCATAATTTTAACCCTGATAAGGAAAAGACAAATATAGTGAATTATATTAATATTAGATTTAGTAATGTAAGATCCGGAAGCAACAGAAACTGGTCTAAATTTAATAGGTTGTCTATGAAATTTTGCAATAGCTACAAAATATGGGGATCTAAATTTAGTAATATTAATATCTACCTTAGTATGCATTGCAATCAGTCAATTTTTAAGTCTAAATGGCTAAAAGTATATTTACTATACATTGTTTGATTACGATAAAATCTAGAAACTTTATATAAAGTTTTATAAATACAGGCATAATTATTTACCGTTTTATTCACATGCGTAATAACATAATAAGACTGTAAATGTTTAACTGCTGAATCAGTTGGAATAACAATTATCAGAATTTTTATATTTTTAAGAAGAGAAGTATAAACAATGTATATATGATTAATATTTTGTAGTTTTCATTCATTATATTACTCAGCAGGTACATTAATTTTTATGGTAGTATGATATAAATGAAATTGTTAATATTATCAGTTATAGTCCTTAAGATGTAATGAAAATTTTAAAAACGATATTTAGCAGTTGATAGCAAGGTATCTCTAAAACTTTTGTCTTTGGTTAAGTTTAAGTCACCTATAATTATATGTCCAAGGTCATTATTCCAAAGAGAAAGATATTTAATTTTCTCACAATTACATGTAGTATTACTATACAAACGCTTAGATTCTAAGTTATAATTATAAATATTAAGACTAAAAGGGATGTATTATATTTAAAACTAGTCTTAGTAATTTCTATACCTCTCGGGAAAAATTATTCCTATTACTAGACATTCTTTTGGAACGGAATATTTCCAAACACATTATTTTTAAAAATTGAGTATGAAATATAATAATTTTGTATTTTGAGGTTTAATCATTATATCCATATTTAAAATACTTAGAACTATCAGGAAAAAATTATATAGAGCAATTAAATAATGTAAATTCTTGAATTAAATATAGATTTATAGTTTGTTTTCGTTTAAATAGTCTCTCATTTGTATTATCCACTTATGTGTGATACCAAAGAATAAATTCGTAAATTTTATTAAAGGTATTATATTATTGGTAGGGAAATTATGAATTAAGTCATCGGAATTTTCTTATGTTTGTTTTACATAAAGCATAAAGTGCCTTTACCTATAAATTCTCGAACATATTTTATGTGTATTTACAACGTGAGGTGTGAAGGGATTATCATTAATTTCTCTTTGAAAGTAATATCTATTAAACATTAAGGTATAGAGTGCAAAGGGATATAAGCTTTGCAGCTGAATAATGTGTTGACTTTCCCACCAAAATCTTAATTTTGCAATAGGTACTTTACCTAAAACAGAAATAGGGACATGATCAAATCCGTGTTCGTAGAAGTGCAATATTTCATTAAAATGTGAACTGTGTGGGAATTATGTTGAGATAATAGTTTAACTTGGCAACGTTGTAAGTTTATTCTCTTATGAAAATCTTTTGTCTTACATAAGATAAACCGCATTTAAAGGATGTTAATAAACAAATGCAAGTAAACCAGTTACAAGAAGTTTAAATTTACCTTAATAGTTAATTTCTACACTATTGGCTCTGGGACATGTCAAACACTTAAGATTAGTATATCTACGAAATTTGAAATTGTAATTATTTAAATAATAGGATTTAAAATGGTACTTAATAAAAATATGTATAATATCACAATTTACAATATTTTTTTGTGTTCGATGAGGCTATCACTTCGTAAAGGAAGCCGAAATATTAACTTTAAAGACACAAATGTTTTGATTTTAATGATATATAGATAAACTAACGAAGAAGAAATATTTTGAAAGAAATGATACAAACTAAAATCGCATACCTACAACACAGTTCTAGAGTCAGCATTTTCTAAATAAAGCATTTTTTAAGTTTACTTAGTCTTGATTCAGCTCCTTAGGTATGTCAGCACTGATAAATTAGCTCAATTTTCAGAGAAATGAAACAATTGTAGTAGTTCAAATTTTATTTTACATTGTGTACCTTAAATACATTTAGGCTTTAAAACACTGTGTTACCTGCAACTACTTCAAAAAGCAACTGTACAAAATAAATAAGAGTTCCTGCATTATATTGCAAACATTTAATGATTTAGAACTGTAGGACAGTAATGTCTATATAAGATAAAAAGCATTTAAGGAGTAACTTTTAAATATTATAAAAATCAGACTTTTCTTCTACCTTATATATTTTATAAATTTATCTTTTTTGAAAACCGATTTTTCACAGTTAAGTTTACATTACTTTTTAATTATAAGCCATGAAAATTTTTTTAAAGAATATACATGTTGTTGTTTTATAAACTTTTCACTGAGCATAGTATTGCTCTTTTATTCTCCAATTTTAGTTGAAATATATATAATAATTATAATTTTTAATACTATTTTTATATTATAATTTGATGCACTGATTTTTAATGATTCTAACTTAGATACTTCAGGAACTATATTTAGTAAATCAGTACATATTTTGGCATATGCCGATGACGTGAACATTATGGAAAGATATAAGACAGCACTGGGTGAAAGTTTCTTGACACCGGAGAGATCAGATAGAAAAATGAATCTTAGAGTGAATGTGGAGAAAACAAAATATATGTATTGTGGTAAGATAGAAACCATCCCCAAATTCTCTGAAATAGATTCTTTTAAATCTGAATCTGTGAAAAATTTTACCTACCTAGGATCAGAAATAGACTGCCAAAATGACATAAATCCTGAAATTAGAAAAAGAATTACTGCAGCCAATCGCTGTTTTTTTTTGTTTAAGATCACTACTGAAATCCTACTTGATAAAAAGAAACACAAAGATATTACTGTATAAGGTATTGATCAAGTCAGTTTTGACTTATGCCTCGGAGACTTGGACTCTAACAAGAAAAAAAGAGAGGATGTTGGCAACTTTCGAAAGGAAGATCCTGCGAACCATCTTTGGTGCTGTCTTTGAAAATAACAACTGGAGAAAAAGATATAATTTTGAATTATATAAGATCTTTAACAGTGATGATGTTATCAAATCTCTAAAGCTGAATAGAATGAGATGGGCAGGAAATGTAATGAGAATGAGCCCAGAACGAACAATTTTGAGGGTTTTTAATGCACTCCCTTCCAATAAAATACCAAAAGGAAGGCCTAAGAAACGATGGAAAGACTGTGTGTATGAAGATTTAGCCATCTTAAAGGTAAAGACCTGGAGATCAATTTCTGGGAGAAGGGCAGATTGGAGAAAGCTTCTAAGGTCCAAGCCCACAAAGGGTTGTCGTGCCAATGCTGCTGCTGATGAATTTTTAATGATGTATTATTATTATATGGCAAAATGAATATTAAATACAGTTAAGTGTATCCGGTAAATTACCTATATACATTTGAGAATTAATTTTTTTTCGAAATATATAAAATGCATTTTTATAGTAAATATCAGTGTAAACAGATATAAAATTATTTTTAACTAAAATTATTTGGTATATTATTTAGTAATAAATCTACAGCATTGTGTAAGAGCATCGTTGTAATAGAGCATTCTAATAGAGTAATGTTTATATAAGATACAAAGATTTTAAGGAGTAACTTTAAAATGTTATGAAAATCAGCCTTTGCTTCAACGTTATATAATTTATAAATTTATCTTTTCAGAAAAATGTTTTTTACGGTTAAGTTGACTACGCTTTTTAACTATGAGCAATGAAAAATATTTTACGATATATTTGTTGTTGTTTTTATAAATTTTTCATCGTCACAATATCGTGGTATTATTCTTCAATTTTAGTTTATATATAACAATTATAACTTTTTATAGTTTTTTTAATGATGCATTATTATTCTAGTGCAGCAGGAATACTAAATTCAGCTAAATGTAACAGGTAAATTTTCCAAGTTTCTATATACCTGTAAAAATTATTTTTTTCTGAAGAATACAAAATGTATATTTCATATTAAACATCAGTGTAAACAGATATAAAAGTATTTTAACTAAGCGTATTGAAAATATTCTTAGTAATAAATGTACAGCTTTGTGTTTAATGAAAGAAACTGTAAAATAAGTGATTAAAATTTAATATCTCAAAAGTTTCTATATACCTGAAAAAATTAATTTTTTCTGAAGAATACAAAATGTATATTTCATATTAAACATCAGTGTAAACAGATATAAAATTATTTTAACTAAATGTATTGAAAATATTCTTAGTAATAAATGTACAGCTTTGTGTTTAATGAAAGAAACCGTAAAATAAGTGATTAAAATTTAATATCCCAAAACCATTATGCTAAATCTATAAAAGGAATATACCACCTGAAACGAAGCTGGAAAATTACAATGACAGACAATACATATGTTAATTTTACTAACTTAACAGCATATCTTTACAGCTATAAAATATAATTATTGAGGATGACTTTACCGACTTTCTCTTTGCGATCTCGTGGTAAATTCTAAAGGAATCTTGCCATTTTTTATTTTTTCGTAATTAATCTGCTGAGTAAAAAGTAATGCGGCCGGAAAATATATGCGGCCGGAATAGATCAGAAACAGAAGTAATAAGTGTCAGCGTTGAATGAAATTTAGCTCTTTAGAATTATAGTTGAAAATGTTAAGTAAAATTATTGGAACATTCTTAGCAATAAATGTACAGCATTGTGTTCAATCAGGAAACTATAATTTAATATTAATTTTATAAATTTAATATCGTAAGATCATTATGTTAAATCTGTCAAATGAATATGCCACAGGAATCGAAGCAAAAAAATTCCGTAAGAGAAAATACAAACATTAATTTTACTTATTTAACTGCATATATTTTATAGCTATAAAATATAATCATTGAAGATAAATTTAAGACTTTCTGGTTGTAACCTCATGGTTAATTTTTAAAGAATCTTGCAATTTATTTTTTAATTTTTCACAATTTATCTGCTTAATAAAAAGAAATAAAAAAGAAATGTATAGTATATGAGACTGGAATAGATCAGAAATAGATGTAAAACCTGTTATCCTTTAAACATTTTACTGAAATTCTTTAACATTTGATTTTTCTCCTTAATATATATTGATGAATAAAATGTGTTTTTAAGTAACTATAAAATTAGAAAAAATTTAGCAAAAAAAGGAACATTTTAAATCATGAAAGAAATAAAGACAAACAGACTAAAAAAATAAGTGTTAAAATAAGAAATCCAAATACTAATGAAGTATAATAATAATGTAACAACAAATTTTGACTTCATGAAGAGTCTAAAATTTCTGTATAATATTTAAAAGGCTAAATAATGTCATGTGTTTGATCCGGAAATTTAAAAACAATTTGAAGTAAAAAATATTTAAAAAAAAATTCTTTTATAGTTCTGAAACAAACAGTATAGCCGAGGCGGTATTTTAATACAATAAAACAATATTGATTAAAAAGTTGTTTATGAAAGTATATCACGAGAATTTTAAACTTAAAAATGAACCAAAAATTGAAATTCTTTAACACTTGATTTTTCTAATTAATATATATTGATAAATAAAATGTATTTTAAGTAACTTTAGAACTCGAAAGAATTTAGAAAAAAAAGTAACATTTTAAATCATGAAACAAATGAAGACAAACAGACGAAAAAAAAATAACTGTTAAAAAAAGAAAGGCAAATACTAATGAAGTATAATAATAATGTAACAGCAAATTTTGACTTCACGAAGAGTCTAAAATGTCTGTATAATATTTAGAAGGCTAAATGATTTCATGTTTTTGGTCCGGAAATGTAAAAAAAAAATTGAATTAAAAACATTTTTAAAAATTAGAAAAAATTCTTTTATTGTTCTAAAATAAACGTCATAGCCGAGAAGGTATTTTAATGCAAGAAAACAATATTGTTTAAACAGTTGATTATGAAAGTATATTACTGGAATTTTAAACATAAAAATGAACTAAAAACTCCCTAAAAATTAATTTTATAAATAGTTCTTAAAATAATTTCATATTTTTTTGGTCAGGAAATGTAAAAAATCGACTTCAAAAATAGTTTTAAAAATTAGAAAAATGTCTTTTATAGTTCTTAAACAAACACCATATCAGAGGAGGTATTTTAGTACAAGAAAACAATATTAATTAAACAGTTGATTATGAAAATATATCACTAGAATTTCAAACTTAAAAATGAACTAAAAACTCCCTAAAATTTAATTTTATAAATGGTTTCCAAAATAAGTTTAAAAATTCGGAAAATAGTTCGAAGTACATTTAATTTCATGAAATTTATTTTTATTGTATTATGATCTCTGAAAAATAAATGGTTCTAAAAGTATGGATAGAAATTCATTTTGAAACTAAAGTTTTAATGTGAATCGCCCATAATCTTTTGGGACACATCAATTTGCAGACGATTGCATATAAATTAATCCTTCAAGGTGGATGAAGCATTAATTTCCCTGATATCTAAGTTCATGCATTTTCGAAAGGATAGAAAATTAGATATTGGTAATTACAAGTTATCAGGAAATATGCCATAAAAGTAATCAATACCTTCGCCTTCCGTAAATTACCGTCCCTTTCTTTACTTCCATCAGTGCGTTTAGTAAAAGGATAAACTAATTTAGTTTCGTCAAATGAGCTAATTATACATCAGATGTTTGAACTGGAAATTAAATGCTTTTTTTTTCGATTTTCAATTCTTAGAAAATTTTCTTAGCTCATAGATTATGATTCAAAGAATTTTCTGTCTAATATGACATTGTATTATTTTAACATAAAACAGTAGAAAGTATATCTTTGTTGACATAATTATTAATGCAAATATTTTATTCTTTTAACATATTTAAGAATATTGATAATATGTCACCGAAATTGGTTTTATAATACCTAATGAATTAGGCTTACTTGTAAAACCGAAAATGTTATTTTTTTAATTAAATGTACATAAAAACTTGGAGTTTTTTAATTAGTAACTAGCATATAGTCCATCAAATAACGGTATCAGTAAGTTTTTTAATTTTCCAGAATTGTAAAGTATCCTATGAGACAGGTAAAAAAAATATTTCTTTTTTAACTGAGAATTATCTTGCTACAAAAAAATAATCGATGATTAAATTTAAAATTATCCCATAAATACCTAATCTATTATTTAAACCAAATATAAAAGAAAATTATTTACGTAATATTACGTAATTATTTACGTAATATTTACGTAAGTTTAGTGATAAAATGCATGAAAATAATGCAGGCACTATTTAAATAATTTAAAATAAAAAATGATTAAATGAGTTGGTTAAAGAAATGGCTTCATAATGCTAGAACAAAATGTTATTTGTACCTATTTTGCATGTGATAAATTGATAAATTTAATCGCCTACTCTTAACCAGAGAATATAGGGCTTGAAATAATAGTATTAAACGTTCGAAAAGGAGGGTAGCAGTGGATTTTGAACGTTTTAAAGATGAGAGTAATTTTCGATGTGATAGAAACATATTTATACCATTTTATTTTAAAATCGAATCGATAGTTTAGGA
>CM063511.1:99885070-99905070 GCA_032207245.1 Pardosa pseudoannulata | reverse complement strand
CAGAAGATGAAACCATGCTTGTTAGAAATTCTTTAAAATACGAATACTTTTTTAATATTTTAAAGAACAATATGAGATATATATTTTAAAGATACGTTGTCCATTTATTTTAAAAGCAAGGAATATTTAATTTTCCAGTTTCTTTAAGAACATAAAGTTTTTACTTTAAAATATACCTTGGGCAGACATTTAAAAATACCTTTTGAGTAAGATTTGCTTGAAGGTGCAGATTTGTGTCTATTTGAGTTTTATCAGAGCAAAGTTTTATAATTTTTTAAAAATATACTAATAGGAATGTTTATTTTTAAGATGGTTTTTAATCGCTTGATGCATTTTATAAAATAAATTTTCTTAATAAAATAAATTATTTGGGGATGTATTTGACTCATGATTCAAAACTTTAAAATATAATTTGTAATAGATGTTATATTTAACAAGATGTTTAAAATTACAAAATCAAACTTTTTATAATATTTTTTTTTCTTAAATCATGAAATAAACCACAGTGCTTTTAAATCACTTCTGAATGATTTTTCACACAAAAAAGTGATTTACTATAATCTTATATTTTTATTTCATCTAATATTTATTTTATACCATTTTATGTATTCATAATCAATAATCAAAAACATAACATATATATCATTAAAATTTGTTAACATAATTATTAAGTCGAATGTAAAGGCAACCCAATACATATTCAGTCTTGTTCAAGAAGGAAAACATGTCAAAAAAAACAAAACACTATAATATATATTTTCTGGATTACATAATACTAACTACATTTCAAAGCACGTGTTCATATAAAAATTATATGTGTTTAGAAAAAATATTTTTGATAAAATCCAGTAATCTTTGATAAACGGGAAAAATAATTTAATATATTTTTAAATATATTTCTTTTTTAAACGAGTAGCATCTTACGGAAACAATTTTCTTGTTTCCAATAAATATTATTCACAATTTTTTAGTATAAAAATATTTTTGTTGAAATCTAGTAAACTTTGATAAAGTTAAAAAGTAATTTAATATATTTTTAAATACTTTTTTTACTTGTAGTATTTTAAGATATCATTTTTCTTGTATCCAATAAATATTATTCATGAATTCAGTAATCGAATTTTCAATATTATTTTGAAAAAAAAATCCGCTACAAATATCTAAGAAAAAATTAATTGAAAAATGCAAAAATGTCACTTTTAAAGCTTAAAAGAAACTAATAATTTAACAGAAAAATGCCACCTTAATTCTATTAAGCACATTCCTTGACTACATGACTAAAAGGTTAATTGCTAAATATTTGTTCTGTACATTAAACACAGTTTCTGATGAAAAAATATGGATTTGAGAAAATTACTTTTGGCATTTCATCATAAAAGAGAGACTTAAATGTAATTTTTACTTTATGCATTAAATTATCTATATGGTTATACATATTCTGAATTTTTTGTAAGTTTGGATATTCTATAAAGTTTTTAGTTGATATGCTTAGTTCTTAGTCATATGCTTGAAATTTAACCCTTTGTAGACGAGTGTATCATATATGCTACGCCATCTAAGTTGACTCGGACAATTCGATAGTACTGAAAAGTTAAGCTATGACATATATATGGGTTTACATATAATGTTAGTAAGAATTATTTAATAAATGTTCCATTTGTAATATCAAAGAGGAAGTATCCGTTCTTTGAATCAATATAACATATTTTGCTGTTGTGATACCTCAGTCTTCAAATGGTTAAGACCTATTTCTGAAGTAACAAGACATATTTTCTGTAGTAAGAAGAAATAAAACTCTATTGAAATATAGTATCATAATATATTTAAATTTTTAGTCATCTTTTTTAACACATTGTATGCGGGACACATTCTAGTAAATTTTCTGGGGTTGATACTTGAGTGCGAGACACGTACTAGAAAGGGTTAGTGTAACAACATGGTTTATTTGTAGGTACAAACTTAATGGCATATACAGAAAAACGATGTTCTTGTCTACTACATAGATTTTGGGAAAATTTAGACAAATAAAAACTAGTTTATACATTATTTGTTTTATGATTGCTCTTTTATTTTTTTATAATGTAAAACTGTTGACATATAACATAAATCGAAAAAAAATAAAACTATATACTACAATTTCTATTGGATATTTCATATTTACGATACTATTATAAACTTATCCACTAAATTTTTTGTTTACAAAAAATCTTATGATTGTTATTTATATATTTCTATTTATATATTTGTTTTTATATTTCAATATAAAATACGAAAAGTTGGTTAAAAAATTAAATAATTTTCGATCTATTGAGATTTAACTGTATAACTAAATTTACCCGCACATAATGTCTTAACACAGTATTTTTCTAATGGAGTAATATATTTAGTATGATTTACAGTCTCCGTATTCAGTAAAATTAATTAAAAATACTTAGCAATTCAAGATGGTTTTTAATTCAGGGAAAAACTTCAGATTTTATCCCGGAGACTGTAACATATATTTACTGTATGGATGCCAGTGACTTCATAAGGGGCAAACTCATGAAATAAAATACTAAAAAAATAACAAAGTGTTCATTGACAGAGTCGTTGCTTGATAAAACATTGTGTGCTGGTATAATTCGCAGCAGAATTGTACCCGGCGAGAGCGTTTTGTGCGTTAATTCAGTTATTCAGTTAAATCTTAATAGATCGAAAATTATTTAATTTTTAACCAACTTTTCGTATTTTATATTGAAACATATAAATATAAATTGAAATTTATAAATAACAATCATAAGGTGTTTGTAAACAAAAATATATCTTTTAGTGGATAAATTTATAATGGTATCGTAAATATGAAAAATCAAATAGAAATAGTGGTATATAGTTTTAATTTTTCGAATTATGTTATATATAAATATTTTACATTATACAAAAATGAAACACAAGAACATTCGGCTTCATTTCCCTATATATACCGTTATTTTTGTACCTACAAACAAACCATGTTGTTAGATTAATCCGTACTAGTACGTGTTCCGCTCTCAAGTATCAGTCGTCAGAAAACGTACTAGTATGTGTCCCGCATACGATGTGTTAAATGTTTACAATAAATTTTCAAAATTGAGTCCACTAGCAGTTTTTAATGATTTATAGTGTCAGAGAGGCAATTGGGTAACAGTTCTATATTTATCAGTTTTCTTTAAGACCATGTGCAATAACTACAGTTATTTACAGAAGAATCTCATCATCTCAGTCGACTGGAGTAGCATAAACGAGACTTTTTAGATGTCATTAATAATCCATATTGTACCACACCAACTAAATATTTCTGTAATTTATTAAAACTTAATCCATATCATTAATATGGTGTAACTAAGTATATAAAACCAAAATTTTGAAAAAATATTTTTATTTTTTTATGCAATTTGCTGTTCTATAAATAGGACAACGGTCCATTACACTACTAAAACTTAACAAATATCACTTACTATCATTAGGCTTATTCATAGATAAAATTTGGGGAAACAGTCAAAACAAAGTCCAACATTACATTTTAAGCATACTGCTGTAGGTTTTCTCTTGCAGTTATTGAACTGGCAGTAAGAGAATAAGTTTATCTTGCAAAATATCTTCAGTTTTTTAATAGAATAGACATCTGTTTACCCCTTGTTGCGTCCAGGTGTGTGAACAGGCATTTGATCTGGTGTTCATTGAAAGATAAGAAAAGAATGTGCACTATCAATATCGAATGCAATATCGAATTCATAGAAAAATAATCGGGATTGGACCGTTGTCTTAATATTAGGACACCTTTTTATACTTACAAAATACACGTGTAAAATATATTTTTCAACAAAAACTTTCAGCTAGAGTATTAGCTCTGTTTTTAAACTAAAAGTAACCTCCACAATGTTTAAAAAATAATAATAATAAATATAAAATTATAGATTAAAAATAACAATTGTTAAGAGGTTGCGGAAAATTAATTTTACTAAACAATATAATTTGATTTCTCAATTTTTTTGTTACTATGCTAAAGTGTGTCTATTTTAAAGGTGCTAAAATAAAATCCACTCAAAAAATTATAACTTTATTATTAAATGGAATTTTTTTTTGCTGTCCTGTTTATAGGACAGCGGTCCAATATGGGTTAATAGTAATTGAGTCTTGAGAAATCGGAAGATCAAGATGTCTAAAAGAAAGATCTATTCTACCAAGTTCATTGCTTCCTGATAAATGCTTTCATGAATTTCGCACAATCCTAAAATGGATTTGATGATCATTGACAACTTTATGCATGATTGAATTAATAATTTTTAAAAAAATCAGATGAATGTGATTTTAAACAAGTGTATATTGAATATTATTATATTGTTATATATATAATTGTAAATATAATAAAATATATATGTAAAAAATATATATATAATATATATTTGTTTAATAAAGTGAATATATATATATTGTAATATATATAATATATATTTATATATATATATATATATAATATATTATATGTATATATATAGTATATATATATATGTATATATATATATAATATATATATATATATTATAAAATATATATATATATATATATATATATATATATATATATATATATATTATATAAATATATTATATATATATATATATATATATATATATATATATATATATATATATATATTTATATGTATATATATATATATATAATATATATATATATTATATATATATTATATATATATATATATATATATATATATATATATATATATATATATATAATATTTATATGTATATGTATATATGTATATATTGTATATATATATATATATATATATATATATATATATATGTATATATTTTGTATAGTATATATATATATATATATATATATATATATATATATATAGATATATATATAATATATATAATATTTATATATATTTATATATATATATATATATATATATATATATATATATATATATATATATATATATATATATATATATATATTTATATATATATATATATATATATATATATATATATACTTATATATATATATATATATATATATATATATATAATATTATATATATATATATATAATTTTTTATAAATATATATATATATATATATATATATATATATATATATATATATATATATATATATATATATATATTATATATATATATATATATATATATATATATATATATATATATATATATATTTATATATATTTATATATTTAATTTTCATATTTATACACAATATTTTACAGATGTACTTTGGTTTTACCACATTATATTAACGTCATACAAATAAATATTAAAATTTAATAATATATTAAGATATTTCTCAACTAAAGCGGAATTAATAAAATAAAGTAATAAAATGAAAGTAGTATGATAAATAAAATATAATTATATTTTTCACAAAATATTTACAAAACAACTGTTTACCGTAACGGCTTAACTAAAGAGGAATTAATAAAATAAACTAATACATAAATTCAGTACGATAAATAAAATTAATATATATTACTCACACAATATTTACATAATAACTGTTTACCGTAACTGTTAGCTAGCGCAATCAATAAAATAAACTTATACAATAAAAGCAGTACGATAAATAAAACATATATATTTCTCACACAATATTTAGATAATAAATTTTTACCGTAACTGTTAGCTAAAGCGGAATTAATAAAATAAACTTATACAATAAAAGCAGTACGATAAATAAAACATATATTTCTCATACAATATTTACATAACAAGTGTTTACCGTAACTGTTAGTTAAAGCTGAATTAATAAAATAAACTAATACAATTCAAGCAGTACGACAAATAAAATTAATATATATTTCTCACACAATATTTACATAATAAATGTTTACCGTAACTGTTAGCTAAAGTAGAATTAATCAAATAAACTAATACAATTCAAGCTGTACGATAAATAAAATTAATATATATTTCTCATACAATATTTACATAATAATTGTTTACCGTAACTGTTAGCTAAAGCGAAATTAATAAAATAAACTAATACAATAAAAGCAGTACAATAAATAAAATATAATATATATTTCTCACACAGTATTTGCATAATAAATGTTTACCGTAACTGTTAACTAAAGTAGAATTAATCAAATAAACTAATACAATTCAAGCAGTACGATAAATAAAATTAATATATATTTCTCACACAATATTTACATAATAAATGTTTACCTTAACTGTTAGCTAAAGTAGAATTAATCAAATAAACTAATACAATTCAAGCAGCACGATAAATAAAATTAATATATATTTCTCACACAATATTTACATAATAACTGTTTATAGTAACTGTCAGCTAAAGCAGAGTTAATAAAATAAACTAATATAATAAAAGCAGTACGATAAAAATAAATACCACCATGCAACACGCCCACAATACAAATAAATAATATATATATATATGTTTCTCACACAATATTTGCATAACTGTTTACCGTAAATGTTAGCTAAAGTAAAAATAATAAAATAAACTAATACAACAAAAGCAGCATGATAAATAAAAGATAATAAATATTTCTCACATAATATTTACATAATAACTGTTTACGGTAACTGTTAAATAAAGCATGATTACTAAAATAAACTAATACAATAAAAGCAGTACAATAAATAAAATATATATTCTTCACACAATATTTACATAAAAGCTACTTATCTAGAAAAAGGCTATTGTTACAAAATTTCAAACAACTAGGATTATACTTTTCTTACATAGGGATAACACCTCATTGTTAATTTGTAACTTACTTTTAATTAATTTGTAATAGTTGGTATGTAACGCTGATTTTAAAAGTCAAGAATCAAACGACTGCAGTGAATGGAAAAGGCAATTTAGCTTTAACTGAGCTACATGACAAAAATGTCAGAAGTTAAGTATAAAAATAAATTGTCTTGTATTTCAATAAATGTTCAAGCATTATCTACTGAATCGATTGTCTACCCCTTAACACACATGTTAATTTGTTTACTACTTTCTGCCTGATAACATTTCTTCGGTACATTATTTCTAACTCCGTTATACTAAATGATGGTATTGATAAGAGTCCGTATCTGTATGGTTTAAATCGATTATGTACATAAAATGCTTCTAGATGTGATTATAGATAAAATTTTCTATAAAAATATGTATTTTTTCTGTGTTTAAATAAATACTATCCATTCAAATTTCGAATCTATATCATTCCTTTCACATTGTTTATTTACCAGAACCATATCGTCAAAGCAAGTGGAACAAAGCGGATAATAAAAGGAAAATGGTTAAATCACAACATATGGCTGTCCCTTATTTCGATTTTCGATTGTCCCGATATTTGTTTATCCAATTTATTATCGTATGTATTTCCTCTACCATCGGAAATTTTGTTTATTATCAATGACAGAAGGAAATTTGTTCATATGGAGAAAATGCACTGTTTTATTAGTCAATATATAATATTTCTTTTAATTACATATGTTCTTTTCTTGGTCATACAATGTAAAAAGATACAATGATTTGGAAAAAAATGTTGCAAGTACTAAATAAAAAAATAGAATATAAAATATCTTGCAAAGAGGACTTATTCTCTCAAATTCATGTTTTTCTCTTCGTTCAGAAGATTATATTAGATAAAATTTAATTATCTATTCGAAAGCAATATTTATTTAAATGTGATTAATGTACAATCAAAGTATACTACATATTATAGTTACTAAACATATTATATGGGTCACAAACATCAATTTAAGAATTTTCAAGTGTGTTTAAGTTGATATAAACCTTAAATTTTAGAACCGCTTGATGGACCATTCTGACCCAAAAATGCTTTTTGTCCTATTTTCTCAAATGGTATTATTACCAAAATAAAAGTTAATACCGATAAAATACACTGTTTTGTTAGTCAATATATAATATTTCTTTTAATTACATACGTTCATTTCTTGGTCATACAATGGCAAGAGGTGCTACGATTTAGAGAAAAAGGTTGTAAGTACTAAATAAAAAAATTAAAATATTAGAATTAAAAAAATATTTATTTAAATGTGATTAAAGTACTACCTGTTATAGTTACTAAACGTATTATATATGTTTCACAAACATCATTTTAGGTATTGACAAATGTGTTTAAATTGATTTATACATTTAACTCTAGAACCGTTCCTTGGACTATTTTAACCCCAAAACTAATTTGGGTCCTATTTTCTCAAAAAATGCTATTACCGAAATGCAATCATTTAGAAAAAATATTACATGTACTAAATTTAAAAAAAAAGTGAAATATTCAAATATAAAAGAACAATATTTATTTAAATGTGATTAATGTACTAATTGTTATAGTTACTAAATATATTATATATTTCACAAGCATTATTTTAGGTATTTAAAGTGTGTTTAAATTGATTTATACATTTAACTATAGAACCGTGCAATGGACCATTTTGACCCCAAAAATTATTTTGGGTCCTCTTTTCTCAAAAAATGCTATTACCGAAATGCAATGGTTTAGAAAAAAATGTTGCATATACTAAATTAAAAAAAGTAAAATATTCGAATATAAAAGAACAATATTTATTTAAACGTGATTAATGTACTACCTATTATAGTTACGAAACTTATTATATCAGTCACAAACATCATTTTAGGTATTGTCAAGTGTGTTTAATTTGATTTATACCATTAACTCTAGTACCATGCAATGGACCATTTTCACCCAAAATTTATTTTTGGTCCAATTCTCTCAAAAAATATTATTAGCAAAATGAAAGTTAATACCGATAAAATGAACTGTTTTATTAGACAATATATAATATTTCTTTTAGTTGCATATGTTCTTTTCTTGGTCATACAATGTAAAAGTATACAATGATTTGGAAAAATAATGTAGCAGATACTAGATTTAAAAAATTATAATGTAAAAGACCTTGTAATGATGGCTTATTTTCTCAAATTTATAGTTTTGTCTTTGCTCAGATGAAAACATATTAGATAAAAATTAATTATCTATTCGAGAACAATATCAATTTAACTGTGATTAATATACAACGTATATATACTACCTGTTAAAGTTAGTAAACATATCATATCATTCACAAAAATCATTTTAGGTATTTACAAATGTGTTTAAATTGATTTATACCTTTAACTCTAGATCAGTGTTATTATTTTAATAAAATAGTATAAAATATATATATATATATATAATATTATATATATATATATATATTTATTATATATATAAAATATATATATATATTATATTATATATATATTATATATATATAAATATATATATATATATATATATATATAATATATATATATATATATATTGTATATATTATATATAATATATATATATATATGTATATATATATATATATATATATATATATATATATATATATATATATATATATATTATATATATATATATATATATATATATATATATATATTGTATTAGACAGGTGAATTTTCATGAGAAATTTTTAATGAGAAATAATGGCAGAAATATGCTCAAAATAGCATGTTTATGATACTTATAACTATTTCAAATTTTGTGTTATAGACCGAACTATATTTGCAAAATTTTTCCTTCTTTTTTCTATTATAAGAACAACTACCATGTCAGGGGAAATAATACATAAACATTTAATTGGATACACCTGAATAATAAAACTGTAGAAAATATACACCACAGTAATTCGATAACAGAAGATTCTTCTATATCTGAATCAGTTTACACCTAGGAACATATATGAACAAATACAGTATTAAAACAGGTGGTTCTGCATCGAATGTAGATACATTAAAGAAGGTACAGCTCCATATCACCCCCTAGAAATAAAACCATATGTTAAAACTGGAAAAAAGATAAATATCCTAAAAGTGAAAACCGATAATAAAAACCACCTACACAATCATGCAAAAAGACTTTTTTCAGCTTAAAACTAAAAACAACAAGCAACACATTTTTTGCTTGTCGTTTTCAGGTTTAAAATATTATCATAATGAAAAATATTAAGAGCCTACAAAAGAAACAAACCAAATAATTTCACTTCAAAACAATTATTTTAGAAATGATAAGCTGGAATTGGTATAAAATATCCTGAACAATCTCATTAAAAACGTAAACTACCAATAACATGGTTGCAATTATAGTTTTGTATTAAGTATTGTAAGCATCACTAAGCAAATCGATGAAATATGTAATTATAAAAACTGTAATTCAAAAATAATTGCATTTTTATCATAATATTTTAAAATGTAAGTTCATATTTGAAACCTTAATAGTATATAGATTTTTCTGTAGAGATTCAAAACTAACAACATAATAGAAACATAAAAATATTACTTTTGTATTTATTCCTCAAAACATTTTATGTAACAAATTGTAAAATCTGTAACAACGTACTCCATAGCATAGAATATTAATACAGCGTAAATGTATTTATATAATTCTTAATAATTGAAATTATTGTTGCATTTATCATTTTTGAAAATTGGATTTCACAATGTTTATTAGATATTCACAACGATTTACTTTAAAGTTCATATCAGGGGGAATTTCTCATGGTATAATTGGCATAGCAAAATCCACTGCTTCTCGATAACGTAATCCATGGATTTGAATCTCACTACTCATATAGATGTATTTGCCTTTAACCCCTTCCGGTAAAATGACGAGTCTAGCTCGTCATTAGTTTTTCATTCCATACCGCACAATGACGAGTTACACTCGTCATGCGATTAAAGTTACTGTTAAATATGATAATTAATTTAGTTTAAAATTTCTAGTGTACTGAATTTGGCAACACTTTTATCACTTGTGAAAATCACAAGTCACTATTGCATATTGTTTACTTAGAATTTCTTGGTACAAGTCATTGCCAAATTAATGAGTCAGAATAAAAGAAAACCTACTAAGAAATGCCGTGTGTGTTACAAGAATCAAATTAAAAGTGAGACTACTTGGCGGTGTAAACAATTAAGAATTCCTTTGCACTTTGTTTTGAAAAGTACCACTAGCTATTATCTGTATACCTTATTAATGTTTTGCTTTGATATTATCTTAATTTTACTGTTTCTGATATTATTTAACACTATGTAAAAAGTGGATTTTAATTAAGAATATGTAAGAATTGTAAAATGAAACAAGTTTTTAAAATAAAAATTAAATGGTTGTTTCATGCACAGGTTTTCATTATTAAATCATACCGAAAGGGGTTAACAGTCAGTTTTAAGAGTCCAGTTAACCGAGACCCAAGCCACGGACCCCCCGCCACAACCATCTTACGCCCGCCACGCCACTACCCCCCCGATCCACAACCCACTCCTCACCCAGCACCCACCTTCCCCCACCCTCTCGATAAAGAGACCGTCCACATATCGCTTTACCTGTGTTGAAAGATGACCTCCAAACTATACAAAACTTCATAGTTTGTTTATTCTAGACTGTAAACTCATTGGACCTGCAAATATATACGCCAAATCTTAGCGCTTAAAGATAATTACAGCTTAAATGTTATTTAAAACATAATTATTCATACACAGCTATGTAAGGAAAAACCTTAAATACGTTAGAATTCGACAAAGAATACAAAATTTTATTTGATCCTAATATGATTGAGTACACAAACTCATTTTAGTTAAATTAAATTTTGCAAATAAACATTTCAATAAACAGTTTCTATAAACAGTTTTTCATATTTTTTGGACTAGGGGACCTTTAAAATTCCTCCAAATGCAAAATTTTCTGTTTTAACATCATATTTATAATGACAATCATTATTATTACTATTTCAATATAATATCTATCTTTGGAATTAAAATTTTAAAGTCAATGCTTAGTTCCAGTAACATTATTTTACTCATAAGTAGATTGCTAGATAAATTATTACTTTTATATATTACTTTTTAGTTCACAACTATTTTAAAGATTTTATCATAAAAAAGACAACATTTTTCATAATTTAAAAAAATAATAATATAGGAAGACTATAATTTGTTACGATACTTTTTATTTTATTCCACTATGATTCGATGTTTTGAATTTTTCACTAATTTTATGCAAATTAATAATGTTTTCTTAAGAATATAAATTTTATGTAAAATCTTTACTAATAACCATATTAGGAATACTATAAAATTATTGACAATTTTAAAGATTGGATCCTTATGTAACAGGGGACTTCCAAGTTGTCATTTCTATTTTAAACGAAGTAATAATCTGTTTCGAAATGAGATTTAAAATATGAATAATAATTATAAACGTCCTGATTAATTACTACCGAAATTACATGATGGGTAATTAATTGGACTGATGGTGCCTACTTTTGGGGATTATTATAATTTTAAAGCTAGTTAGCTACATTTAAATGACATTTTCAAAGTATGAATTAGATATGTTGTTAGACGAATTTCCATAGTTTTAGACGTACTGTGAACTTTAAATATTAATTATACAATAACATAGGTTTCTTAGAAAATATATCCAAATTGTTTAATTAATTTAAATTTGGTATACGAATGATGTTTTTTTTCAGCTTCGATGTACAAAAAATATTCGAAGACTTCACAAGGAACAGTTTGTTCAAATCCGTGCTAATTTAATACAAAATTGCAGAAGTTCAACTCAAAATATGTGATTTTAAACTATAAAGAAAATGAAAAAGTTGTTGGATATTCTTTCTAAAGTTAAGTAATTTCTAAAGTTAAGTTTATTAAAAGTTATTTTCTAGCATCTATTTAGTAACAAGTGTATTGTTTCTAGCGAATGAAATTCGTTAACAAATTGAGTGCTTCGTTTTCAGAATCATATATTGTTACTTTTATGTTAATTATCTCTATTAATGATTTTATAGCATATTTTTGTCTGATAGTGCTATAAAGATATTTTCACTTAACATGTATCACGTATTTAAGCATTTAGTATGTACAAGGGTGTCTGAAAAAAAGTACTTGTTTCTAAAATTTAAAACTATCGCTGCCACATAGCTAATAAATATTAAGATTTTTACAAATAAAATTATGTGTATCGCCATGTTATATAATAATTTACTATAATTATTCTGCCACTGATAAACAAAAAAGTGCATTTAATATTTAGCATTATTTTGATTAAATTGTATATTTTAGACTTTTCAGTAACTCAAAAATCTCTTTCTATTGTTAAATAAATAAATAGTTTGCACTGTAATATCAAAACAGATAATTTTAAACTAAACTTAATTATTCCTATGAATTATTTTATAGAATATTTTTTCTGATAGTGCTTTAAACATATTTTCACTCAACATGTATCTCGTATTTAAACATTTAGTATGTACAAAAGGTTCTGAACAAAAGTAGTTTCTAAAATTTAAAATTATCTCTGTCACAAAGACAAAAAATATTAAGATTTTTACAGACAAAATGATGTATATCTCCATGTTATATAATAATTTACTATAATTATTCTGCCGCTGATAAACAAAAAAGTGCATTTAATATTTAGCTTTATTTTGATTAAATTGCATATTTTAGACTTTTCAGTAAGTCAAAAATCTCTTTCTATTGTTAAATATATAAATAGTTTGCACTGTAATATCAAAACAGTTAATTTTAAACTAAAGCTAATTATTTCTATCAATAACTTTATAGCATATTTTTTCTGATAGTGCTTTAAACATATTTTCACTTAACATGTATCTCGTATTTAAACATTTAGTATGCACATAGGTTTCTGAAGTAAATTATTAGTTTCTAAAATTTAGAATTATATCTGTCACATAGCTAATAAATATTAAGATTTATTACAAATAAAATTATCTGTATCTCCATGCTATATAATAAATCACTATAATTATTCTGCCACTGATAAACGAAAAATGTGCATTTAACATTTAGCTTTATTTTGAATAGCATATTTTAGACTTTTCAGTAAGTCAAAAATCTCTTTGTATTGTTAAATATATAAATAGTTTGCACTGTAATATCAAAACAGATAATTTTAAACTAAAGTTAATTATCTCTATCAATAATTTTATTGCATATTTTTTCTGATAGTGCTTTAAATATATTTTCACTTAACATTATCTCTTATTTAAACTCTCAGTATGTACAAAGATTTTTGAAAAAAAGTTTTAGTTTCTAAATTTTAGTATTATCTCTGCTACATAGCTAATAAATATCAAGATTTTTAACAAATAAAATGATGAGTATCTCCAAGTTATATAATAATTTACAATAATTATTTTGCACTGATAAACAAAAAAAAAATACAGTAAATATTTAGCATTGGCAGCTTTCAGACTTTTCAATAAGACAAAAATATATTTCTATTGTTAAATGTAAGTAGTTTGTGTTGTAACTTCAATGTAGGTAATTTTTAATAGATTTTCCTAGTTTTAGGAATTGACCGATGCAGTTTTAATTATTATGATTTAATGATCACAATATAAATTTTCAAAATGCTTCTTTATTTATTTTTGTTATTCTTACATAGTGTGACGTCGCTACACCCCATTGGCTTCACAAAGAGGTTTTGTTAAAGCCCAGGCCAAAGAGACTTCCTGTCTGAGATTTTGACACTATACTGCAAAGGGTTTTCGCTTCGACCCTGCCTTGAGATGTCCTAGGTGATTGGAAAGTCGGACGCGACGCCGAAATGTCAGACTGTGAGGCGGCAAACGAAGGGCCAATTAGAGGCTATCAGGACGATGACAAGGAAGGAAAAACCAATGGGAAGATGCTAAAGGTGATATCAGAAGGTACTAGTTTTTAACCGGAGAGAGTTCTCAAGAGAATGAACAGAGGATTCATCTTGTGGCGTTTTTTTTATTCAGTTTTATTTAATTTTGTGTCGGACTCAGGGAGTCCCAGTTGTACTCCTGTACAACAGTATCTGTCGGCACGTGACTGCAGATTGTCTTTTTAGGTTCGCCTTGAACCTGGGACTTTAAAGTCCGTACCATTTCACCTGAAACCTGTGATTTCCATTCGGAAAATTTGTACATCTATTTAATCAAGAATAACCATTTTTATTGTTCTAAGCTGTACGTCGTGTCATAACCACTTCGACACCCCCGCGCTACCCTAAGATCCCGTGACGTTACAATACTCTTTACTGAAGGAAAACTATTGTTCTATTTTTATTTACTTCTAAAGTTTCTCTTTCAAATCTTTGTTACCCATACAATATATTTATGGGTATTTACCCAGTCTACAGCAAATTCATTTATTTTTATATAGTTATATTTCTTACCAAGCTTTTCTCAAGTTTTATTTATTTGATCTGAAATATTTTAATTTACATACATAAATATTTTAGAAAATATTTAGAAAATATTATATATATTATATATATATAATATATATATATATATATATATATATATATATATATATATATATATATATATATATATATATATTTATATATATATATATATATATTTATATATATATATATATTATATATATTTATGAAATATTAATAGTAACAATAAATGAAATCTACTTGCGGTTGTGATTAACAGTTTTGCATTGTAATTTACCGAAGCAAATATCTCTAAAATCTTATTTCGATTGAATTTCAGAATTTTAATCATATTTCTGATTATAGGTCGTGCATTAATTTATAATTTGGAGATTATGATTGAATTCTGTCAGAAATACGGAGTTCCACGGAGACAAAGCAAACAATTGATTACCTGGGACTCAGGTGGCATCGAAAATCCATATAAGTTCCTGAAGCCTTCCTGTGTGTAAGTGATGATTGATTACTGCAGATTTGTTTCCAGTTGTTTTAAGAAAGACTGAAAGAATGTGAGATAATTTATCTTCTTTTTCGAGATCAATCTTTCATAAAGTAATGTGCAACCTAAATAGAAATCATTCTTGGGTGCATTTTTCGATAAATACCAACAGTGAACAATTATTGATTTTATTAAGTAATAGTAAACAATTATTGATTTTTTTACGTGGCAAGTTGAAACATGGGAATTTTTATGTAAATTTGAAATGCAAAATTTACAAAAATATGTTAAAGAAATTTATTTCTGCAGTATTTTTGTGCGACAATTATAAATATATTCAAATTTCGTAATGTAAAATTTTCTTGTGGAAATTAGTATATGTGTGCGTGGGGTGTAATATAATAAAAATTTTGGGCTTTTATAAATTCTCATCAGACTTTATAAACAAAGTACTATACATGAAATGGAAGACAGCATTTCATGGCATGTACTCATATATCAAACTACGGTCATACTACATAGGTCATACTACATACATGGCTCATACTATTGTCCACTGCGGATTTATTGATTTCAAATGGTAGCTGAAAACTATTTTAGTGCGGTTAAACAAGTCTTGTAATCAATTATTTGAACTAGATTAGATGTCATCTAAATGTATAATTCATACCAAAATTCCATCTACAGGTGGTTTTGTTTCAATCGTTCAAGCAAATTTTCATCCTTTCGTTATGTTCTACACTTTTAACTATTTCAACAACATATTTGATTACAAATAAATTTAGAGTGAGGGAGTTTAATTATTTATTCGATATACAACCTTACTCATATAAATATATACATTGTAGAATCTTTAACCATGTTTTTCTGGAAATATATAGTCGAGGCCTACACTGAAACTAATTAGATTTAAATGTAGTAACTGTATGATAATTAGATTAAATGTTATCTAAAGGCATATTTCATCTCAAAATTCCATCTAGATGTGATTTTTTTTATCGTTCAAATTCTCATCCTTTCGTTATGTTTTACACTTATAACGTTTTCAGCAATAGATTTGATTGTAATTAAATTTAGAATAAGGGAGTTTAATTATGGATTCGATATACACACTCACTCATATAAATATATATATATATATATATATATATATATATATATATATATATATAATATATATATATATATATATATATATATATATATATATATATATATATATATATATATATATATATATATATATATATATATATATATTTATTGTAGAATCTTTAAGTATATTTTTCTTAAAATATATAGTCGAGGCCTACATTGAAACTAATTAGATTTCAATGTAGTGATTGTATGATAATTAGATTAAATGTTATCTAAATGTATAATTCATCCTAGAATTCCATCTCTAGGTGATTTTTTTTAATCGTTCAAACAAATTCTCATCTTGTCGTTATATTCTGCACATAATGCTTTCAACAATAGATTCAATTGTAATCAAATTTAGAGTAGGCGAATTTAATTATGAACTCGATATACAAAACACACTAATATAAATATATATATTGTAGCGTATTTAACTATGTTTTACTGGAAATATATAGTCGAGGCCTACATTGAAACTAATTCCTTATTATAGATACAAATAATTTTGGACTAAATGTTATATTCAAAGGTCAAGAATAAACAATCGCTCTCTCTCTTTCCAGTCTCCATGTCTAGGAATATACTAGACGTGGTCCACGTGTCCATTTAATTTCTAGAAGATGGTATATTATTTTTCGGACGAGGTCCTGTTCCTAACATTCGATCGCATCTCTTTTGAACCTGCGCGACGAACGAGGCAGTATGGATTTATTTAGAAAGCCTCATGACTCATGAGTGGAAGAAAAGGGCAGCCTCTATAAGTCGTGAGACCCTCAGCACCAAGGGTAGAGGACTGACTTAGTTCAGATGCCTGAAGATTTTAGCTGAGCATAGTGGAGTAGCCTTCATGCCTTGGGTGACCCTACCAGGAATTTATACTCCCGGCGTACTTCACCCACTCCTCCCGGGTAAGACATCTCACCAGCTACTAGAGCAGACTTTGAGGCAATCTGCTAAGACCTGAGGGGGTGCATAAACAGTAATATGGACAATGAAATGATAAATATGTTGCAAAATGGGCTTATCACTTTAAAGATAAGCACTGTACCAAGGGTTCGAGAAATTTAATCTCATTTTTTTGTATCTCTTACGGAGCTGCAGAGAGACTCAACTCAGGTAAGAATATTGTATTATGGTGTTCGCTAAAGGAACTGGTATTCAAAACTAAATTGAAAGGAACAGCCTTATTCAATCTAAGGCAAAATTGCACGAGAAATCGGTGTTTTTCGATTCTTCCAAAGAAAATTCGCTTCCCTCAAGACATCGCTAAAGCTAGCTAAGTACGGAGAGAGAGGAAAAAGAACTCTCACGGTCACGATTCTTAGACACTATTGGTCGAATTCATCGGCAACTCGATCTGACAAAAATGTTCTCTAGACCAAAGACTCCGGTCTATATATACTATCGTCTCTATACCAATTGTGTCCCCAAAGCATCCAGACATATGTGGCTGAGATGATGACGTAGTCGGGCACCGATGAAGTTTGTAGAACTGCTAGACTTGACAGGTATAGACAAGGCATTCACGAAAGATCTCACTATTCAAGAACTGTCGTGGAATATCAATAGAACATTTATCGCCTTCACCGGTTATATATATGATTGAGAACTTGGCGCCTCGCTCCCAATATAGATAACATTCGTAATGGATGAATCTTTCTTCGGGATGCCACTGAAACTCAAACTGGAAACACTTCGTTTGTATAATAATGGATATTTAGGACAGAATGATTAAAGTTCTCAGTCAGCAAACAACATTTTCAGCATCATATTATATTCAAACTAGGTCCTGTTACAATATAACGATGAACGTAGTATTGTAGCACAAAAATTACGTTCGCTATTACTACCATGTACCATTTGTTCCACAAGGGTGACAGGTAAATCTATAACAGGGAAGCAGATATAATGAATTCATTATTAAATATATATATATATATATATCAGGTTTAAAAATGGGGTTAAGAATTAATGAAGTTATAACACAAATAGTTAGAACTCATTAACGATAACATAATAGGAGAAAGACACACCCTAGAGCGGAATTATACAGAGAAAAATATCTGATGCTGAAGTAAACATAGGAATTTTTCTTAGGTAGAAACGCCAAAAGAAACAGTTCTGAGCCGGAACTCGGGATGTTAACATCCACCACGCTTGGAGTGGCAAAATATGAGAACAAAAGATATCTAAATGGCATAGAAATGGACAGAAAGATTACAATGAAGAAGTTTTTATATATAAAATCAAATGTGTCTTCTATGATTTAACCACCCGTCCATGTCATATAGGCATATATATATATATATATATATATATATATATATATATATATATTATATATATATATATATATAGTGTGTGTGTGTGTGTGTGTGTAAAACTTCATCAATAAAATATCAGGGATCATGGCACTTTATATTTATAATTTCATTTATATAATAGTTATAAATAACAATTCTTATTATCTTTTAAAATTTGTAATATTTAAATGCATTTTTACAAAACTTTTACGTCTACAAATGTAATTTCAGCTCTAATTTTTAAATGTTAACAGCAGTTTGGAATAAATATTATAAATATATTTCATCAAAAGCACTTTCCATTTCAACTACTAATAGAAACTTTCCAGAAATGATGCATATACTCTTCTCCAGACTAAACTAAAACCGTAAATTCACTTAATAAAACTTTACTAGCTTCCAAAATCTAAATTATGTCCTGCTTCAAACAGATGTGTTTTATCCCTTATAACAAAATATTTTTTACTCATAAATTAGCCGATAAAGTCTGCTTGTATTTAAAATATCCATTAAAGTATTTCTACCGCTCATTAGTATGAAAGATTCACAGAACTTTCTTCCAGAAAAAGTTTTAGGAATAAATTAGTTGGCGGAAAGAAGCTATTTTGTGCGGTGTACGTGCATCTAAGAATTTTGTTTTCCTTACAGAAAATAGGTAAGCCTTTCTATTAGTCTTCCTCGAGTTAAGTTTCTCGCGAAGAAATATTATGATTTAAGGAACTCTTTAAAAATCAGAATAAGAATTTTTCACGTAAAAACTTTCCTATTTTACT
>CM063511.1:99832570-99880070 GCA_032207245.1 Pardosa pseudoannulata | reverse complement strand
AAGCTCAATAATTTGATTATCTTCATACTCCTCTAAATTCTCCCAATACTGTGTTGATTTAGAAAGATAATTCAACGTTTTCTTAGCAACGTGGAAATTATCGTTCAGTTCTTCCAAAATTTTTTTTTTGCCACAGTAATTAATGGAAGTAAAGGAATGAAACTATCATTTCCAATACACCCTGGAGGTAGATAGAATTTGTTGTTAATATCAGTGATAGAATTTTCATTACAACAAAAAGTAATCGATGATTAAATTTACATCTATCACATATGTACCTAATCTATTATTTCAGCCAAATACAAAAGAAAATTATTTACGTAACATCTACGTTCAGTGATAAAACCTACGAAAATAATGCAGACGATATATAAATAGTTTAAAATAAGAAATGATTAAGTAAGATGGTTAAAGAAATGACGTCATAATGCTAGAAAAATGTTAGTTTTATATTAGGTGATAAATTGATAAATATAATCACTTTTTCTTAACCGGGGAAAATAAGGCTTGAAATAATGGTATTTAATTCTAGGAAAGGAGAAAGGGGTAGATTTCGAACATTGCTAACCCTAAGTAACTAAAGAATCCAATATGGATGCATCTGTCCATTTCAGGTACAAACGCTTTATACGTTCGAGGACTGAAGGAGCGATAACTTAGGCTATTATTATATAGGGGATGGATAAAGTCAATCGAATGAAACATTTTATTGCTACTTCTACTATGTAATAAAATGCATTCTCATAGATTAAAATAACCAATCTATCATGTACACGAAAGTTGTCTTTTACGTTTTTACAAAACTTAGGAAGAAAGAGTATTTTTGGTGAACAATCTGCTTAATTTCTTTTCAAAATATTCGCATTTCAGATTCATACCCTTTTTTATCCTTTCAAACAAGTTCTTGAAACAGTTTGTCCACTCTGAAGTTGATATCTAAGAAACATGGTTTTGGCAGGCATCAACAGCGTCTGCAGGTGATAAAAATCTCTGTCCACGCATTTTTATGTTTGACATGAGGGAATAAGAAAAATACGTTAGGCGACAAATCGGGAGAATATGGGCGATGGGACATTAACTTGATGTTTTAATCCTTCAAATAAACAATTGTTTCATCTGGTGTGTAGAAGCAGGCATTGTCGTAATGTAGAATAATGCCCCGATTTTTGTTGTTTTTCTTGATTTCGTTTATGATTTTGGCCCTTTAGCGTTAACAGTTTTTCGATCCTGTGAAGGAGTGGTTGCGATATGTCTCCTGTAAGTAAACTCACAAACAAAAAAAGGTTTCAAAGATTTTAATGACATATATTTAATAACACTTCCTCCATATATAAGATTTAGTAAAATGCATGAAATGTACAGTGATTTCTCACGTATAGTCTGCACTATCGTATAGTCCATGGGCATTATTTTTTATTTAAAAATTTCTTTACTCATCAGATAGTCTGCCCCACTAAATAATCCGAGGACTATACATGCAAAAATATATGTTTTAATATGACAATATTAAATCATTGTGTAGAGGGATATTGAAGAGGAACAAACTAATTGTCAACATGAGCCTTTGATCAAAACGTTTTTATTTAAAGACTAATAAGTAAATAAAGAGTAAAAAGGTAAAGTATAAGACATCAGTGCGGTGATAACCCTTGCGGCTTCCAAGTGACAATTTGGCGAAAAGTTCTTTAGATTGAACACGATAATTCCAAAGCCGAGTGTGAAGTGATTTCCCCCTCTCGAATAAACTGTACCGCACCTTATATACTGCAACACGTTCGCGAGCGCAGCATCGAGGGAATTTGCATCCATGTCAATTTGCATTTGACGGGAGCTTCTTCGATGAGCCACAATTACAAAAACAAAAAACTAAGTACAGTAGAGTGCCAAAAAATTCGGTATTTTTTTATGTGAACGCCATGTATTGCTCCACTACGGAAAAGAGCGGTTTACATTTCTCTGTTAAAAACCAAGCTATGTAAATCGTCTTCTAATGCAGGCCACTGTGTTTTTCCAAGACGATTAGATCACTTTCTTCCCATAATTTTTAATGTTTCATTTTGCTTGCTCCAATTTCTTACTGCTATCTTGTAGATCTCTAAATAACGGCCCGCTTCTTTATTTCCATCCAATTTTGCTTTCTGAATTACTTTCAGCTTTAAATCAGCAGTGAAACTTCGACAATATTTTAAAGACACAATGAATAACAAATATTACTTCAAATTAAAACTTTGAAAACAAAGCAATCTGTTACGAGTGATCTTCGTGGTGAAATGACCTTCGATCTTGAACCCGTTTACTCTTTTGCCAATCGTCTTCAACCTTTCATTTTGAACCCATTCACTCTTTTGCCAATAGTGACTATCGATATTTTCTCTTTTTCTGAAATACATTCAGCTTGAAATCAGCAGTAAAACTGTGATGATGTTTTAAAGACAAAATGAAGGACCAATATTACATCAAATCAAAACTTCGAAAACAAAGCATTCTGTTACGAGTGATATTCGTGGTGAAATGATCTTAGACCCTGAACCTTCGATCTTGAACCCATCCACTCTTTTGCCAGTCTTCTATAAATAGTGACTATCGAAATTTTCTCGGACTCTAGAACACAATTTAAGATTGTGCTACTTGCTAGTATTGATTAGTTCTGTTCTATGGATTGTTTTTTCATGGTTTACTACCGATACGATACGATGATGCTTTCTTGGAGTCTTGTGAGTCTGGCTTTTGTTTACATGTGATCATCGCCGTTGCACGACGTGCTTCCACCCCCCTTTCGTCGAATTTTGATGATTTAAGCAATGAACAACCATCAGATAGTCCGCAGATGCAGAAATTTGATTTTAAACACGGATTGTCAGCGGACTATAAATGCGAAATCAAGGTAAAAACATTTTCTAACACTGCTAAACTATTTTTTATTTATGTCCTTTAAAAAATAGAATATTTCAATAGACACATTTATCAAAATCCTTATTATAGAAATGTATTCAAGAATTAACAAAATATTTCCAAAATTTTTAAATTGTACACAAGGATGCTACTAAACTCCTCTTAGTAAAAGTTTTAATGTATTTAATGTCACTAAAATAAAACAGTATATTACTGTTGTCCTCTAGTATTTAATACAATACATCAAGTAATATCAAAATTTCACAAACATCAATAAGAGGGTTTTGATTACAACCCATTTTAAAATACAGATTATTTAAATAATACAGTAGAAACAAGTCCACTGAATTCAAAAACACATTTCTGGTTATCGATCCGATAAATTGCTTGATGCAACAAATCTAAAAAGTATTGAAGATCAAAAAGCAAACAACCACAGCATAAAATATGCAAAAAAAGAAATTTATACCGACACAATTTTTACTTTCACCAGCATTTTGTGTTTCAGTAAAAATAAAATTACACTTTTATAAACTCTAAAATAGATTTGGCGCCGAATATATCAGTTACATTTAAATATAAAAATATTCATTTCATAAAGAAAGGAAATTTGTAATAGTTTACGCAAACCTTTATACAACACATTCGTATTCCATTAGTTGTAATTTTTCAATTTATATTTATTTTAACAAAAGTATAAAAAGTAACCATACATATATTTTCATATATCCACAGATATAAACACCCAATGCCATGAATTTGGTCAAAGTATTATAATTCGACCAATTTCTTTTGTTTGTTTGAAGCGCATGATTTAAGAAATAGAAATAATAAAAAAGCTACAAATATAAAGTAAAACTTTATAATATTTTTCTTTTTTTCCATACAAGATCAATCTCGATAACAATATTGGTGTTATACAAGATTGTTTCCAAGATTACTATTTTGAACAACAGCTTTCAAAAGAGAAAAACAAAGAGTGATACATTTAGTAAGAAAAGTGGAAAATATACTTTTATACCAATTCATTGATATATTTTTCATTTTTTGATACAAGTCTCAATAGTCATACATATAAATATCATATATATATATATATATATATATATATATATATATATATATATATATATATATATATATATATATATATATATATATATATATATATATATATATATATATATATATATATATATATATATATATATATATATATATATATATATATATATATATATATATATATATATATATATATATATATATATATATATATATATATATATATATATATATATATATATATATATATATATATATATATATATATATATATATATATATATATGCATATATGTATACATGTATATATATATATATATATATATATATATATATGTATGTCTATGTGTATGTATATATATATATATGCATATATGTATACATGTATTTGTATATATATTATATACATGTGTATATATATATACACATATATATACATATATATATATGTATATGTATATATATATATATATATGCATATATGTATATATATATATATGTATATATGTATACATGTATATATATGTATATAGGTATATAGGTATATATGTATATATTTATATAGGTATACAGGTATATATGTATATATGTATATATGTATATATATATATATATATATATATATATATATATATATATATATATATATATATATATATATATATATATATATATATATATATATATATATATATATATATATATATATATATATATATATATATATATATATATATATATATATATATATAAGTTTCATAATGGTCAAATCTGTACATAACATCTCATTGCACTTTTAATACTTTATATAAATACTATTTATTTGTTATTTGGAGCACGTCTAGATTACTTTTTAGCAATTAAATGAAATATTTTATGTCATTCAGGGGCATGGGTGTGAATCTTTGTACCTCTCCATAAGTATTACTGTTTCCATACATCATATATGTCTGCTGTTTAAATTTTGAAAAATTAACTTTAAGTGAGATGATCCTTTTCCTCAGTGGAAATTTTTTATTACGCTCGTAATGCTATATAAACGTTCGCTGTTATTTATAGTTTTCACATTTAAAAAGACAAATGAGTTTATTTAAAAATCAACCTAAAATATCTACAATCATACTTTTATTACAAGAAGAAAAAAGATGGCCGTAAGACAGGTTAATATCTTTTACATGTTTAGTACACTAATGCTTAAACTGTTCTTAAAGACCTATCGTTTCAAAAATAAATACAACCTATATTATTTTTGTTGCATTTCGATTTTCTGAACTTAAATTTTCAGTAACAATGGTTTCAAAAGTTCCTATTTCATTTCTTAACCCTTTGCCTTAAAACAACGTATGAGATACGTGATAGTAGTGCTGTGCTTAAACTGAGAACCTCGTATCACACACATGATGATCCTGTCTGGCCAGAAGTGAAAAGCTGGTATCAGACACGGGATGATTCTTTCTGTCCAAAAGTAAAAAGCTCGTATCAGAGACGTGATGATTCTGTCTGGCCAGAAGTGAAAAGCTGGTATCAGACACGGGATGATTCTTTCTGGCCAATATGAAAACCTCGTATCAGACATGTTAATGTTTTTAGGCGATAAAGATTTTGTTTTTGCGTTATTGTTTGTTACAGTTGCAATATAGAGTTGGTAGTTTATTCTTAGGCGTAATAGCAGTAGAGTTTTATATTATATACAATAAATAATTAACTGTTGGTACTTAAAAATTCTTTAAAAAATTTAAAAATTAACCTAATGGCAAAAAGGAAAATTGATACCAATAACGGTGTTAGAAAGTGTCCTGATTACACCTCAGAAACTGAAACAGATACCGATTTGGATACATCTGAAGATAGCATTATAGTTTGTCCTGTGAAAAAACGTGTGCAAAATTTAGTTAGTGATGAAACTGCTTCTGGTAATGACGCATGAGAAAATCTTTCATCAAAAGTGGCACACACAATCGTCGCTCGATTCATAAGGCAAGAGGTTAATAAAAATTTTCTTTTACTAAGAGGACATTTTATCAATATGATTTTTTATAGTTCTCGTCACTTAGAAATATCGCTTCCAATAATTCTAGAGATTTAAAAAAAATGTCTATATACAATTTATGAATTTAGGGATTATCAGCTTATTTAGTTATAAGCAACACCACTTTATAAAAAATTAAAAATTTAATTTCAGGATTTTAATATTATTTAACATATATTCCATTACATTCCTTAGATACGGGGACTGATTTATAACATGTTTTGTAATCATCCTGTAAGTCTAAAAGCAAAATGTCAGTCTGTGAAACAAAAGAAATACTGAATAAATTTCAAAAAATAAAGTACTACTTTAGGTAAGAAAAAAAGTTATTTTGAATGCTTTTTAACTACGTAAAATATACAGCCAGTTTAGAAAGGAAAAATATACAGAGAAAAGATGCAAGCAAAATTCAAGGAAAATATTCTAAAAGTAGCTATATGAAAAATACATTTTTCTGCTTTTCTTTTTAGGTTCAAGGAAAATTCAGAGTCCCTGAGATATAGAAATTCACAATATATGTAAGCTAAAAATCTTATCTTTCGGACCTTAGAAAAGACATGGTTTTTCCATTTCCGTATCTTTAGAAGCAAAAAAATCCTATTTAAATATATCTTTGTTCCAAAGAAATGTGCCTTTTGTAATTCAGTGAATCCTTTATTCGACATTCTTATATGTGACCCCTTTGATTACTCCGTATATATTTGTTCATGAGAAAGAAATATTTCGTTATTTTTTTTCAAATATTCAAATCATCTTTCAAAGAAATTTGAAAGTATAACATAAATAATTTCATTCAAGTTCCCATCTAATTTTTTTTTCACAATTCTTTCACTTCCTCAATTTTAGAAAAAACTTATTATGTTCACATTTGCATCAATTTTTGTTTTGTATATTTAAAACTCTTTAATTAATTATACATTATATATACATATTTCAACATAACACAAATATGACCCCTTTATTTACCAGTTTAATTTGTTATCTCATAGAGGTCATTTATTTATTTCTAAAACTAATGTATTTGATTTAAATGTAGATTCACCGTTGGGTATCGAGAGTACAGAAAATCACGTGATGCTTTCTTTTACATATTTGTTTACACCATTGGTTACTGTTGATCATATATACGAGCTAAATTTTATTTTAACATTTTCAAAAAGGCCTCACTGTTGCGCAGCTTTTGGATGTATTTACAAGAATATAAAAAAGAATGCAAGCAAAAATTATTAGCTTTCATAATTTTCCTTTAAAAAAAACCTGAATGCAAACAATGATTCCCAAGTTGAAAAGGAAATAATTCATACTGAATATAGCCATACAATTTATTGTAAGCCAATTATTAATTAGCAATTAATATTAATTATAATTATAATTTATTATTTAATTATAGCCATACCATTATTTATACATTATGTATAAATACTTCGGTATAACACAAAAGTGGCATATTTATTTACGAGTTTAATTTGTTATCTGATAGAGGTTATAACTCTATTTATTTATTTTAAAAAATTAATGTATCTGATTTAAATAAAGGTTATTCACCGTTTGGTATCGAGAGTACAGATAATCACGTGATGCATTCGTTTACATATTTGTTTACACTATTGCTTAGTGTTGATCATATATACGCTCTAAATTTATTTTAATTTTTAAAAAATGCCTCACTCTTGTGCAGCTTTTGTACTTACAAGAGTATAAAGAGAATGCAAGCACAAAAATAGTCGCTTTTATAGTTTTTCGTTTTAAAAAAACCTGAATGCAAACAATGATTCCCAAGTTGAAAAGGAAAAATTTCGTCCCTACTGAATACCCATACAATTAACAAAACAATTATTAATTATTAATTAGAAGTAATTGATATGATTATAATTATAATACATTATTTAATTATAGCCATTCCATTACTTACAGATTATGTACAAATACTTCCGCATAATACAAATTTGGTAAACTTATTTACGAGTTTAATTTTTTATCTAATAGAAGTCATAACTCTATTTATTTCTACAATTTATGTCTCTCATTTAAATGAGGGTTATTCACAGTTTGGTATCGAGAGTTTAGAAAATCACGTGATGCATTCTTTTACATATTTGTTTACACCATTACTTACTATTGATAATATATAAACTCTAAATTTTATTTTTAACATTTTCAAAAAGGCCTCACTGTTGCACAGCTTTTGGATGTATTTACAACAGTATAAAAGAGAATGCAAGAAAAAATTATTAACTTTCATAGTTTTCCTTTAAAATTAAACTCTATACATAGTACTATTAAGCATCATACTCAAAGTATAAAAATTTCGATTATATTATCAGGCACAATAAACTATTTCAGTAATAAGAATCTAATAAAAAAGGACAAAACCTGATCATTTTAAAGAAAAAAATTATTACCTTTATATGTACAGTATGTCTCTCAAAACCATAGAAAATACATTAGAAACATGAAAAAAACTACTAGTAATAATAAAAAAATATTAGAGCATAATAATTTTATATAATTATATCTATTACATTACAGTAAGTTTAACGTTTTATTACCATTTTGAAAATGTTTTAAATTCTCGGAGAAGAAATGAAACCAGTCTTGCCTCTTCAAATCTTTTATCCACAGCATTCACAATGTAGGATGTTTAGGAAAGCAATAAAAACCAATATTTTCACCTTTTTTTCACACGTTTAGTACAGAAAAACGTACAACAGCTTGTTACCATTTTCGAATAATTGACAAAATTAAAACCCCCAATAACAAGTACAAACAGTTAAAAATACAAATGTTTTGCCAAAGAGGAAGTTGCGTTGTAATTTTTTCTTTACCTGACACCGTGCACACATTCTCTATACCTCGCTCTTGTGCAGCTTTTGGATGTATTAACCCCTTCCGGTAAAATGACGAGTCTAGCTCGTCATTAGTTTTTCATTCCATACCGCACATTGACGAGCTACACTCGTCATGTGATTAAAGTTACTGTTAAATATGATAATTGATTTAGTTTAAAATTTCTAGTGTACTGAATTTGGCAACACTTTTATCACTTGTGAAAATCACAAGTCACTATTGCATATTGTTTACTTAGAATTTCTTGGTACAAGTCATTGCCAAATGAGTCAGAATAAAAGAAAACCTACTAAGAAATGCCGTGTGTGTTACAAGAATCAAATTAAAAGTGAGACTACTTGGCGGTGTAAACAATTAAGAATTCCTTTGCATTTTGTTTTGAAAAGTACCACTAGCTTGAAGACTATTATCTGTATACCTTATTAATGTTTTGCTTTGATATTTTCTTAATTTTACTGTTTCTAATATTATTTAACACTATGTAAAAAGTGGATTTTAATTAAGAATATGTAAGAATTGTAAAATGAAACAAGTTTTTTAAATAAAAATTAAATGGTTATTTCATGCACAGTTTTTCATTATTAAATCATACCGGAAGGGGTTAACAACTTTATAAATGAGCAATATACAAACGAAAAATATTAGCTTTCATTGTTTTTCCTTAAAAAACCTAAATGGAAACAATGATTACCAAGTTCAAAAGAAAAGATTTCTTCCCTACTGAATATAGCCAACTTTGCTCTGAACATTTTATTTTAGCTTATGTATATAATATATTTCAGTGTGTATCATATGTGATACACAAGCTTATAAAGCCTTAGATGTGTTTACAATATGTAGTGTACAGGACAGACAAAGGGTTGATAAAAAAGGATATTTTGGCATTAAAATCAAGACAAATAAAAGTATAATTATTAAACTAAAACATCATAAGTTATAGCATGTAAAATATATGTTATAAGATAAATATAGCAACCAACTTACTTCATTTACATTTGAAACAGTAATTGTCATATTATAGGCAATTTTCTTGTATTGTGCTTTGACTGAAGCTTGAATCACAAGAATTTGATTGTTTACCTGTAAACTCTTTCACAAAATTCGACTTGAATAACTTTGAGCCAAATATACCCTGCTTTAATACTGTGGATTGCTCATGTGATTCATTTTCGTCGTTTATTTTCAATATACTCTTTTGAATATTTTCGAAAGAAAAATCAAAATAGAGTAAAGGTAGATCAAAAATGAAAGAAGTCATTTCAATCTATGGACAATGTAAAATATTAAGGTAAAAAATTAGAAGTAGAAATTAGGCCAAACGTTTACCATTCATACTTTTCAATGGGAAAGCGAACAGGTGGAAAAAGCTAAACGCATGCATCGCGTGGTTGTGGCGTGCTTGTGCATAACACTCAATGACAAAATTATGATTAATTTATTTCTTTTATATTTTCGCTTTTAACAAATAAATGTGCTATGCAATTTTTAACTGAGTTTAATGAAGAAAGTGTTCTATTAAGGAAACAATATTGTATTCATATGTTGTTAACAAAACAACAAAATGAGTCATTTAGTTTGAAAGTGGTGTAAGTGTATTTTATTTTATATAGAGATTTTCAATTTTTGCACTTAATTAATTTGAAAAATATGAATATATGTTATTACACCAGAATTTATATTTTTATAAAACTAGTAATTTTATATAAAACACATTTTTATATAAAGTTCCTGGTAAATTTTATTCATTTTTATCATTAATTAATTTTTTGTCGAAATAAACTTACACAGCTTTCAAAGAAAATCTCTCATATAGTTTACATTATGCAATATGTGACTTTCTTAGTTAATATGTGCAATAATTACTTCGGTGATTTCGTTGGTAATCGTAACTCAGATAGAAAAGTTGAAAATTACGTAATATGTCGTTTATTAAACACAGTTTACTTTATTATGTTTAATAACTCTATTTTTATGAATTTTTTAGCATTTACATCACAATTTCAGGGATATTTTAAGAGTCATTTTCTATGCTATTGCACTTAACGATAGAATCAGCGATGCTTAAATCAGAGCTGATATTAGGAATCAAATTATCTGGTGAATATATTTTACTTAAAATTTAAGGCAAAACAACGGTGTAGCGACGATTAGTAGTTTGAAAAAAACTTACGGTTAGATGGAATTAAATTGAGAAATACACTGTAAATGCATGTTACAATTATATGACACCAATAGTTACAAAATACTTTTTTATCATTTTAAATTTATAGATTTTTGATAAATAATAATATATTACAAATTTTATTTGATTTGTATTCATGTTAATGTATCATACAGTTTTATAATTAAGATATAAATTGTAAGTTACTATTTCAATAATAACTGATAGTTTTATTTATTATATGTTCGTTAAATTTTGTGAAGTAATAATAATACGCAAAATTACATTAAACAACTTTCCTGCACTATATATTATTTTAACTACATGCGTTATCATTACGCACATGTACGTCGATTAATATAAAATAGTTCCTACAGCAACATAACAGCATATATGCCACATTCAACGTTGATTTTTTTCTGTTTATGTTCTAGATTATAATGATAATAAATCGCAGTAATTAACATAGCCTCAAGAGTGAATTATGATGCAAAACCTTTCTGTCTTAGACACCTTCTAACCTCTACTAATGCGGACTAATACTACTACTAATAAGGTTAGTATGAAAGATAACGGTGAAGGAAAGGATCCAGAGCAAGAAAATAGTAATGTACTTTAAAATACCACCATCGGAAAATGTTTATAACACACCATTTTCGTTTCCTTTAAAGAATGATCATTTCCGGGAATGTGTGATTAAAAATGTTTGATCCAGAACTGTAACACTGTAAAAGAAGTGGAAGGCCATCTAATCTAGGTCTATAGTTGACCTATCGAGAGATATGAGATAAATGAACAGGATCACCCTAGATAAGCTGCGTGAAGACTATCTCCTCCTAATCAGATCTCGAGAAGTTGTTCTAGACAGGTATATGTATGTTCACTTCACTTTTAATGTCATTTTTCAACTACCTTTCAAATTAGCTAGATATCTGAATTTTTTCACATAGGTTCAATTCCGACGGAAATACAATATCCATCAATGAAAAAATTCATTGAAGAAATATAATAACCCCTTGTTAAATTCAAAGTGCTTTTAGCATACTTGGAATCATCGTTTCTAGGAATATTTGGTGAAAAATATCTCATGAAGAACCTCAGTACTGCAAAAGAAGTGGAAGGCAATCTGTTGTCGGTCTATAGTTGACATAGCGAGACATATGGGATAAATAAACAGGATCTCCCTAGATAAGCTGGTTGAAAACGATCCGCTCGTAATCAGATCCCGAGAAGTTGTTCTAGACATCTATATGTATGGTCACTTCACTTTTAATATCTTTCATTTAACTTCACTTTTCAACTTCATTCCTAACTAGATAGAGATCTGAAATGTTTCACATAGGTTCAAATCCGATGACAATACAATATTCAATTATTAAAAAATGCATTGAAGAAGAAATACTATCCCTTTGTTAAATTCAAAATTTCTGGGAATATCTGATGAAAAATTTCTGATCCAGAACTGCAGTACTGCAAAAGAAGTGGAAGACCATGTGTTATCTGTCTATAGTTGACCTATCAAGAGATATGAGATAAATAAACAGGATCACCCTAGATAAGATGCGTGAAGACTATAGCCTCCTAATCAGATCTCCAGAAGTTGATCTAGACATCTATATGTATGTTCACTTCACTTTTAATCTCTTTCATTTAACTTCACTTTTCAAATACCTTCCGAACTAGCTAGAGATTTGAAATTTTTCACATAAGTTTAAATCCGATGACAATACAATATTCAATTTTAAAAAAATACATTGGAGAAAAATAATATTACTTTGTTAAATGCAAAATGATTACAGCGAACTTGGAATCATCGTTTCTGGGAATTTCTGATGAAAAATATATGATCCAGAACAGCAGTACTGCAAAAGAAGTAAGGCGATCTGTTGGATGTCTATAGTTGAGTTTCTCAAGAGATATAAGATAATGAACAGGATCACCTTGCATAAGCTGCGTGAAAACTGTTCTCTCCTAATCAGATCTCGAGAAGTTGTTCTAGACATTTATATGTATGTATTCCCTTTAAATATCTTTCATACAAGTAGCTAAATTTTATGTTTGCATCTGTCTAGAGCTAAATTTTATATTTGCATCTGTTATAACATGTAGTAAATATATTTTTCTCCTGACATCGTAAATAGAAAAATTCTTAAATAATTTTAATATTAAAAATACAAATATTATTCGAATACTAGCAAATGCAAATTTCTACATTCTTATAAAACAGTCAAATTTAATGTTATAAAAGCTATGTCAAAATTAAAATTCATAAAATAAAAGTACATATTATAATTTATTTTAATAATACTATTCACGATATAGAAAATTATGTGGTTTGTACAAACAAGCATTTGCATAGTGATGCCAAAATTAAAATAAGAAATTAGAACCCACATTATAATTCCAAAACATAAATGAATCCGAATGAAGAAATGAATTTTATAAAACGAATTATATAATAAAATTTCGCATAATAAGAAAGACAAAATGCATATAGAAATGTGCAGTCTGGAATTTTGATCTAAATTTCAAATATGTCTTAAAGCTGTGCATTCCTTTCAGACATTTATTTTCCATCTATACAGATTCAGAGTATTTGAATCATACCAATATGCATTGTAAAAGTATCGTTTTGCATCACACGAACAATTTAATTATCTCTTTTATTCCCAGAATCAAGAAATGAATTATTTACAGCTGAGATGTCTCTCAGAATTTCTTTCATATCATACAGGGCCTGTAATATTGAAGGTATGCAAAGTGTAAGATTATTTTCTTTTGATCCCTTAATCCTATTATCTATCTTTTTTGGTAATATACTTATCAGAAATTCTTTTGAAATACGTCAGTCAGGTTTCATATTTACAATGTCAAATCACATACATTCCTTAAACCTTTCCAGTCCCATTTTGAATATTTTAGAATAAATTTATATACAAGTCTATCGTAATAGATTCAATGTTAAAAATGGCATTGTCGCTTCAAGTGATATATATTTATAGATAAGAAATGTTTTCAACAGAATTTGCAGGATTTGAATAAAGATTCAAAGCTTAAAAGGTTTATTCAACCTTTTATTCAGGCAAGTTAAAATAAACAAAATAACCTATCAGATATCTATGAATTTCCATATTTACTGATATTTTGGATGTAATATCAACAAGGTAATTTTATGCTTGTTAAATATTATAAGCCCAGATTCAAAATTAATTCATATTTGACCTTATGACACTTTTTAATTTTACCTCATGTATGCATTTTACAACCTCCATTAGAACTGTAAAAATCATAATTTTCATTGTGCATTTTATACTAACTTTATTTTAAATTTATAATTTTTATTCCAAAACCAACAAATGTGGATTGATATACCTAGTCTTATAAATATATGCTTATTAAATATATCTTATTTAATATATGCAACTGTTTAGTAAACAGTTAAATGCACAAAATAACAGCGAGTATTAAAATTTAGATTAAAAAAAATAAACACATAGTGAAATATGTAGAGTTAACAACCAGGTTTTCTCATGGTGATGTCAAAACTAGAATAAGAAGTTCATTTCTAAAAGTTTAAATATATAAAATAATAGCGAATGATTAAAAAAAATCAGATAATAAACCAAAAAAACACATCAAAATTTGTGGTTTGTAATTTTGAGCCATTATTTGCTTAAAGTTAAAATTATTTCTAAAGCATAAATGTTTTATTTAATATTCATTTCCCATCTACCAGGTTTCAGAATAATTGAATCTTACCCATATTCATAAAACACGTGCAATTATTCCCCGACTAGGCCAAAATATATACTTGTAATATATCAAAATTATTCGATTTTATCTCTTTAAAAACATCCTGTCTTCCATTCTAATTACATAAAATCTTTTTTTCCAGCCACAATATGTGTTAATGAAAGGAATGTCTTCTACTTAAAATTCTTTCAGCAAATTTTCTAAAATTCTCTGTGTAATAGATGTAAAGTTTCTCTCCATTCAACACATTTTCCAGCTTTCCCCGGAAAATGGCTCAATTTTTACCTCTGATCTAACAGTAAAATTTGCTGACTAACTTTCTCGTCCTTTGGGAAAATTCTATACTTTTCGCTCTGGGGTAAACCTCTGTTCGAGCAAAGTTTTTTTTTTTTTCATATCATACCTTTGTCTTGAACTTGCCTCTGTAGAGCTTGTTCCTTATTGGAGTTGACCTCATTAATCCTCTGGCCAAGACGGAACCACTCGTAGGTCAGCAGCAACTTTATGTTGTCGTGGTTACGTCGTGGCAACTACGTCATTAGTATCTGTATGGCTACAGCTAGGTCAGAGGAGAATTATCCTTACCTTTGTCTGCCGTTGATTGACAAAAATGTCTTTATAGCAGCTCCTCAATAAAGTTTCAAAATGGTTTTTATGTTCAATGTGACCTGACTGCAATGTTATTAATAGTTTAGCTGCATAGGCAAGTAAAAAGAATAGGAGCTACATAATATGTTTGACTGGCAATTATTTTGCTGGATTACATACGGCTTTCTTTACTTCAAAGAACCTAGAAATTAAATAATTGCAGTGGGGATGTCTTTCAAAGTTTCTTCTTTCATATCATATCACCAATAATATTGAAGGTATGCAAAGTGTAAGTTTATTTTCTTTTGATTCCTTAATCCTATTATCTATATTTTTTACATGATATACTTATCAGAAATTCTTTTGAAATATTCAGGTTTCATATTTACAATGTCAAATCACATACATTTCTGAAACATTTCCAGTCCCATTTTGAATATTTCAGAATAAATTTATATGCAAGCCTCTCGTAACAGATACAATGTTAGAAGTGACATTGTCTCTTCAAGTGATATATATTTATAGTTAAGAACTATTTTCAACATAATTTGATATCTTTGAAGAAAGATTCAAATTTCAAGAGCTTTCTTCAATCTGTTATTCAGACAAGTTACAATAAAACATTATCATTGCAGATATCTATGAATTTCCTTACTGATACTTTAGGTGTAGTTTTTAGAAGGTAATTTTTTAATTTGTTAAATAATTAGTATAAGTACAAATTCAAAATTGATTCAAATGTTTAACTTATGACACTTTTAAATTTTACCTTACGCATGCCTTATACAATCCTCGTTAGAACTGTTAAAATGATAATTTTCTTTGTTCATTTTATACTAATTTTATTTTAAAAATATAATGTTAATCCACAAACCAATAAATGTGGATTGGGATAACATCTTCTTTCATATCACACAGGACCAATAATATTAAAGGTATAGAAAGTGTAAAATCATTTTCTTTTGATTCTTAGAAATACTGATTTCCCATCTACATAGATTTAGAGTTCTTGAATCATAAATATTTTCATTATAAAAGTATATTTTTCTTTCCTTACCCAAATTATGCAAAGATTTATTTTATACATAGAATCAAGAAATTAATCATTTACTGTGGAGACAGCTTTTAGATTTCCTTCTTTATTATCATACAGGACAAAGAACATTGGAGGTATGCAAAGTGCAAAATTATTTTCATTTTTTCCCTTAATCCTATGTTATCTAACTGTTTTAGATGATATACCTATCAGAAATACTTTTAAAATACGTCAGTCGGATTCCATATTTACAATGTTAAATCACATACATATCTGAAACAATTCCAGTCCCATTTTGACTATTTTAGAATAAATTTGTATACAAAGCCTCTGGTAAAACATCCAATGTTAAAAATGACAATGTCTCTTCAAGAGATATATATTTATAGAACAAAAATATTTTCAATCGTATTTGCAGGTTTTGAAAAAGGATTCAAAGTTCAAGAGATTTATCTGAACATTTTATTCAAACAAGTTGAAATAAAACAAAGAGACAGAAAGAGTTTAATATTGCAGATATTTATGGGTTTCGTTATTTATTGTTATTTTGAGTTTTATATGTTAAACTTCCTTTTATTAGAATATTAAATGCAATTTTAAATTTCCTTACATCAAATTTCCTCTTATTAGAATATCCTTTAATTAGAATATCAAATTGATTAAATTTTTAAAGTTAATATTTTATAATTTTATAATTTTACTTATTGCATTGAACAATCAAGCATTACAACAAGAAAAATTATAGTTTTATTATGAGCATAGCTGTAGATTGTTTTAATATAAAAATACATATTTTCTCCTAAAACCAACAAATATAAATTTAGATATCTACATGCTTGTAAAGAAATAAAATTTAATATAAACGAGTCTTTACTAAAAATGTAAATGTACAGAATGACAGCAAATATTAAAATTTAAATTCAAATAATAAGGCTATAAAACCAATGAAAAGAGCTTAATTCGAACAAGCAGGATTTAGAATGGTGATATCAAAACTAAAGTAATAAATGCACTTTAAAATTTAAATAAATAAAACAACAGTGGATAATAAAGTAAAATTTCAGAAAATAATGAAAAAATACATATTAAATTATGTGGTTGGAATTTTGACCCATTACTCATTTAAATTAAAAATTAGTTTTACGGGTTAGCCTCTTTTTATATTCATTTTCTATCTATAAGAATTCTGATTGCTTGAATCATGCCCATGTTCATAAAAAAGTGTTATTCCTGGTGTTGTCGTAATTATATACAGGTATTATTTTTTTTTACTTCACAGAATTCAGAAAAGAATACAGTGAAATATTCTATAAGTGTTTTCTCTTTCATATCAGGTAGGTTCAACAATTTTTAAGGTATATAATGTGTGAGATATTATTCTAACCCCTTAATCCCCTTACCTATCTTTTTTAGATGATATACTTATCAGCAATACTTTTGAAATACGTCATTCCGGTTTCATATTTACAATGTCAAATCACATCTCTGAAATATTTCCAATATTATTTTGACTATTTTGGAATACATTTGTGTACTCTAGCGACAGATTTAATCTTGTAAATGACATATTCTCTTCAAGATATATGTATTTATGAGTCAAAAATCTTTTTCATAGTATTTGCAAACTTCGAAAGAAGATCTGAAATTTAAGAGATTTATTTGAAGTTGTTATTCAAATAAGATAAAATTAGAAATAGCGAGAAATTTTTGGTATTTCAGATATGTATGTATTTCTTTATTTGTTATTATCTTTGGTTTCATGATGTAATTTAAATTTTATTGAATAATTAGAGAAATTCCAAATGTAAGGTAATTCATTCTAAAACATTTAACAGTATTACTTATGAAATTTCTGTAAACTTACCTTACTTTGGCGTTGAAATACGAAACAATATAATTGGAGTATTATAATTTCCAATGTGTATATTTATATTAACTTATTTCCTTAAATGAATTTTATTTAAATTCAATTTACTGTTGATATTATAAATAACATTTTTCGTCTGTTTTATTTTAAAATACAAACTTCACCTGACACTCAAAATACGTGGATTAGGATTTCAACATTTTTATGTAGACATCAAATTGAGTATCAGCAATGTTTCACCAAAATTAAATGCATATAAAAAACAGCTAATACTAAAGTGTAGTTTCATATAACACAGCTAAAAACATATAATAACCTGTACAAAGAAGGTGTTATGATATATATATATATATATATATATATATATATATATATATATATATATATATATATATATATATATATATATATATATATATATATATATATATATATATATATGGGTCAAAAATGTTTTTCATAGTATTTGCAAACTTTGAACAAAGATCCGAATTTTAAGAGATTTATCTGAAGCTTTTATTCAAACAAGTTAAAATTAAAAATAAAGAGAAAACTTTAGTATTTCAGATATATATGAATTTTTTTATTACCTTTGGCTTTATAATGTTATTTAAATTTCATTGAATAATTAGGGAAATTCCTTTGTTCAAAGTGCAAACGTTGAACAAAGATCCAAATTTTAAGATATTTATCTGAAGCTTTTATTCAAATAAGTTAAAATTAGAAATAGAGAGGAAATTTTGGTATTTCAGATATGTATGCATTTCTTTATTTATTATTACCTTTGGCTTCAAAATGTAATTTAAATTTTATCAAATAAATAGAAAAATTCCAACTGTAAAGTAATTCAATCTAAAAAAAAAAATTAACGTATATGTATGATATGTATGAATTTTTTTATTTTTTATTATTAATTTTGGCTTCAGAATGTAATTTAAATTTTATCAAATAAATAGATAAATTCAAAATGTAAAGTAATTCAATCTAAAAAAATTAACGTATATAGATGATATGTATGAATATCTTTATTTATTATTACCTTTGACTTCAAAATGTAATTTAAATTTTATCAAATAGAGAAATTCCAAATGTAAAGTAATCCAATCTAAAAAAATAACGTATATGTATGATATGTATGAATTTCTTTATTTATTATTAATTTTGGTTTCAAAATGTAATTTAAATTTTATCAAATAAATAAATAAATTCAAAATGTAAAGTAATTCAATCTAAAAAAAATTAACGTATATGTATGATATGTATGAATTTCTTTATTTATCATTACCTTTGGCTTCAAAATGTAATTTAAATTTTATCAAATAAATAGATAAATTCCAAATGTAAAGTAATTCAATCTAAAAAAATTAACGTATATGTATGATATGTATGAATTTCTTTATTTATTATTACCTTTGGCTTCATAATGTAATTTAAATTTTACTCAATAATTAGAGAAATTCCAGATGTAAAGTAATTCAATCTAAAATATTAACACTATTGATTATAAAATTTCTATAAATTTACAAAATGTATGCATTGAACTACAAAACAATATAATTAGAAAATTCTAATTTCCACTGTGAATATTTATATTCGCCTGTTTTTGTTAAATTAATATTTTAAAATTCATTTTACTGTTGACATTATAGAAAATATCATTTTTATTCTGTTTTATTTTAAAAATACAAACTTCACCTGACATGCAAAATGCTTGGAAATGATTTCAACATTTTTATATAGAAATTAAATTGAATTTAAGCAAAGTTTTCACCAAAATTAAATGCATAAAAAATAATTCTAAAGTGTAGTTTTATATAACACATATAATAACTTGTGATTTGTACAAACAAGGTGTTATGAGGTATATATTTATGTGTCAAAATTGTTTTTCATAGTATTTGCAAACTTCGTACGGAGATCCGAAATTAAACAGATGCATTTTTATTCAAACAAGTTAAAATTAGAAATAGAGAGAAATTTTTGGTATTTCAGATATGTAATTCTTTTTTTATTTTTACATTTGGCTTCATAATGTAATTTAAATTTTATTGAAAAATAAGGAAATTTCTAAATGTAAAGTAATTCATTTTAAAACATTTAACACAGCTAAACACATATAATAACGTGTACAAAGAAGGTGTTATGAGGTATATATTTATGGGTCAAAAATGTTTTTCATAGTTTTTGCAAACTTTGAACAATGATCCGAAATTTAAGAGATTTATCTGAAGATTTTATTCAAACAAGTTAAAATTAATAATAAAGAGAAAACTTTGGTATTTCAGATATGTATGAATTTTTGTATTACCTTCGGCTTTATAATGTAGTTTAAATTTCATTGAATAATTAGGGAAATTCCTTTGTTCAAAGTGCAAACGTTGAACAAAGATCCAAATTTTAAGAGATTTATCTGAAGCTTTTATTCAAACAAGTTAAAATTAGAAATAGAGAGAAAATTTTGGTATTTCAGATATGTATGAATTTCTTTATTTTTTTTACCTTTGGCTTTAAAATGTAATTTAAATTTTATCAAATAAATGTCGAAATTCCAAATGTAAAGTAATTCAATCTAAAAAAAATTAACGTATATGTATGATATGTATGAATTTCTTTATTTGTTATTAATTTTGGTTTCAAAATGTAATTTAAATTTTATCAAATAAATAGATAAATTCAAAATGTAAAGTAATTCAATCTAAAAAAAATTAACGTAATAATAAATATAACTAATGGCTTATTATTATAATAATAAATATAATAATAATAATAAGCCAAAGGTTATAATAAATAAAGAAATTCATACATATCATACATATACGTTAATTTTTTTTAGATTGAATTAGTTTACATTTTGAATTTATCTATTTATTTAATAAAATTTAAATTACATTTTGAAGCCAAAGGTAATAATAAATAAATATATTCATACATATCATACATATACGTTAATTTTTTTAGATTGAACTTTACGTTAAATTACATTTTGAAGCCAAAGGTAATAATAAATAAATATATTCATACATATCATACATATACGTTAATTTTTTTAGATTGAATTACTTTACATTTGGAATTTCTCTATTTATTTGATAAAATTTAAATTACATTTTGAAGCCAAAGGTAATATATTTCATATCATACAGTACCAATAATATTGAAGATATGCAATGAGTAAAATTATTTTCTTTTGATCCTTTAATCATATTATCTATCTTTTTTTAGATTATATACTTATCAGAAATGCATGAAATACGTCAGTCTAATATCATATTTACAATGTCAATTCACATACATATCTGAAACATTCCCAGTCCCATTTTGAATATTTTAGAATAAATTTATATGCAAGCTCTCGTAATAGATTCAATTTTAAAAATGGCATTGTCTCTCCAAGTGATATATATTTATGATTAAGAAATATTTTCAAATACTTTGAATAAAGATTCAAATTTCAAGAGGTTTCTTTTTAATCTTTTATTCAGACGAATTACAACAAAACATTAACTTTGCAGATATCTATGAATTTCCTTACTTACTGATACTTTAGGGGTAATTCTTATCAGGTAATTGTTTTTGCTAAATAAATAGTATAAGCTCAAATTCAAAATTGATTCAATTTTTTACCTTATGACACTTTTTAATTTTATCTTATGCATGCCTTGTACAATCTCCATTAGAACTGTTAAAATGATAATTTTCATTGCACACTTTATTCTAGCTTTATATTAAAAATTTAATGCTAATCTAAAACCAAAAAATATGGATTGGGATTGTTTCTTCTTTCATATTATACAGGACCAATAATACTGAAAGTATACAAAGAGTAAAAATATTTCCTTTTGATCTCTTAATCATATTATCTATCTTTTTAGATATACTTATCAGAAATTCTTGAAATACATCAGTTAGGTTTCAATGTAATAATGTCAAATTATATACATATCTGAAACATTTCCAGTCCCAATTTTAATATTTTAAAATAAATTTATATGCAAGACTCTCTTTATAGATTATATGTTAAAAATGGCAAAGTCCTTTTCAAGAAATATATAATTATAGAACAGAAAAGTTTTCAATAGCATTTGCAAGTTTTCAAAGATATTTATTTGAACCTTTCATTTAAATAAGTTAAAATAAAAATAGAAACAGAAAAATTATAATATTTCAGATATCTATTGATGAATTTTCTTTTTGTTATTTTGGGTAATAAGGTAATAATTTTAAGATATTTTTTCATTTCTCAAATAATTAGTATAAGACCGAATTTTAAATTGATTCACATTTTTACCTTGTGGAATTTTTAAATTTTACTTCATATAAGTATTAAACAATCAATCATTACAACTGAAAAAATTATTATTTTTACTGTACATTTCATATTCTTATTTTATTTTAAATTAGAAAGGTTTTCTTAATACCGACAAATGTGGATTTGGAAATCTTAGAAAGAAATTAAATTTAATTCAAGCAAAGCTTGCATTCAAAAAGTAAAAGTACAAAATTATAGTCTGTTATATATAATTCAGTTCACATTAAAACACTATAACGACATAAAAAACCTTGTGCAAAAATCCAGGCTGTCGATTGGAGACATCAAAACCAAATTAAAAAAGGCATTTCCAAAAATTTAATGAATTAAATAACAGTGAATGATATCATGAACTTAAAAAGATCTTAAAAAGATTTCTAAGCTGTAAATATTGATTAAAATATTGATTTAAATATTGATTTCCCATCTACACAGATTTACAGTACTTGAATCATACCAATATTCATTGTAAATGTATATTTCTTCTTGCCTTACCCAAATTATGCAAAGATTTATTTTATACATAGAATCAAGAAATTAATCATTTACAGTGAACAAGTCTTTTAGATTTTTTCCTTTATTATCATACAGGACCAAGAACATTGAAGGTATGCAAAATAAAAGATTATGTTCATCTTTATCCTTAATCCTATGATATCTAACTGTTTTAGATGATATACCTATCAGAAATACTTTAAAAATACGTCAGTCGGATTCCATATTTACAATGTAAAATCACATACATATCTGAAACAGTTCCAGTCCCATTTTGACTATTTTAGAATAAATTTGTATACAAAGCCTCTGGTAATACATTCAATGTTAAAAATGACAATGTCTCTTCAAGAGATATATATTTATAGAACAAAAATATTTTCAATCGTATTTGCAGGTTTTGAAAAAGGATTCAAAGTTCAAGAGATTTATCTGAACATTTTATTCAAACAAGTTGAAATAAAACAAAGAGAGAGAAAGAGTTTAATATTGCAGATATTTATAGGTTTCCTTATTTATTGTTACTTTGAGTTTTACATGTTAAATTTCCTTTTATTATAATATGAAATGTAATTTCAAATTTCCTTATATCAAATTTCCTTTTATTAGAATATCCTTTAATTAGAATATCAAATTGTTTAAATTTTTAAAGTTAATATTTTATAATTTTATAATTTTACTTTGTGCATTGAACAATCAAGCATTACAACAAGGAAAATTATAGTTTTATTATGAGCATAGCTGCAGATTGTTTTGATATAAAAATACATATTTTCTCCTAAAACCAACAAATGTAAAATTGGGTATCTACATGCTTGTAAAGAAATAAAATTTAATATAAACGACTCTTTACTAAAAATGTAAATGTACAGAATGACAGCAAATATTAAAATTTAAATTCAAATAATAAGGCTATAAAACCAATGAAAACGCTTGATTGAACAAGCACGCTTTAGAATAGTGATATCAAAACTAAAATAATAAATGCACTTCAAAATTTTTAAATAAATAAAACAATAGTGGGTGATAAAGTAAAATTTCAGAAAAGAATGAAAAAATAGAGAGCAAATAATGTGGTTGGAATTTTGACCAATTACTCGTCTAAATTTAAATATAGTTTTACAGGTTAGACTCTTTTATATTTATTTCCAATCTATAAAGATTTTGAGTGCTTAAATCATGCCCATGTTCATAAAAAAAGTGTTATTTCTTGCGTTGTCGAAATTATATACATATTATTTTTTTTTTACTTCACAGAATCCAGAAAGGAATTAATTAAATTGAAGTTTTCATAAGAGTTTCCTCTTTCATTTCAGGCAGGTTCAACAATATTTAAGGCATATAATTGTGAGATATTATTTTGACCCCTTAATCCTATCACCTATCTTTTTTAGATGATATACTTATCAACAATACTTTTGAAATACGTCATTCCGGTTTCATATTTACAATGTCAAATCACATCTCTGAAATATTTTCCAATATTATTTTGACTATTTTGGAATACATTTGTGTACTCTAGCGACAGATTTAATCTTGTACATGACATATTCTCTTCAAGATATATGTATTTATAAGTCAAAAATCTTTTTCATAGTATTTGCAAACTTCGAAAGAAGATCTGAAATTTAAGAGATTTATTTGAAGTTGTTATTCAAATAAGATAAAATTAGAAATAGCGAGAAATTTTTGGTATTTCAGATATGTATGTATTTCTTTATTTATTATTACCTTTGGCATCATAATGTAATTTAAATTTTAGTGAATAATCAGAGAAATTCCAAATGTAAAGTAATTCATTCTGAAACCTTTAACAGTATTACTTATGAAATTTCTGTAAACTTACCTTATTTATGCATTGAACTACGAACAATATAATTGGAAAATTATAATTTCCAATGTGTATATTTATATTAACTTATTTCCTTAAATGAATTTTATTTAAATTCAATTTACTGTTGATATTATAAATAACATTTTTTGTCTGTTTTATTTTAAATTACAAATATTCACCTGACACTCAAAATACTTGGATTAGGATTTCAACATTTTTATATAGACATCAAATTGAATATCATCGATGTTTTACCAAAATTAAATGCATAAAAAAACAGCTAATACTAAAGTGTAGTTCATATAACACAGCTAAACACATATAATAACGTGCACAAAAAAGGTGTTATGAGATAAATATGTATGGGTCAAAAATGTTTTTCATAGTATTTGCAAACTTTGAACAAAGATCCGAATTTTAAGAGATTTATCTGAAGCTTTTATTCAAACAAGTTAAAATTAAAAATAAAGATAAAATTTTGGTATTTCAGATATGCATGAATTTTGTTTATTAACTTTGGCTTTATAATGTAATTTAAATTTCATTGAATAATTAGGGAAATTCCTTTGTTCAAAGTGCAAACGTTGAACAAAGATCCAAATTTAAAAAAAATTTTCTGAAGCTTTTATTCAAACAAGTTAAAATTAGAAATAGAGAGTAAATTTGGTATTTCAGATATGTATGAATTTCTTTATTTTTTATTACCTATGGCTTTAAAATGTAATTTAAATTTTATGACATAAATAGAGAAATTCCAAATGTAAAGTAATTCAATCTAAAAAAAATTAACGTATATGTATGATATGTATGAATTTCTTTATTTATCATTACCTTTGGCTTCATAATGTAATTTAAATTTTATTCAATAATTAGAGGAATTCCAAATGTAAAGAATCAATCTAAAAATTAACATTATTGAATTTAAGCAATCTACGAAACAATATAATTAGAAAATTCTAATTTCCATTGTGAATATTTATATTCACCTATTTTCATTAAATGGATTTTTTAAAATTCATTTTACTGTTGACATTATAGATAATATCATTTTTATTCTGTTTTATTTTAAAAATACAAACTTCACCTGACATGCAAAATGCTTGGAAAGGATTTCAACATTTTTATATAGAAATTAAATTGAATTTAAGCAATGTTTTTACCAAAATTAAATACATAAAAAACAACATCTAATTCTAAAGTGTAGTTTCATATAACACATATAATAACGTGTGGTTTGTACAAACAAGGTGTTATGGGGTATATATTTATGGGTCAAAATTGTTTTTCATAGTATTTGCAAACTTCGTACGGAGATCCGAAATTAAAGATATGTATTTGAAGCTTTTATTCAAACAAGTTAAAATTAGAAATAGAGCGAAATTTTTGGTATTTCAGATATGAATTTCTTTATTTATTATCACATTTGGATTCATAATGTAATTTAAATTTTAGTGAATAATTAGGGAAATTCTAAATGTAAAGTAATTCATTCTAAAACATGTAACAGTATTACTTATGAAATTTCTACTAAATTTAACTAATTTATGCATTGAAATATGAAACAATATAATTAGAAAATTCTAATTTTCATTATGAATATTTATATTCACCTATTTTCCTTAAATGAATTTTTAAAATTTATTTTGCTGTTGATATTATAGTTATCATTTTTATTCTGTTTTATTTAAAAAATACAAACTTTACCTGACACTCAAATTACGTGGATTAGAATTTCAACATATTCATGTAGAAATGAAATTGAATATAACCAATGATTTCACTAAAATTTAAATACAAAAAAACAGCTAATATTAAAATATAGTTTCCTATAACACAACTAAACACATAGAATAATGTGTAGTTGGTACAAATAAGGTCTAGAAGATTTCTCGATCAGTGTAACCCTCTGGATTTGCCTGATCACAAGGGGGCGTTCTCCAATGTAACGGAACCTTGAAACCATAGTTTTTCAGCATTGTTGTTCTTTCTTTTAGTAATAGTGATGAACTTAGAATCGGATCGATTTGATCGGCCACTTTTATAGGTATTTTTTGTTAAACACTTAATTTTAACTTCGTACTTGTCTTTAGTCAGTGTCAGTGTTCTTACTGGAACCCTTCAGTTATAATGACATTTCAACTGTGGTTTATTTTCTGCATAAGGTGATATACAATATAAAATCAGGTATACATTCACTAAGATTCAAATATATAATATAAGAGTCGTTGATAAAATACAATTTAAGATAATAAAACAAATGCACATAAAATATTTTCTTTGAAGCTTAGAACATCTATTCGTTTTACAGCTAGCTTATCTTCACTTTCAGATATTATTTTTCCATCTACAGAAATTCAGAGTAGTTTAATCACATACCCATATTTATAGATAAGTTATTATTAATTTTTTTGCTTTACCTACACTAGATTTTGATTTATTGTCCTTACAGAATCCAGAAATGAATTAATTTCAGTCTTTAAGAGTATATATTTTCATATCCGACAGGTTCAACGATATCGAATTTTTACAAAGTGTAAGATTTTATTCTTTTGATTGATAAATCAAATTATCTATCTTTTGCAGATGATTTACCCATAAAATGTATTTTCCAAATTCACCAGTCAGGGTTTATATTTAAAATTACAGATAGTATACCTTTCTAAAAACTTTCCAACCCTAATTTGACTATTTTGGAATGCATTTGTGTATACTCCATGTACATTTAATCATAAAAATGACGTATTCTCTCCAAGAAATATATATTTATGGGTTAAAAATGTTTGTTATATCATTTGCAGGCTTCGAATAAAGATCTAAAATTAAAGAGATTTATTTGAAGCTTTCATTTATACAAGTTAAAATTATAAAAATAGAGATAGTACCTGATAACATAAGGATCTATGAATTTCCATATTTATGATTTAATTTTAATTTTATTATAATTTACTAGAAATCCAAATTCAAATTGGATTAATTCTTAAAATTTAACCGAATTACTCATGATATTTCTATAAATTTACCTAATGTACACACTGAACGACCAAACAATATAATTGGAAAGAATTATAATTTTCAATGTAAATTTGAAATCACCTTATGTTTCTTAGATGAATATTTAAAAATTTATTTCACTATTGATATTACAGGTAATATTATTTTAATTCTGTCATATTTTAAAAATAAAAACTTTATCAGATATCCAACAAACGAGGTATAGGATTTCAGTAATATAATAAATATAATTTTTTTTTAAAATGCGGAACAGCCTCTAGGGGGCCAAGGCTTACTGTGCCAATCTCCGTTTTCTTGACCAAAGGCCCTGGGGTGCGAAGTTTCCGGTTAGGTGGTCAATCTTAAGATAAAAATAATACATAATAATAATAGCAATAATAATAGAAATAATATTAATAATAATGACATAAAATATAATAAGAATAAGAATAAAAGAATTAATAACATTAATAATAATAACATAAATATAATAATAATAATAAATAATAAAATAATAATAATTTATAATAATACATTATAAAAATAGAAATCAAATTAAATATTAACTAGAATTTCTCCATAATCTAAATACATAAAATAGTAGTTCGTATAAAAATGCAGTTTTAAATAAAAAGAATAAACACATAGTATAATATGTTGTTTGTACAATCATGGCGATATGGTATTCAAAATAAAATATACATACCAAAAAATAAAATGGATGAAATAACAGTAATTCATAAAACACAATTTTGGATAAGTAAAAAGACATATAAAAATGTGCAGTTTAAAGCTCTGATCATCTATTCGTTTATGTTTTAAAATCCTTTTCACACTTTAGTTTCCCTTTTAAAAATTCATTTCCAATCTACAGGGGTACAGAGTACTTGAATCATAACCATATTCATAGAAAATGTATTTTTTTTTTCTTGCCTTACCCTAACTTTATATAGAGATGTCTTTTCTTCACAGAATCCAGAACTGAATTATTTACAGCAAAGTCGTCGTTCAAAGTTTCTTCTTTCATATCAGGCAGGTTCAACAATATCAAACGTATACAAAGAGTAAGATTTATTTTTTTATCTCTTAATGCTATTATCTATTTTTTCATGTTATAATACTCCAGATTACTTTCTAAATACGTCAATCAGGATTCATGTTTACAATGATAAAACATTTATATTTTTGAAAACTTTACACTCCGAATTTGACTATTTTCAAATACATTTTTGTACTCTCCATGTATATTTAATCTTAAAAATGACAAAATGACATATTCTCTACACGAGATGATACAAAATTATATTATGAAACCCAAAGCAATAACAAAAATTTAATTCCACAGATATGTGTAATATCAAACATTTTCCTTCTCTTTTTAATTTTGCTTTTTTTTAAAGAGAGTTTCAAATAAATCTCTTAAGTGTTCGAACTTTAAAGACTGCAAATGATACGAAAAACATTTTTGACCTATAAATATATATTTATAGGTCAAAAATGTTTTTTGTATCATTTGCAGTCTTCAAAGTTCGAACATTTAAGAGATTTATTTGAAACTCTCTTTTAAAAAAAAGCAAAATTAAAAAGAGAAGGAAAATGTTTGATATTACACATATCTGTGGAATTAATTTTTTGTTATTGCTTTGGGTTTCATAATATAAATTTAGTTTTAATGATTAATTAGAAAAAATCCAAATCCAAAAGTGATTATTGTTAAAATTTCCAACTCTCACTTATGAAATTGCTATAAATTTACCTAATGCATGCATTGAACAAGCGAACGGTATACTAAAAAAATTATGATTTTAACTGTGTTCTCGTAACTGAAAGGTTAACTAAGATCCGCCGTGTTTTCTTAAGGTGACTGGGGTACATAAAGTATGTTAGTGGTCACAAAGTGCTCTAAGTCTTCAATCGATACCTCTGGGTATGGCAGACAAAACCAGGGGTCTTCTACTTGGCCCCTGCTTCTAAATTACGAGGACCTAGTGGGGGTAATGTTATTAAGAGCCGAAGTATACCTTAAGCTACACGTAATTCGGATGGTGCTGAATGAAGAACATGTTCTCAGACTTTTCCAGACGTTAGGATAATGTCTGCATCGACTGCTGCGTTGGAAAAAAAATTTCACTGTTAATTTTATAGTATATTAAAACATTAAATAAACAAATTCCAAAACTTATTTTACTATTAACATTATAAATGGTATTATTTTTAGTTATTTTTAGAACAAAAAAACATGGATTAGGATTTCAACATTCTTGCATAGAAATCAAATTAAATATAAGCTATTCTTTCTCAATGTAAATCATTTTAAATGTATAAAATATCAGCTCACATAAAAATGTATCTGTCAATAATAAGAATAATCACATACTAAAAAGTGTGATTTGTTCAATCAAGATGATATAAAATCTAAGATAAAATATATACCCAAAAAATGGAAATGCACAAAATAACAGTGTTTGATAAAATAACATTTCAGATAATAATAGAAAATACACATAAAAATGTGCAGTTTATAGCTTTGATCATCTATTCGTCTAAATTTAAAATCCGTTTTACAACTTAGCTTCCCTTTTAAATATCCATTTCCCATCTACAGAGATTCAGACTACTTGAATCATACCCATATTCATAGGAAATGTATCATTTTTTCTTCCTTACCCTCTACATATAGATATATTTTCTTCACAGCATCCAGGAATGAATTATTTACAGAGAAGTCGTCGTACGAAGTTTCGTCTTTCGTATCAGACAGGTTCAAAAATATCAAACGTATACAAAGAGTAAGATTTATTTTTTTATCTCTTAATGCTATTATCTATTTTTTCATATTATAATACTCATCAAGATTACTTTCTAAATACGTCAATCAGGATTTATGTTTACAATGACGAAACATCTACAATTTTGAAAACTTTGCACTCCGAATTTGACTATTTTGAAATGCATTTTTCTACTCTCCATGTATATTTAATCTTAAAAAAGACAAAATGGCATATTCTCTTCAAGTTATATATATTTATGGTTCAAAAATGTTTTCAGCATCATTTGCAGTCTTCAAAGTTTGAAAATTGAAGAGATTTATTTAAACACTCTCTTTAAAAAAGCAAAATTAAAAAGAGAAAAATATGTTTGATATTACAGATATCTATAGAGTTCCATATTTAATAATACACTTTATGCATAACGTAAATTTAGTTTTACTAAATAATTAAAAAAATACGAAATCAATAAGGGATTCATTGATATAATTTTCCTGCATCACTTATGAAATTTCTACTAATTTACCTAATGAAGGCAATGAACAAGCAAACGAATTACTTGCAAAAAATTTAAATTTTCACTGTTAATTTTATACTATATTAAATCATTAAATAAACATTTCAAAATATATTTTATAATTAACATTTTAAATAGTATTATTTTTAGTTTATTTTATTTATAAAATACGGGTTTTATCCGAGAACAAATAAACATGGAGTAGAATTTCAACATTCTTACATAGAAATCAAATTAAATATAAGCTAATATTTCTCAATCGTTTAAATGTGTAAAATAGCAGCTCATTGTAAAATGTAGCTGTCAATAATAACAATAAACCCATACTATAAAGTTTAGTTTGTTCAATAAAGATGATACAAAATCAAAAATATATATTTATATCCAAAAATGGAAATGCATAAAGAATTTGATAAAATAACATTTCAGATAATAATAAAAAAATACGTATAAAAATGTGCAGTTTTAAGTTATCATCCATTCGTCTAATATTAAAATCCGTTTTACAGCTTAGCTTCAATTTTTAATATTCATTTCCCATCTACAGGGATTCAGAGTACTTGAAAAATACCCATATTCATAGAAAATGTATCGTTTTTTCCTTCCTTACCAAAACTCTATACATAGGTGTCTTTTCTTCACAGAATTTAGAAATAAATTATTTACAGTGAATTCGTCGTTAAAAATTTCTTCTTTCATATCACACAGGTTCAACAATATCAAACGTATACAAAGTGTAAGATTTGTTTTTTTTATCCTTTAATTCTATTATCTATTTTTCATGTTATAATACTCATTACTTTCTAAATACATCAGTCAGGATTCATGTTGACTATGATAAAACATTTACATTTTTGAAAATATGCACTCTAAATTTGACTATTTTGAAATGCATTATTGTACTCTCCATGTATATTTATTTTACAAAATGATAAAATGACATATTCTTTTCAGGAGATTTATATTTATGTGTCAATAATGTTTTCCATATCATTTACATTTTTCAAAGTTCGAAAATTCAAAAGATTTATTCAAACTCTGTTTTGAAAAAAAGCAAAAATTAAAACAGAAAAAAAATGATATTACAGATGTCTATGGAGTTCATTATTTCTTATTGCTTTGGGTTTCATAATGTAACTTTAATTTTAGTGAGTAATTAGAAAAATTATAATTCCAAAAGTGATTTTTTGTTAAAATTTTCAAGTATCACTTATGAAATTGCTATAAAATTACCTAATGTATGCATTGTAGAAGCAAACGGTATAATCATAAATGTTATAATATCAACTGTGTTCTCTTATGTGAAAGGTTAACTAACATCCGTTATGTTCGCTATAAGAGACTAGGGTACGTAAAGTATGTTCGTGGTCACAAAGTCCTCCAAGTTCTCAAACAATACTTCTGGGGGTGGCAGGCCAAGACTGGGGGTATTCTGCTTGATAACTGCTTCTAAATTACGCTGACCTAGTGGGGTAATGTTATTTGCAGCCATAGCATACCTTAAGCTATATGTGATTTCGGGTGGTGCTTAATGACTAAAAGATTAGCAGCCTTGTTAAAGCTTTAGGATAATGTCTGTATCACCTGATGTTTTCGAAAGAAATTTTCACTGTTAATTTTATAGTATATTAAGACATTAAATAAACATATCAAAGTTTATTTTACTATTGCCATTATAAATAGTATTATTTTTAATTATTTTTAGAACACATAAACATGGATTAGAATTTCAACATTCTTATATAGAAATCAAACTATATATAAGCTAGGCTTTCTCAATCAATTAAATGTATAAAATAGCAGCTAGCAGAGAATTGTAGCTGTCGATAATAAGTATAAACACAAACGATAAAGTGTGGTTTGTACAATGAAGTTGATATAAAATCAAATATATATATATATATATATATATATATTTATATATATATATATATATATATATTCCAAACAAATGGAAATGCATAATATAACAGTATTTAATAAAACAACATTTCAGTCAATAATAAAAAAATACTTATAAAAATGTGCAGTTTATAGCTTTGATCATCTATTCGTCTAAATGTAAAATCCGTTTTACAGCTTAGCTTCCCTTTTAAATATTCATTTCCCATCTACAGGGATTCAGAGTACTTGAATCATATCCATATTCATAGAAAATGTATCATTTTTTTCTTCCTTACCCGAACTCTATATATAGATATCTTTTCTTCACAGAATCCAGAAATGAATTATTTACAGCGAAGACGTCGTTCAAAGTTTCTTCTTTCATATCAGACAGGTTCAACAATATCGAAAGTATACAAAATGTAAGATTATTTTCTTTTGATCTCTTAATCCTATTATCTATCTTTTTTAGATGATATACTTATCAGAAATACTTTAGAAATACGTCAGTCAGGTTTCACATTTACAATGACAAATCACATATATTTCTAAAAACATTTCAGACCTATTTTCACTATTTTAGAATAAATTTGTATACAAAGCCTCTCGTTATGGTTTTAATGTTAGAAATGATATATTATCTTCAAGTGATATATATTTATGTGGCAAAAAATGTTTTCATTGGTCTTTACAGGTATCGAATAAAGACCTTAAACTGAATATTTTTATATTAATCTGTCATTCAACTAAATTACAATTAAAAACACTAATAAAGAAAGCATTTTAATGCACACACATATACATATATATATATATATATATATATATATATATATATATATATATATATATATATATATATATATATATATATATATATTTCTGTTATATATTTAAACGAATATTAAAGTGTTTTCTCAAAGTTATTGGTCTGAATTCCTTAATTTTTAATTTTATGTACTTTTATATTTATTTTCATTTTATATTATCATTCAATCCACAAATCATCGTGCCCTTCTCAATAATTTTTTAGTTTTGCTTGTCTTGGATAAAAAAAATTGTTAAGAAGATTATTTATACCATTTTCATTTTGGAAAATTATTTAGTTCCTGATACCACGATATACTTTTAAAATTATCGATATGCAGGGCAGAATAAAAAAAAATTAAACTAACTTATTCTTAAAAGAGCTTTTTTAATATAGATATAAGTTTTGTTTAATCTGCATATCAAATTTCCTATAAATAATCTTCATTCTGTAAACGGATATTTATTATTTAAAAAAATAAATAAACATATTATATGGAAATTATGAGTTATCTTGATATGAATTAAGATAAATTTATGGTACAACTACAATTCACTGTAAAAGAACAAAAAATATATTTCTCTTCTATTTTTTCGCAAAATTTTATTTTTTTATGTTTAAAAATTTGTTTTCTTAGTACATTTGTATTTTAATTTCAAACGTGCATCACATGTTTTAATACAAATACTTCATCTCAAACGACGAATTTGTGTGTTTGTAAATTTTTGTTAAATAAAGGAGTTATTTATATATAAGTTAAGATGCATTTATGTTATATAATTCATGTAAAAAGAACAGGAGAAATATATTTCTCTTCAAGTTTTCGCAAAGTTTTTTTTCTATTTATGTTTAACATTTTGATTTATTAATAAATTTGTATTTATGTTTGGCGATGAATATCATATATTTCTATACTAATAAGCCAACTTAAAATACAAATTTGTTTTATGATAAACGTTTGTTTACTAAATTAGAAACCCAATGAACAAATAATTTTAAATTTATTTAGAACAGAAAATTAAGTAAAGTAAAAATATTTTTCGGTTGTTAAACATTATAATCATTTAACTTGATAGATGCCGCTATAAGATAGAATCTTTTTATTATACATTAAACGCTTTTCTTTCCCTGTACAAAAATACCTTAGTACGTTTTCATTAAATAAATTTAAAATACAAACTTGAAAACTATGTGATGTTTACGAAATGGGAACGATTTTCAAAGTGTGAACTGAACAGAAAATTTACAAGTGATATTTGCATTTTATTTTATATTAACTAAAAGAATTTCTGAATATTTAAAATGCAATCAGTATTATATAGAGCAAATTACTTTTTGAAGTAATTTAAAATTTTCAAATAAGATTATGATTATTGTAATAGATGCTGTTAAGATTTTTTTTCTAGACAATCCTCGATTTAATCCATTAATTACTTTTACATTAACACGCTCTAAGAAATAAATCCGTGGAGTACATTGTATGAACAAAAGTTGACTTATGATGTAATACATGAGATACTGCAAAAAATGCTGTTTTATGAAGCTCAAAATCAAAAATCGGACATTAATTACCGAGATGAACTGATAAAAAAAATGATGCCCCGAAAGTGATTAAGCTCTGAAGATATTTTTATGTTTCGTTTAGATCATTTATTAAAATAATACAACCTAGAAGTAAAGGATGAAATTGTCCGTTTAAGATTTATAGATTGATGGCTGTTGCTTTAAAACTGATCTTTTAACTTGAATTGATGGAAGATAATATGAACAATATTCACTCTTCAATTTTAGTTTACTTTATCACACCAAAATATAATGAGATATGTATATACTGAATAAATAAATATAACTAATATTCATGCTGCTAGTGACGTCCAGAAGGCATACATGGTTTACCTAGATTACTGTTTTTAAAAGACAAAACTAGCTTTGAACCATAAAGAGAAAAAGTAATTGATAATTTTAATGACTCAACATATAAATTGTGCATTAATTCTGTGATTTTTAGGCATACAAGTGTCAGTTTCTCCAGCAGATTTTTTTTCTTTTAATTTTTTTGCCGAACTCTGGCCGATTGGTTAGGGCACTGATCGTCGGTACCTGAGGTCGTGTGTTCGAATCCCACTATGGCATGGATGTTCGTAGCAGTTCGGAATCGGCTTTAAGCAGTAGGTCCCGGTCTCATTAGCCCTCGTGCGCAAAACAGTAGACCATAGCGCTCCAAACCAAACCAAAGCAGTAGATTTTTTACTCAAGCTAATCGGAAATAAGTATAAGTTTTCTGACTCGGGAAAGATTGTATATAACTTAGAATTATCACTATCCAAACTGCACGTTTCATTGAATTTTAGACTCCATAAGAACAACGAATAAAATTTTGTACTTCCAAACGAATTGGAAAAATTGAAACTTTCGAAATAAAAAAGAATAAATGTTGCATAATTTTGGGGAGATCATACATAATGATTTCTACAGTTCTTATACAAACACCACTGTAACCTAAAATTAATTAATCTGTGTGCTCTTTCAATGCATATTTTGTCAATTAGTTTTATCAAACAGGTTTTTATATTGTATTTTACACCTGTATTCATTCATTTGCATTTGTTTGATTTTTTTAAATCTTACTGTTATCTCAATAGCAATTTTTGCAAATACACATACGTGATATTTAACCAACTTTATGTATTAAATATTCAATCTTTGGTTTACAGCATTACTGCAGTTGAAATAATATTTTCTGATTTTATTTCAGAGCATATTTATAGAATGAACCTCAAAAATCTTCATATACCTTAAAGTTATTTTATTTTCAAAGAATATTTTTTTTGCACAAAGTTTGGTACAAAGGGAAACATTATGAGGTTTACTTTTCAAGTACTTTTATGGAAAACAATATTTAGTCTTAAACATATTTCAGTCTTAATGAAGTTTACTAGACTTATACTGATCAGATTAATGCGAAATATTATTTGTCACACACATATATATATATATATATATATATATATATATATATATATATATATATATATGAGGTTCGTATGATACATTCTTATTAACCTAGACGAAATCAATCGATGAGATATATCCAACGGCCTTGCAAACGTAATACATGAAGGCAAAGCACCTCAAATTCCTTACTCAAAGTTTAAGTTAAAGTTATACCCGGAAAGGGACTCCAAGATCAAATACTTTAGTAAGCAGAAACTATGAATTAAGGGATTGCTTTTGATCCATCTTTTCTGCAAATGGATTAGAGTCGTAAGTGCGCAAGAAAAAAACTTACTAGATTTAAAGATAAACACCTCACCGGCAGTATGCAGTTTCAAAGTAAAAAAAAAAGAATGACATTAAATCATTATTCTTTGGGACAACTTTAAACAACAGTACAGCAGGTTCTTGAGTACGGAACTTGCACGAAAAATAGCTACGGATTGTTTTGACCTTACCACGAGGTAAAATTCCTTCCATAGTTTACTCAATTAAGTGTAGATCCCGAAAGTTAGTCAATGTTTACCAGTTGAACCATCAAAATATGTCTGAAAATTTAAACTTGAGCTTAAATTATAATAAACATATTGTGAAGAGAAGCGAAATGAATACTATGATATCCGACAGCTCATAAGTTTTAAAAAATAAATAATGATTGAGTGCTTTTACATTCCGATATTAATCCCTTTTACTTAAATTCATTTATGCTAATAACAATTATTTATAAGAAAATCACTTTAAAACAAATAAATATAGTCTCCTGAGTTATCGGTAATTTTAACTAACTTATATGATGACGCAAAAAATAATTTGATTTTTAATAAGAGCGAATAATATAATTCGAAAATAATTAAAGACATCACAACCAGAATTTACACTCAAAGCTCATTACGCATTTATCCAGTTTATATTTTTAATTAGATTTACTTTAGATTACGTATATACGCACATATTTATTCCAGTTACAGAATGCATGTGCGAGCATTTAAGCGTTTTAGTTAATCCCTGCCTTCGTTGATAACCGTCTTAATGAACCCATTGAAAAAGCCTATCACTCGCGGTTTAGCCCGTATTTTGATAAAATCGGCGTAATTAATCTCCTCTCTGAATTCGGAATTCCCCCATTGCCTGACATCGCAGATCAATCTGAGGGCGCTAAACGTGTGGGGCAATTGATAATGATGATTCTCGGCCTGACAACGTAATCGTAATGATGTCAGGGGATCCGAGCGGCCGATCCCGAATGTGGATGTGACACAAAGATAGAAGTGTTTGCGCGTCATTGTTCTGACGCCTCCTAATGATACATCCCAACAGCTGGAATACGTTTATGCTATAACTTACAAGAGAAGTCTGGACTATCTTCTAACGACTAGTGGGATTAGTTTCGAATATGTGCATACAAATAACCACAAAAGATAAATAGTTGTATACAAATCATTATATTCGCATTTTCCGAGTCCCACGAATAGTTAGATGAAGATTTACATTTAATCGTTGGATTAAATTAAATGTAATATATAATTATTTTGTGAATGACCAAAAATGTTAACACTAGACGTACTTGTTAAGCCACTTTAACCCAAAAGCTCTTTCGAGTCCAATTGTCTGAAAATTACTATCGAAATTGAGATATAAAGTTCTATACTTTTCATGATTGTATACCCATAAAAATCAGTTTAAATATAATATTGAAGAATGTGTGCTTATGCGAAAAACGGTTTATTACTAAGCGGCCAAGTGTGGAAACAAAAATATAGATGTATTTCTTCTAACTGTATAAAAAATATCTAATTTTCTTGCCCAAAATGCATATGAACTATGTAGAAAACAATCATTCACATTTTCAGAGTCTCTCAAATAGTTAAATGATTTACATTTAATAATTGGTTTAAATTAAATGGAATATATAATTATTTTGTAAAGCCCTAAATTTTAATACTAGATCCACTTGTTAAGTCATTTTGACTCAAAAGCTATTTCGCTTCTAATTGTCTCAATTACTGTCAAACTTGAGATACATTTCTTGACATTTCATGATTGTATACCCATATAAAAATTTTAAATATAATATTGAAGAATATGTGCAAACGGCAAATAGGGTTCATTACTGAGCTTCCAAGTGTAGAAACAAAACTGTAGATGTAATTATTCTAATTGTAAAATACCGATGAGTAGAAAATGTACAAAATATATATATATGAAATTTTGCTTAAACTGCACATGGACTACGTAAAAAACAATCATTCTACTCATATTTTTTGAGTCCTACGAATAGTTAAATGAAGATTTACATTAAATAGTTGGATTAAAATAAATGCAATATGCAATTATTTTGCAAACCCTAGATAATTTAATACTAGATTCGCTTATTAAGTCATTTTGACCAAAACATTTTTCCCGTCCAATTGTCTCACAAACTTCCTATCGAAATTGAGATAAAAGTATTGATTTTCCATGAATGTATATCCATAAAAATCAGTTTAAAAATAATATTAAAAAACATGTACTCTTCCAAAAAACGAGTCATTACTACGCGGCCAAATGTGGAAACAAAAATATAGATGTATTTATTCTAATTGTAAAACACCCATCAGTAGAAAATGTATAAAAATATATATAATTTTGTTTTTGCCTAAACTGCGTATGAACTATGTAAAAAACAAAACTTATATAAGCATTTTCCGAGTCCCTTGAATAATTAAATGAAGATTTACATTTAATCATAGGATTAAATTAAATTCAGTATATAATAATTTTGTGAATACTGAGAAATGTTAACACTATTCACTTGTTAAGCCATTTTAACCCAAAAGTTATTTCGCGTCCAATTGTCTCAGAATTACTATGGAAATTGAGATAAATTTCTATACTTTTCATGATTGTATACCCATAAAATTAAGTTTAAATATGATATTTAAGAATATGTACACATGTAAAAAAATGTTCATTACTATAGAAGAATACGGAAATATTATATATATTAGAATACAGAAATAACTTTATTTTGCTAAGAATAATCTTGATTTTACATTATTTACTTCTTACTCTTAAATAAACTAAAAATTCCTGGAAATATTGGTTTGGAAAAAATATTTTTAAAGATAAAAAACCTTAAACGATATTAACAAAAAGAGTCATCATCAGATCGTAGTTTATCTTACACACACACACACAACACACACAACACACACACACACACACATACATATATATATATATATATATATATATATATATATATATATATATATATATATATATATATATATATATATATATATATATATATATATATGTGTGTGTGTGTGTGTGTGTGCTTTTGCTTGCATATAATATACATTTTACATTATGGTATATATATATATATATATATATATATATATATATATATATATATATATATATATATATACATATATATATATACATTATATATATATATACATATATATATATATATACATATATATATATATAATATATATATATATATATAAATACATATATATGTATATGTATATATATATACACTTATGGGTATGTTTGTGTATACAGAGAGAGAGAAATTATTTAATATTAACATTATTTAGCTTTCAACGTTATATAGTTTCTTTACCATTCGGCAGAATATGCAAATTGCATGTTATGAGATTTCAATCTACTCATCCGTATTTACTATCTGTGATATACGCAAATTACAGTCAACTGCCAGAATCAGATTCGTCTAATAAGCTTGTACACTACTTGCACGGGTCTGATAAGCCCTGCTTGACAGTGATGAAAATCGTACTTTAAGACATGCTGTGTTTAAAGGATCCTTATTGGCCTATACTTCTATTAGAAATCTATTATTAAGAAGCTTGGAACTTGCAAAAGTATGACATGACTAACAAATATGAGTCTACTACAAGTAATATGCGAATAAATCGAAACATTAAAGTCAAATAAAATATTGTAAGTTAGTAACATTTGAACTGGTGTTTTAGTTTCTGCATTCAAACCTCGTCGGCAGTGCCTTGAAACTTGTGACATCGAGAACATGGTATATCACAGATACATATTTGTATTTTAGCAATTATCTTGATTTGTATTACTTTAATAATTCTTTAATTACTAAAATAACTATTCAAAGATTTATTTTCATTCTATTTTTTTCTTTTCTGTTTATTTTAAATTTGCTCTTTCTTTCTATATAAAATGCTATATTCTAAAATATATAATAAGTAATTATACCACTAAATCATAGACAAAAGACACTGTTTTGAACAAAATAATGTAACATAAAATCACATAACATAGAAATGACAAAGTAAATCCATTATACTTTAATTCTAGCCTAATTTTAAGAATGTTGGCTCGTTATTTCTGGATGTATGTAGCAAATATAATTATTGGATTAAAGCAAAATTATTTCTTGAATCTACATTTCTTTTTTTTCTTGACTTCAAGCAAACATTTTCTGTTTTCTGTTTAGATATTGGAAAATATTTCTATATTTTCTCAACAACAATTGCAGATGGTTTCGATACAGAAGTTCTTTATATGTCATTACTTTTGTGTTTCATAATGTTTCATTCACAGATGAAATAATTTTCAGTAAAAATTTAAGTTTGCCATTCAATGAAGTGCAATTTGCTCTTTAGGAAAATCTCTTTTATTCGACTAAATGTTTATTAAAACATTAAAAAAATGTTCACAGAGTATTAATTATATACGCAACAACTTAAAGCATTTTCACACGTGAAACTGTACTTTGAAAAACAGATTCAGGCTGGTTTTTCTATCCTCGTTGAAGAATACACAGATTTCTGCTGTGAGATCGAAAATGTTTTTTACGAAAAAAGGAATTGCCACATGTCAACCACAAATAAAATCAAATCACTTTACATTTTTTTAAATTAAACACAAAACAAAATCGATTTAAGGTTATGTGGATTTCATGCGACATAGGAAAAAAATCAACCAATTCCTTTTGGTTACCTAGTGGTAAAACTTTTAACATTATACGAGGTTTAATACGAGAGATTCACATATTCTTTAATTGGAAAAGTAGTTCTAAAGTATTGCTATGTCAAAATGTTTTTTGTTGATTCATAATAAGGCCTTAAGTATCACTAGTTAAACCCGTTCCTTCCTACTCCCGTCAAAATTACCTGCTAGTATACTTGGTATTTAGTTCTGTTACAGAAAATAAATACTAAAAGAGAAGTTTCAGAACTTTTTACTCTGAATATAATTTATTTTTTAAAATTTTATTAAAATTTCAGGTTTGAGACAACAGCTAATACTATCACGAAATACACATAAAGCATATTAACAGTATATCGGAAGTACTAAAAATTTCCTTTTCGCTATCATCAAAATTTCGGTAAGGTTTCGACCATTAATGGAGCATCCGATACATTTGGTTTTAATTATTAAAAGGAACACAAAAGAAATACGTACAGAAAGATTAAAAACTATCCATTTCTTACACCCGTAAGTCTTGTATTTGTTATTTTACAAACTAAAATAGAAGCTATTGTCTACAATAGAAGACTATTTATAATATAACAGAATATATTTGTTTTGTTTTAAACTAGATCTCAGCATTTTTAACCTTCTTAAATAAAAATTCTACACATTTTTACCGTTTTGTGAATGTTATGCTATTGTTATGGGTTTAATGCAAAATGATTTGTAAAAGTCATAAAAATAAATAATTATCTTTTGAATAAATATATAATTTAAATAAGAAAAAATTGGTTTAATTAGCACACAAAAATAAAAGTAAAGTAAAAATATGTAGTTATTTCATAATTTCTTAAACTATTACTACATTAGTTCCGATTTATTGGGATCAAATCTTAATTATCTTTCGTATATTAGAAGTATCTTAACATATAATGGACGGTAATTGCCAAAGATTTAAAAAAACTCAAAACTTTTGCAAAAAAAAAAGAAAATCTTTACGCTTTGCATTACTACAAAATTATTTTTTAAAGCACCTACTAGTATTGATAATACAGTAATTGTTTTCTCAATCACGTCATATGGAAAAGAAAAAAATTACATAAAATGGAAGCTGAAGGTAATTCTTTTTCTAATTTCTAAACATTTAAATGTATTTAAATGTTAAATAATGTTAAAATATAGTTAAGGAATTAAAAAGTAAAAGAAAATTATATCATAATGTAAAAAGAAACTAGAATCTTCATATTGTTTTAAATGATACATAGAGCATAATATCATATATAGTTAAATTCTGGTATTAAAATATTGTATTCTTTAATATTACAAAAGTTACCCTAGGGCTAAATAAATAATAAAAATTTATGCTTTAAATGTACCCTTTTTAATGATAAAATTTAAAATTTAATTTTTTTAATTGGTATAAAATTACTTTAAGATTAGAAACATGCTTTACTCTAAATTAATAGAAGACGAGAAATTTGTTAGTTCGAAAATTCGAATGTAACTTTACTTCATATACTTCAGTAAAAGAGTAAAACTCTACCGTTTACAATAGCATGATCTATTTATATATTCTAAAAGAAGCACGAATTGTATGCCAATATACATAACGTATTTAATATTTTTTATTAATATTTATAACACTTATCAACTAATCTCAGATATATCTTAAAAGAAACATCCATTTGGAAACATTGTAACTTTTTTTTATTGTTATACCAAAGAAAACGTTTAATACCTTGACAAACAAAAACTGCTTCCGTGTGAACATCTGGTGAAAATGGGTATCTGTAAAGGAACACGAAAAGGTAATGGGAACAAATATAAATTTCAGATTGCAAAAACAATTGAGGATTTGAAAAAATGTATAAAAATGAATTAACGTAAGACTAGGAAAAATAGCAATTTATATTTGCTTGGATGGGTAACGTTAAATGTGTGAGCAAGACAGACAGGGCTTACAGATAAATACAGATAAATAAATAATTAATAATAATTAATAAAAAAATATAAGAATGGGAAAAATAGCAATTTTCTATTTGCTTTTATGTTAAATGTGTGAGCAAGACAGACATTACAGATAAATACAGATAAAAAATAATTAATAATAATTAAAAAAAAATATAAGAATAGGAAAAATAGCAATTTTCTATTTGCTTGGGTGGGTAATTGTTAAATGTGTGAGCAAGACAGACAGGGCTTACAGATAAATACAGATAAATAAATAATTAATAATAATTAATAAAAAAATATAAGAATGGGAAAAATAGCAATTTTCTATTTGCTTGGGTGGGTAATGTTAAATGTGTGAGCAAGACAGACAGGGCTTACAGATAAATTCAGATAAATAAATAATTAATAATAATTAATAAAAAAAATATAAGAAGGGGAAAAATAGCAATTTTCTATTTGCTTGGGTGGGTAATGTTAAATGTGTGAGCAAGACAGACAGGGCTTACAGATAAATACAGATAAATAAATAATTAATAATAATTAATAAAAAAATATAAGAATGGGAAAAATAGCAATTTTCTATTTGCTTGGGTGGGTAATGTTAAATGTGTGAGCAAGACAGACAGGGCTTACAGATAAATACAGATAAATAAATAATTAATAATAATTAATAAAAAAAATATAAGAATAGGAAAAATAGCAATTTATATTTGCTTGGATGGGTAACGCTAAATGTGTGAGCAAGACAGACAGGGCTTACAGATAAATACAGATAAATAAATAATTAATAATAATTAATAAAAAAATATAAGAATGGGAAAAATAGCAATTTTCTATTTGCTTGGGTGGGTAATGTTAAATGTGTGAGCAAGACAGACAGGGCTTACAGATAAATACAGATAAATAAATAATTAATAATAATTAATAAAAAAAATATAAGAATAGGAAAAATAGTAGTTCATATTTGCTTGGATGGGTAATGTTAAATGTGTGAGCAAGACAGACAGGGCTTACAGATAAATACAGATAAATAAGTAATTAATAATAATTAATAGAAACAACATAAGAATGAGAAAAATAGCAATTTTCTATCTGCTTGAGTGGGTAATGTTAAATGTGTGAGCAAGACAGACAGGGCTTACAGATAAATACAGATAAATAAATAATTTAAGTGGGGGAAATATTAATAGCATTTATATTAATATGGCTTCAAAAGATCTGCAAAATTGCAGAATGCTTCATAATATATTAATAGCTTTGATTTACAAACATTTTGGGCTTATTGGGATATTAAAGTGAAATTATTGCAATCGAATGATTATATTTTTATATGTTTCTTGTTTAAATTTATTTGATTAATAAAACATTAAATTTCGTATTTGATATATTTTTTAACTTACTTACGATTTTTCGGTGTTTAAGACGCATAATATTTTTTTCTAAATTATTGGACATTTCTTTTCAAAGTAGATTATAACAAGAGATATGACGTTTTAGTATATTGAATGTTTACATGAATTACAATGTGTTCAATGCAGAAGCACAACAATAATAAAATAAAACATTGTATAAACTGAAATTATTATTTTATATAAAAATAGTAGTTAAAGTAATTTAAAATGAATACTCAGTTATGTTTTTAGATTTGGTCTAAATTTGACATAAAAAGTAAAGCTTCAAAGGTAGTTAATACATATACGAGACAATCACTTTTAAGATATTTTTAAATGAATATCTTTTAACGTAATATTTTTTATAAAAATGTTTTCCATTTTAACAACAATTACTTTGGTAAATTTTAATACCTACCTATTTTAAGCAACATCATTTGTTTAGCTGAGATTAAGAATGCATTTAGGTCTGGTAATTTAATTTAGAATTTCAAGGATCTAGATTAAAGGTTTATGTGTACTTAATACAAACATAAAATACTAATTATATGACATTTTCAAAGATGTTTTAATATTGCAGTTTTAGTTTAGCATCTAATTATTTATGTTTGTGTGCGATTGAAAACTAAATAAAACATATGTCCTCTATCAATCGAAAATTTCCCAAAGTCTATTTTAAGTATTGTGATCCAAATTTTCTGGTTTATAGTTAGTTTATAGATTTTATTTTAAATCCATATTAGTTTTAGGATATTTTTAATAACTAGAGTATATTCTACTTGAATTATGTAAGTATACATATGAAATACGAAATTCTTTATCCTGGGAAACATTTTCATTTTTTAATGAAAAAAAAGGACTCGGTTTTGGTTGCTAACCTCTCAATTAGTAATATTATTTCTGACTATTGCTACCAAATGTAGCAATGTTGTAATCTATTAGCGCTATAAATTACTTCCTTATATCCAGATTTGTTAGAAGTTTCTATTTAACACTCTTAATACAGGGAGTTATGTTTACCCGGGATATGAAATGAAACGTTAAGAACAAATATTAAACAAACCATTGGTAATAAGCATTGGTTTTTTGTTTTTTTTTTCAATTAAAAGCAAACATCATAACGGGAAATTATCTGAGGTATATAATCAGTCCGTCACTTACATTAAAAAATATGGTCTTGCATTTTCAGCTTAAGGTGATTGAGAATCATTAGTATTAGGCTCTTTAGCTCAGTGTTAATCAATAATTAAAATACTAATTTATATGTGCATCTTTTATTAAAAATTCTTTAAACAGACTTAGATTAAAATTATTTAATACAATTTTTTAAACAGTACTAGCAAAACGAGTACTCTTAATATGAGTATGCTTAATCACAATTTTGGACATTTAATAGCTTCAACACTGCTGTAAAATCCCATCCACATACAAAACAAAACCACAGAATGCCACGTATACCACATGTAAGCTACATACTTATCTTACCTCGCAGCAAAAAGACTCTTCCTTTGTAAGTCATACGAATGCGGAGTGACGCGAAGAACTGATCCTTGAAACAACAACCCTTATTTTAGACCGCAAGCTAATCTTTGCTGTCAAAAGTAAGGGTTGTTAAGATTTTTCAAAACAAGAACTACGAAAATGGATAAAAATCCAATGTGCCACAGGTCGTACATCACGATAATGTCATCTAGGGCTTGCAGAGGCTTGCGGGGAATCAGCATTGGATTAAAAAACTGTAACAAAATGAGTAAAAACGTCAATGAAGTACGCTAAAATGTCGCAGACATGCATCGGCCAGATCGTCCTAGTGTCAACGATGCAGAAGTGCAAGCTGTTGCAGCACTAATGGACAGTGATCGATACCAAAAGATTCGTAAGCTGGCCCGAAAGACAGGATTTGAGCATACGACTATGCTGCACATTCTAAAGGAACGCCTGAGCATGAGAAAAATTCTACACTTTCTGCAGAACGCCCCTATAATTCTACATGACAATGCTCGGCCACATACAGCGCAAGCTGTGACTGATTTGTTCGATTGATGAGGCTGGGAAGTGCTTTACCATCCAATATGCCCCGCAGATCTAAGCCTTTGTGACTTAATTCCTATACGGAAGAAACCACTTCTTGTCCTTCGCTTCAGAACTGTTCCAGAGATTCTTGGGGCCGACAGGTCCATTGGAACTATCAACAGAACAGGCACTGCTACAGATGTTCTGTGACTTCCACATTGTTGGAAAGAGTTATACACAGTGCTGGTGACTATATTAAAGGACTGTAAAACATTGTGACTTCTATCCCTTTTGTATTCCATAAAAATAAATAGTTGCCACTTTTAAATTTCTAACACTTGTATTAACT
>CM063511.1:99792570-99827570 GCA_032207245.1 Pardosa pseudoannulata | reverse complement strand
TTTTTGCTGACGGGCTGTTAGCCAAGTCTTGATTATAGACTATGAGAGTCTAAGGAAAGAAGGTTTCTCTTCCTTTTCCGCCCAAGTTACATGATCAGCAATCAACTTCATCTCGTTCGAGAAGCAGGGAAAGCAGTTTACACCTGTTATCGACATCAGATGATTTCCTTCCAGTGGACCTTTGTATACCCATTTAGCCAAGATCCTTCAATAAAAGAGGAAATTTAGTGCACTAGTTGTGAGTGGTCTCCCTAATCACGTGAGCACTTCGTCTCTAGGTGATACCTAGTTAATTCGTTAAACTATTACACACCCAAGCAAAATATTTGTAATCAACATTTCCCGAAACGCGAAATGCCTGTTATTCCCCTTGTCCAGATGTGAGCAAAACAATACCTCAAGGTCAACTCACAATGTTAGGGGGAAAGAAACACTCAGTGGGAACAGAAAGATAGCTAAATATTTTGTTGTGGTGGTAGTAGAAAGTATTTCAAAGCACTTGCATAATATTGTTAACATACTTCCCTAGAAGTGTAAATACCTGTTTTAACTCTGTATCTAATAAAGTTTTTAATTCTGAGTCCCCCCCCTTTCCCTGCATTCACTCTGTATGGGAGAGACTCTGATTAAAGTTTTCCACATCTACTCTCCGCTGTTTGTGGTTTTGGACTATTTCTGGAATCCAACTGCCCATTGTGCAATATATTGCCAATTCTATAGTTTAACGATTTACATCTGGTGCCCTATATATTTAGCTACATAACAACTTTTATTTTTTTTAACCTTGAAGTTTTTGTTTCTAAATATTAGATACAATAATGGATACACAAGTGGATATTATATTATTTCAAACTGATGATGGTTTTTTTTCACACTCGTTGTTATTTTTTGCCCACTTAACTACTATTAACTTGTCTATCAATTCTTTGTGTAACGAAATTAAAAGAATTCTAAAGTTAAAATAGATATAGTACTGTAAACAAAAACTAATTCATCTCTCTTTTTCCAGATATTTGAAGCAAAATCATTCTTAAAATACTGCTTTAAATATAAATTAACATATCTTCTACGTATTGAATAGACTATGTTATTGTGATACACAAAACAAGTATTTTTTTATGAATTTTTCTGTCATTTTCTAGATGGATAATAAATATCTTTACAGAATTTTTATTCCTTATACATACTGAATTCACTTCCGTAGTTTAAAATTGTTATAAAAATAAATAAAGGGATTTACTAAGGATGTCATATAACAGTCAGCTTGTTGAATATATTTAAGTTGGCACTAGAAATATTTAGACAAAGTAAATATGAGATTTATTTATTTATAAGGTAGTCTACTTTAAAAGACGATTTCAAAATGTATATAGTCAACAATTTTATCTGGAATCTATCCAACAAAAAATAAATGAATTTAATAATAATATTCATAAACTTCGTCTGTACAGACATTTCACTCCTGTTGCACTCTCTTGTATTAGACTAATGTTTTAAATATTAGAAATATCTTTTTTGTTCTTTTTTTCACTCTTCTGTATAAATCGAGATAAATACAAGAGAAACAAAGATACCACATTTGGGATAAATATGAGTAGATCTTCAACTTTCTCAACTTCCGTTATGTAGATAAAACCTAGAAATCAGAAAACATCGGTGGTTAAATTTTCGAATCTTGCAATAAAATAAATTTAAAAATATATGCAGCAGCTTCCCCTTTATATCAGCCTCTCTTTTTGTCAAGGCATTCAAATTATATTATAATTAATATCAAGTCCTCTTTATTTTCGATATAACTTCGCAGTAGTTACAAAAAGCGATTCTAACAGAAGGTAATGTAGTATAGAAATGTTAAAATTTGAATGAAAAAGGGTGATGTAATCATATACGGATGAAGGCTTTTAAAATCAAGTTCTATAAAATTAAGTTTCTATGAATATGGTAAATATTTTCGAAGATATCAATGGTCTATAGATTTGAAATGATAATAAAAAAAATTATTTCTTTACATATTTATAAATTACTTGCTTACTCAAAGTATTATCAATGATAATGATATAAATGTTTATAAGATGATTATACAATTATTCTTTAGAATTCTGTTTTGCTTTAAAAGTTTCAATAATTATAAAATGATAAGCTGAATTTTAAAACGAAGTTTGCTTTTAGTTCAAAATGTAACACGATACTGAATGCATAGAATATTTTAATATTTATAATTTAACATTTTTGATTATTTTTAAAATATTTTGTTTCAATTTTTAATCATTTAATTGACTACATTTTTTTATGTACATAAATATACCTAAAATGCTAAACTTTATCCAAGTAAGATAAATTATCTTGATTTCTTTTATACCTATTACAATTTTACTGTCGATGCGAATTGGTGATGGATGTTACAGTGATGAGATTTTATATTTTGTAATTTTAGATATAAAGTGTCATTAAATTCCAAATTCAATCCCTATAGATATTTTGAATATGGTTGATAATATAATGAAAAATTGTTAAAAATTATTGAAAATTAAATAAGTGGAATGTTTATTAAACTTCCATTTTTATTAAATGAAACTGTTAATAACTTACTGAAGAAAGTTTATTTTCTTATATCACCTGTAAGTAATGATATTATTTTATGATATTCAAAATATTTAGATAAACATCTTTAAAAAATCCCACAAGGTTACCATGTCTTTAAAAAATACTTTTTAGATATTATAAATAATTTATGTTATCAAGAATAATGTGTATGGGGTCGTTCATTCCAATATATTCCTCACATGGCAAATCTCTAAAAAGGTTAACGGTATATTTCCAGTATTTAAACTACCTCTGCATGCACACCTTTCTTCCATAAGCCTCGAACTTCTATGAAAATAAACCATGGAAAAAATAAAGTTTTCTATAAAGAAATCATCTTGTTCAAAATATTTAAGTTGACACTAGAAAAATTTAGGAAAACTATTCAATCCCTAAATATTAAGTTTTAAAATCGCTTTCAAAATAAATCTAAAGTCTAATGGATTTTCTGGAAATCGTCCAATTCAGAAATAAATTCACTCAAAAATAGACGATATACTTGTTAGTATTATAAATATATCTTTATATTGTATACTCGGCAGTAATATGTTAGTAGTTAATATTTAACCTGTCAGAAAAGCAGTTTTATATTTATGCTTGCATTACTCCGAGACCTGTATTACAGTCATAAAAGATTATGACAAAAACTTTAATTTAACCGTTTACCCGCCAAAGTTCCAATAATGTAACACATTTTTTAAAATAAAAAATTACATGTATACGAATCTTATCAATATCGCTTTTACATATAATTGAACATGACAATATAAAGTAAAATTTACAAAATGTTTTATTTTGTTTAGATAATTATTTATTTTTTATGATTTTTCAAATTTTACTATATTTTGTCAATTTTACTCTCCCTTACAATTTAATTTACAAAACTTCCAGTTTAAATAGGAAAAATGCAATACTTTAAAACATATCATTAGACAACATATCCCACTGGTATACAACAAAAGCAAAATATTATTTTTAAATTTTAAAGGTAAAATTTACGTTTTTATGTCTCTGTTCCATTATTGTAACATTCAAGGGTTCATTTTTTCCTTTATGTGCAAAGCATTGTATGATATTGCAAACATTACTTTCTTTTGCAATCTGATAAGAATAGCAGCTTTTCTAAGGAAAATAAATAGATGAAGCTGCAATACTTCAAAGGATTATAATATTGATACTTGACATTGATGTTCCCTTTAGTAAATTCATTACAATAGAAATTATTTTTGATAGGGTGGCTGAACATGAGTGTGGGGGGAAATCACCAGTGCCTTTGGAGACAAGTGGAATTTCTCATAAAACGTGTCTTATTGTTTATGTGCATATGTCATTTTTCATTTTTGTCCAAAGCATTGTATGATATTGTAAATATTATTTTATTTTGCATTCAGATAAGGATAGCAAATTTTCTAAAGAAAGCAAACAGATAAAGCTGCAATACTTCCAAATTATTATAATATTGATGCTTCACATTGATGTTCATTTTAGTAAAGTCATAACAATAGAAATTATTTTTGATAGGGTGGCTGAACATGAGTGTGGGGAGGGGGTTCACATGTGCATTTGGAGACAAGTGGAATTTCACATAAAATGTGTGTTTTTGCATATGTTTTCTGAAATAGCTATCAATTTCCTTTGATAAAGTTTTTCTTATTAGTTTTGGACCGTGAAAAAGGTGCATACGTGCTTTCTATATGTTTCATTTATAAAGTTTTCAAAAATTTTACACCATGTCTGAAAGATTCCATACGATACAAGAAGATCTGGCCCTTCTATAAACTCTTTCTGATTCTGATTTGGAAAAAGTACAGTTATTTGCCAGTTAGAGCCCGATGAACATGGTGATATAACTGATGAAGAAGACATTGATGAAAATAATTTAGATAGTGTTACGCCAATTGATGAGTGTGAAATGGTCTACGTCAATTTAAAAAAAGATGTAAGTACTCCAAATGAAGACAAATTTCAGAAACCAGGTCCAAGGGCCAAGAACAAACGAAAAACCGAAAACCCTGTAGTAAAATAGAAAAAAAGGGAAATTCAATAATCCAACAGAATCGGAAAAACCTGTACCTATATTGCTTAAATTCTATAGTGTCATAATATTTATCAATTGTACATCATTTAAAGTTAAATAAACTAAACACTTAATATTAAGAAGTTGTTGTAATTATCAGACTTTAAATAATTTTTTATCATGAGCTTTTAAAAACATGAAAATCATGTAACACGCCAATGTTCCAATAATGAAACATGCCGAAAAACATCCTCAAAGATTTTTTCACATAATTTTAAAATTTTATTGTATTTATATACTCTCAATTAATATAATAACCAAACTTCAAGTCATTGGGAGAATTCTCTCTTAATTCGGCTTTTAAACTGTTAATATATTGGAAAATATTACAATGAAAACTTTAGAATAGCTGTATGATATTAAGTATTCAAGTTTGGTATATTTAGAAATGAATGTAAAACTAATGCCTTGAATATTTACTCTAAAACTCCTACAAAGATATTCAATCTAACTCTCCTTTGAAAATAAACAATAGAACCAAAGGGTTCTTACATAAAAATTATTTTGTTGAAAATTATTAAGTTGACAGTAAAACAAAAATTGTAAAAGTTATTCAATCCTTTGGTATTGGGATTTGTAATTTCAAAAGTAATCTACATTCAATCAGATTTATTCGAAATTGACCAATTGAAAAATACATTCTCTCAATAATAAAATATATACTTTTTAGTACTATAAATATGCTTTCCGTATTGTATATATACTGGCAATAATATTCATATTAAACTAAACGAAAAACATATATAACAAACATTCTTTTATATATATATTATTACTCCGAAAATAGTTCGATACCGATGCAATAGTCACTAAGGATTATGGCAGAAACATTGATTTAATGTTTTATATAATCACCCGACACTCTAGAACAGCTATATAGTAAAATGTAAACACGGTTAAAAATTTTATAAATAAGCATAAAAACTAATACTTTAGTTTTTAGCGGCCATGACTATGTTTTTAACTATATACAGCGTTTAAAAGCATAATCGGTATTATTATCATAATTATTTTAGAATAATTTAATATTATTATATTTATTATTTAGACTTGTATTATTAAAAATTAAAGTTTCCTAGATTTAGTGGCTCTGATATCCTATTGCCTTTTTTGCGCTATCGTCGGTTCTTATGTAGTGTCGCCAATATGAAAGTATGTAAATATCCAAATGACCAGGGCGCCATGCTTTGGTTATATTTTGTTAAGGTGATCACCAAATGATCGACAAGAATTGTTTAAACTTTGTGATTCGTCTTGTAAATTTTCGTCTTTTAAGCTAATACATAATTTCGAATCATCTTTCAAGGAAAGAAAGGTTGAAAATCTTAATAACTGATTTCAAATTACTAGAAATTATTAGCTTAAAATCAGAAAATAAGAGTATGTGTTTTAAAGAAATTATTAGCTTAAATATCTAAAGAAATTAGAGAGTTAAATAATTGTTCGGTTCGACAGAAAAACAGGTTAAAATTGGTAAGAATGCTCTACACATAATACCTTAACATTTTTCCTGATCTCACCGAGTCCACAAAATCTGCAACCATATTTTGATTTATATTATATTGGTATACAGCTCTTTGTGAAACCCTTTTCTTATATATTAATGCATTCCTTATATATTAATGCTTAAAAAATTACATATAGTGAAGCATTAATAGTAGGCTTGGTTTAATATTTATTTTCGTGGCCGTATCCCAGTTGCCGAAGCACTCTCAACCCAGTCCAGTGGGCAAGTCAAGCGAGGGCGATGTCGCCAAATTTTAAGCAATCATCTAATTAATCATAACGAATTAAACATCTTAACAAAATTTCAAAATTTTTCAAATTATTTTTTTGTTCAAAATATGCTTTGAAATTGGGTATAATTTTAATACAAAATGAAGCACAAATTGTAAACATCACTTGGCGACAATTTAGCATTCACATGTATTAAAATAGAGCCAAAAACATGGCCTGCCCCCTTAACTGGGATTCTACCAGAGTATATAATTATATTACGATGTCGCACTGGTTATAATTATAATTGCCATAACAAGCAAGAAATACAATGTTTTCGATGGATTACCTTTCTGTTTTAGTTAGCCAAAAATTTCGCCAAATTCGCAAAGAGAAACCCTATTTTTAAGTTGTACTAAATGTTATATTATTATAAAAGCAATATTAACAGCAATTACTTGTTTTAAATAGTACTTTCCCTTTCACAGATGGTATGCTAAAAGAGCAGTAATAAATTAAATTATAACGAATGATATAGATTTGTTGTTTTTATTATGTTATTCTCATTTACATTAGTGGGCAAGCCAAAAGAGAACTATAATGGTGAAATTCTACAATTTTTAGTAAATGTCTCCAATAATTTTGCCACATTTGCCAATGAATACCTTATTTTTAAGTATTACCGATTTTTGTGAACCATCTGGGTCAAAGTGTCCAGTGACTCTCTTAAATTTTATCATTTAGCTATCGCTTCTAACATTTGTGGAAATAATTAAAACTAATGTAATATACTTTAAACGAATATAATTTTAAACTGGTTTCTAGAATTTCACGATTATCGTCCTTGCTTTGCGTAAGCATTAAAGTGGGATTCAACCCTGTTAAAGGCCGACAGGCTTCATTGTAATTTAGGATACCCTCGGATTTTGATTTCTTCATCTATATTTATCATCGCCAAATGTGCGAGTTTTCTCACATATGAAAACCGGTGTTTTTTTCCAACTGCAATTATGTACGAGGGTTAGAACTTTAATAGCAGCAGATATTTATTCACATGGAATATAAAAGAGATTCAAAAGTGCACCATGTTTTACAGTTCTTCAATAGAGTCCCACGCATTTTGTAGAACTCGTTTCCAACTATGTGGAAGTGGTAGATCATCTGTAGCAGCACCTGTTCTGATGATAGTTCGAATGCACCGTTCGATGATGTTCGATGATAGTTTGAATGTTCGAATGCAATCTATAGGAGGATTCCACTTAGCAGTACACATCTCAACTTATGACGATTCTGGGATAAATTTGAAACGGAAGGAAAACTTTTTGGTTGTCTATTGGCTATCGTAAGCTTAAAAATGAATAGGAAGGGCACTAAAGCCGTTCATGACGTTGCATGAAATCACTCTATTGACACAAAAATCTCTGGAGAAGTTCTGAAGCGAATACCACGAAGTGGTTCCTGCATCTTAGGAATTAAGACAAAGTCAAAAGGGCTTAGACCTGGAGAGTAAGGTGGATGGTAAAGCCCTAGATCACACTGTCCTGCTGTACGACCTCTGGCACATTGAATTTTTATCCAACTTCGTTGTTCTTGTTTTGAAAACATCTTGACAACACTTTAGAGGGCAAGGTAACACAAGGATCCGTTCTTCGCGTCACTCCGCATGCGCATGACTTAGAAAGGACGTTTCTTTTTACTCAGAGGTAATGTAGGTATGTAGCTCACGTCTGGTATACGCTATATTCTTTGTTTTGTTACATAGCGGTTTTACAGCATTGTTGCCACTATTAAAGTTAAAACCCTTGTATAACTATTTTGTATACAGTTTTAAGTATTTGAAAAATCCCAGTTTATGTTTTTTTCCTCCTATTGATTTTATGAAGTATGTACCCATATTTCTTCTTAAATTTCCCTATGATTTAATCTTTTTTAAATTGTTCTCGATGCGCTTGTAAATTTAAAAATTTTTTTTTAATCTGTGCATAACTTTAATCTACATTGTGTTTTTTACTCTTTTAATACTTATAGTTTATGATTTTTATTGCATTTGTATTACTCTTATGGATATTTACCGACGCAATTTTAAATAACATATTGGCATTTTAGGCGCCAAAAATATCGCCAATATAAGAAAGAAGTAGTGTGAACTATATTTCCCCCACCGACATTTAACGCATTCTGTGATATAAAAGCAATTTTTACTAACTGTCATTTTCCTCAACTATTTCTAAACATTTTCTAAAAATATATGTTCAATATTTATTATGCATACTTTATTTTCTGCCGTAACTCTAAAATTCTTATAGATGTAAACAAAAGAATAGACAAGGGATATCATATAAAATTCAGCTTGTTGAATTTACTTAAGTTGACACTGAAAATATTTACATAAGAAAAAGTTATTCAGTCTCTAGATACTAAAATGTTATACTTGCTCTAAAATATGTCTGAAAGAATTTGGAGACACTGGATATCGCCCTATCAAAAATGTGTTCCATAATAAATATTTACTTCTTAGTGTATAAATACATTTTCTATTTGGGATAAACTACTGCATTCCATTAATATCTCTAATAAATAATTCTTAAAACGTTACTTGTATATATTTCCCATTTTCCGTGATCTTCAAACAGTAGTATAGTGGTAACATGAGATTAATAATTTCTCAAATAGTCCATGTAAAAATTACATTATTAGAACTCAAGAAGGTACAGATGCGATATTTAATCTTCTGTCTCCAAATTTGGCGGTTTTTAGATCGTTTTGCCGGGCGATAATTGGTTAGTTTTTTCTACCCTGACATTGGAGCTTTGTAGTGGACACTCTGGCTCTGTCCTTTCAGCCCCATTGGTGCAAGTGATTTCTGACGTCACCACCGTCTCTTTAGAATAAATTCTTTCTAGTTATTTAAAGAGCCTTTTGCCTTACGAAATTCCTGGAGTTCGGACGTGCCGTTTCGCTTAGTGAGATTGTAGACTTTTATGTTTTTTTTCTTTTCAGTTTGTTTCTTTCTAGTTACCCAGCTAGCACGGAAACTTTGGATTTTCGTTGGCTACAAGTTGGCTGTTGGTGTTTGGTTGGGTAAACATTGAAAAGGGGAAATGAAATGATAGTGTATAGTTGGCAAAATGTTTGGTTAGCCATCAATAATTCTAAACCGTTGGGCCAACGTTGAAAATTTTCGGTTTATGCTTCTTGCACAAATATCGCCATACCATTAGATAAGAAATATAAAATTACCTATATCTATGCGCATGTTCAGAACCTCCGCCAAACAAGAAAGTTGTGTATCAACAGCCATCTTGAGTAATACCACGCCATAGCTGCAGGATTTCAAATTTGCAAGGTAATGTCTCTTGATATTTTTGTATTCTATCATATATGCCCTCATTATTATTAGTTTATTCCTGAAGAAAGCGATATTTGGTTATCTGAACTGTAGTTTCTCTTTTGTGTGTTTAATAGTAACATACCATTTACCAAAAATATATGCACAGCATTTTAGTACACTTCGATCTTTAATACCTTTTAGTACACGTCTTTAGTATAGATTTAAGACAATATCAAATTTTAAGTCAATTTAAGGTAGTTGACTTAATTTTTTAAAGCATGTTTTTTAAGAAACCGCACAATGACGAGCTACACTCGTCATGTGATTAAAATTACTGTTAAATATGATAATTAATTTAGTTTAAAATTTCTAGTGTACTGAATTTGGCAACACTTTTATCACTTGTGAAAATCACAAGTCACTATTGCATATTGTTTACTTGGTACAAGTCATTGCCAAATTAATGAGTCAGAATAAAAGAAAACCTACTAGAAATGCCGTGTGTGTTACAAGAATCAAATTAAAAGTGAGACTACTTGGCGGTGTAAACAATTAAGAATTCCTTTGCACTTTGTTTTGAAAAGTACCACTAGCTTGAAGACTATTATCTGTATACCTTATTAATGTTTTGCTTTGATATTTTCTTAGTTTTACTGTTTCTGATATTATTTAACACTATGTAAAAAGGGATTTTAATTAAGAATATGTAAGAATTGTAAAATGAAACAAGTTTTTTAAATAAAAATTAAATGGTTATTTCATGCACAGTTTTTCATTATTAAATCATACCGGAAGGGGTTAAAGAGGGGTTAAAAGGGTGGGAACCCCTCAAAAACTTTAAATTTGTTTTGCAGAATTTTTAATCATTTGTTTTCTATACATACGCATTAAAATACATTTTTGATGTGATCATATAATTCTTAAATAGTAAAAATCTGTAAAATATATGCTGTGTCAGTTTTGTAGAATTTTATATCTTTGCTAAATGAAAAGCCATTGTTGTACATGTTTTTTTAAAGATAATCTTTCAGAAACGCCATTTTTGTTTTCTGCCGTCAATTTTTTTGTTTATAGAATTTTTTTGTCGTATCAAAGATAAAAAACAACAGCCACAGTAAATATTGCATATTGTACAAGAATTACATATCATTGCGGCTGAATATAAAGGCAAATTTTGCTAATAATTTTTCATAATAAAAGTCAGAAGTCGGTGAAAAATAAATATCAAATTTCTATCGCTGTCGATTTCTGATGTCATTATGACTCAAAATTTACCTATGAAATATCTCTAGCGCAATATGTTAACACTCGAAGATAAAAATGTTTCAAATAAATGTGATTATATCACTTTAAACCAATATAAACATATTATCGTTGATGTCAACAATATATAAAAACAATTCAATTTTGAAAATTACATAATATATTTAATTAGGGTTATGCACAACCACATGATGCATACGTTTTGCTTTTTCCACTTCCTAGCTTTCCCATAGAAAAATTTGTGAATGATACACGTTTGGTCTAAATTCTTACTTTAATATTTTACATTGCACATAAATTGAAATGGATCATTCAATGTTTCATCAATCTTTAGCAGTTTATGAATTTTTTTAGAAAATATTTAAAAGTATATATTGAAAATAAAGGAAGAAAAGAAATCACAGGAAAAATCCACTGTAGTAAATCGGGGTATACTTGGCACTAAGTTATTCAAGTCGGGTTTTGCGAAAGCATTTAAATGTTTACAGGCAAACAGTCAAATCCTTGTAATTCAAGCTTCAGTTAAAGCAGAATACAAGAAAATTTGCTATAATGTAACTATTACTGTTACAAATGAAAATGAAGTAAGTTGCTTGTTATATTTATCTTATAACATATATTTTGCATATTATAACTTATGCTTTAGTTTAATAATTAGACCTTTATTTTTACTGTTTTTAATGCAAAATATAATTTTTTTCAACACTTTGCCTGTCTTGTATACTATGTATTAAAAATTCATCTAATGCTTTATACGCTTGCATATCACATGTGTTATACAATGAAATATACCCTATATAATAATAGCCTAAGTTATCTGTACGTCTGACATCGATTTTATGAAGCGGTTGGACCTGGAATGGATAGAGGCATCCATAGTTAGCAAAAGTCAAAGAGAGTCCTGTTTATCTTCTCCTAAACTATAGATGCGATTCTAAAATAAATTGGTATAAATATGCTTCATATCACAGCAAAAAACCCTGACTTCTTTAAAACGTTCAAAATCGACCCCTTCCCCTCTTTTCGAGCTTTTAATGCCATTATTTCAACTCCTATTTTCCCTGGTTAAGAGCAGGCCAATAAATAAATTTTAAATTTATCAATATTTCACATGCTAAATAGGTAAAAATAACATTTTTCTAGCATTATGACGTCATTCCTTTAACCATCTCATTAATTCAGTTCTTATTTTAAATTATTTAAATTATGCCTTATTTTCATATGTTTTTTCATTGAACTTAGATATTACGTGAATAATTTTCTTTTATATTTGGCTTAAATAATAGATTAGGTACATACGTGATAATTTTAAATTAAATCATCGATTATTTCTTGTTGCAAGATAATTCTCAGCCGAAAAGCAAACCATTTTTTACCTGCCTCATAGCGTACTTTACAATTTTGAAAAATTAAAAATTTTACTGATTTTGTCATATGACGGGCTATATGCTAGCATTTTAATAATAAGCTAAAACAAAATATTCAGAGCAAAGGTGGCTGTACTCAAGATGAATGCATGGGGAAGGAGTACCTCCTCACAATACCGATTCCCGAGTACAGAACCTCTGTCGAAAACGTGGAGCTCAGTCCACACGTTTCACATAATGCCTCCCTAGACAAGAATTTCAGGACCATTCTAAAGGTGTCTTACCGTGATGTTAGGATAAAACAGGGTCCCGACCTCTCTCCTAATCAAAACGCGTTGAGAATCGCTTCTGGTACAGAACAGACTCTCATCCGTAAAGATGACAAGACTCCATTGATCAATTGTCCAGTTTTTGTGATATCTGCACCAACGATGGTGTCAGTGGCCAACTTTCAATGCGAGTCAGCGTTCAGGACGGCGGGCGATTTGGCTCCCGTTATGAAGGCGTCCTGCCATATTAATGCAGGCAAGGCACGGCCACATCAGACTCTTGCTTTTGAGGAGCAATTGGAAAGTGAAGATATCACTCGAATGGATTGGACAGCATACTTCCCTGATTTAAATCTCATCGAATATATGTGGAATGCTTTGGGAAGACTCATTTCAGAACTCTTACATCCTCCGGAAAACACCCAACAACTGAAACAGAGGATGATTGAGGAATAGGTCCTCCAAATGAACAAATGTTGGACCAGCTGGTTCTGAGTATGCGGACACGGTGTGAAGCAATCATTGCAGTTTGGGGAGAATATGTCCCATATTAAGGAACATCTGCTTCTTGTTCTTCCTTTTGATCAGGCAATCATGAGTCACAATATTATGCGTTCAATAAAGCTTGCTTTAGTTTGATTCCATACCGTATGCGTTGTGTTCCTTTTTCAGCGTCGATGCTTTCGTCATCCTTTACGTACTTAATACTTTCCCTCATTTCTGAATTCCATGTCTCTCAGATGATTTCTCGCGGAGTTATGGCAAAACACCTACCTGTTGACGAAGTTTTGCACACTAGTGTATGAAAACGAATGCATCACGTGAGTTCCTATACTATTGACACTAAACGGTGAATAATCCTAATTTCATATGCATAAAGAGAAAAAAATAGAAAACTTGTTGCTTTATATAGGACAATTATTTAGAGAATGAAGTTAACATTTTGGTTTATTTGCACGGCAACCTTTTTTATTCTGCATGTTTCAATATGAGCGTTATAATATAAAAGTGTATTAACCACTTTATTGAAGACACTTATCTGTAAGCATATAAAATATGAAACCCTTTAAGCAGAGTGTTTATCAAAGAGAATTTACAAGGTGCTACCATATTACAGTCGAGGCATGTCACAAATGACACAATCACAATGATGTCAGAGGTCATCATCATGACACGACAGAAGACTTTACGCTACTAATTTCCTATCTCTAACGATTTTTCATGTAGTTATGACGCGAAAGTTGATTGTGAGGTGTCTCGCCACAATATGGAAACAACCAAAAAAATCATTATATAAAGAACAGATTGTCATATCACGTTACAGGCATTGTGAAAGTGATTTTACCACCGGCAGTGATCATTTGGGGAAATCAAAGAACCTCTTGTTGGAAGTATGGAAACTATAATAAACCGTGTAAACAAAAGCACATAAGAAAATATTCTTTTTATTTTATTTTCAGAGGTAATATCTGTGGATATAACACTGTTATATAGAGCAATTTGTCGAAACGTCACGAACTACTATAATGCCCTTCCCAGCCATTTTCATGTTTGTAACAGCCAATAGGCAAACAGTAAACTGCAATTCCGTTTGAAATTAAAACCAGAATTGTCATAAGTTGTGATGTGCCCTGCTGCGTGAAATCGCCTTATATCTTTAGATGTATTATAGGTCTTGTTTGAAGCGTTTTGAAATTCTATTTTCCCTAGATAATTTCAAATGTAAGAACCGTTACAGTATTTTTATAGAGAAAATATGGGTACTTATTTTATAAAAGCATTGTGAATGCAATAATAAACATAAACCATAAGTATTAAAAAATTTAAAACAGTATACAAACATTTTACACAACTGCAGTTGAAAAAGATCTCAAGTTGCCATATGTGAGAAAATTTGATACTTGGATATAATAAATAAAGACTCAAATCTCAAGGTCACCCCAAACTGTGTTGAAGTTATCTGAAGCAGTTGGTATGAACCCTTAGTTTGGAAATTTTAGAACCCAGACTAAATTCTGAAGCAAAGAAACTAATAAACATATAATTTCTTACTGTAAAATTGTGAAGCTCAATTAATCAACATAAATATAATTTTTGTGTAATTATAAAGTTACCATTTTGTTGAGGGATTTGAAATATATATTAATATTTTTATTCACTATGTCACCATGCTATTTTTTCAATCCCACCGTAAGTATACAATTCATATAAATGTAAATAAAAAGGTCTAGAAGTGTATAAAGACTAGGAATGTCATATAAAAGTCAGCTTGTTGAATATATTTAACTTGACACTGTAAATATTTAGCAAAGGAAAGTTATTACGTCTCTAGCTGGGAAATTTAAAACTTTTCTTACATGTCTAAAAGCATGTAGATTTTCTAGAAATCTACCATATAAGAGTTTAATCATAAATCGTATATTCGTATAATTTACTTTTACATATTTCTAATAAATATTAAATTTTATTATGTACTCTAATATATATTCAGTTTAAAAGCTGTCATCTCTATTTTTAATTTATGGTTTTAATTCTTCCAGATCAATATTATACTCATGAAGCTTTGTATTACAAATTTATGGTGACATGCTTTAAGAAAAAAACTACCCACTGCTAACAATATCTGTGCTACGAATAATGTAAAATATTTTGACTCTAATTTTTCTCCATTGCATTATATTTTATGATTAATTACTATAGTTACTAGTTGTGATAATTATACTATTTATGTTTTCTAAAAGTTTGGGTTTAATAAAATGGAAATGTTAATATTTTTTTTTTGAGAGTTTAGAATTTTTTTTTCTGAAGTTTATGATATATTAAAATAGCGTTATTTGTCGGTAAAAGAGAGTTTTTTATTTAGAGTAAAAAGAGAGTGATTTCTTTAAACAAATACAGAAAATATGGATACTTACTTTATGAAAACTTTGGAAATAGAATAAAAATATAAACTATAAGTATTAAAACATTTAAAACAGTATACAAAAATTTTACACAATTGCATTTTTAAAAGGTCTGAAGTTGCCACATGTGAGACAATTTTCATATTTCATGATGATAAATAAAGAATCAAATTTCAAGGGCAGTTCAAAGTCATGTGAAGCCATAGGAAGCAGTAGGTTTGAACCCATATTTGGGAAATTTTACTACTCAGACGGAAGGCTGGGTGAAGCAACTAGTAAACGTATAATTTCTTATTGTAAAATTATGACACTCAGTTAAACAACATACAATTTTGTGTATTTATGAAGTTACCATTTTGTAAAAGGATTTGAAACATATATTAATATTTTTATTTACGATGTCACCATGCATTTAACTATACAATTCTTGGAAATGTAAACAGAGAGGACTAGAAGTTTGGAAAGACTAGGAATGTCATATAAGCGTCAGCATGATACTTCTCTAACTGGAGAATTTAAAACTTCTTTCACATGTCTAAAACCATGTAGATTTTTTGAAAATCATCCATATAAATGTTTAATCATAAAACCTATATTCGTATAATTTATTTATACATATTTCTAACACATATGAAATTTTTATTACGTACTTTAATGTGTATTCAGTTTAAAAACTGTCAGTTTTATTTTTAATTTATGCTTTTAATGCTTCCAGATCCATATGTTACTCATGAAGGTTTTAAATTAGAAATTTATGGTGACATACGTTAAGACAAAGCTACCTAGTGATAACAATATCTGAGAAACGAACAATATTTTAGATTTTGAAATTTATAAATGGAGGATAAAATATTTTATCGAGATATTTTTATTACCTTTTCGTAGATTTAAAAATTATTTATTTGGGATTTCGTCTTCGGCATAAGAAAGAAAATATCACTAGAATTTATGTTCACAAAGTGTAAAGGATAGCTATATAAAAAATATAATATCGAATCTGTCATATAATATGCATGAATCATTTTCTATTTTTATAACATTTAACCGCAAATTTCCCATCTCAAAGCTACACTAGTTTGTTTTGAAAGCACCGTGATATTATTTAAAATCTTTAGGTTATAAGATTATCTTATAAGGATAATTTTTCCAAAATTTTAGTACAACGAATTTCTATGTTTTAGAATATAAGAGGAACGATTTAAACCAAAATAATACACATTTCATTATAACTTATACATTATTTATGCTCATAGTTCATGCTTAGCTGTTTCAGAAAAATCTGTAATGCAGTATTATTTCAGGAAAGTTTGATAGTTATTTTTCATTATAAAGTAAATACTAGATATATAAGAAGGTATAATATTGAATCAGTAATATTATTTACATCAATAATTTTCTATTTTTGTAATATTTGAACGCAAATTTTAGATCTCAAAGCTTCACCAGTTTCGTTTGAAAACAGAGTGATATTATTTAAAATCTATAGGTTATAAGATTATCTTATTAAGATAATTTTTCCAAAATGTTAGTACAACAATTTTCTGTGTTTTAGAATACAAGAAGAAAGATTTAAATTAAAATAATACACATTTCATTATAACTTGTACATTATTTATGCTCATAGTTCGTGCTTAGCAGTTTTACAAAAATCTGTAATGCAGTATTATTTCAGAAAAGTTTGATAGTTTATTTTCATTATAAAGTAAAAGCTAGGTATATAAGAAGGTATAATATAGAATCAGTAATATTATATACATCAACTTTTTTTTTATTTTTATAATATTTGATCTCAAATTTTACATCTCAAAGATACACTAGTTTGTTTTGAAAGCTTCGTGATATTATTTAAAATTTTTAGTTTATAAGATTATCTTATAAAAATAATTTTTCCAAAGTGTTAGTACAACGAATGTCTATGTTTTAGAATATAAGAGGAACTATTTATATTTAAATAATACATATTTTGTTATAACTTGTATATTATTTATATTATAGTTTATACTTAGTCATTTTATGAAAATCTGTGATGCAGTATTATTTCAGAAAAGTTTGATAGTTTTTTTTTCATTATAAAGTAAAAGATAGGTATATAAGAAGGTATAATATAGAATCAGTAATATTATATACATCAATCTTTTTTTTTATTTTTGTAATGTTTGAACCCAAATTTTAGATCTCCAAGCTATACCAGTTTGTTTTAAAAACAACTTGAGATTATTTAAAATCTTTAGGTTATAGGAATATCTTATAAAATTAATTTTTCCAAAATGTTCGTACAATGATTTTCTGTGTTTTAGAATACAAGAAAAAAAGATTTAAACTAAAATAATATACATTTCATTATAACTTGTACATTATTTATGCTCATTGTCACATGCTTAACAGTTTTACAAAAATCTGTTATGCAGTATAATTTCTGCAAAGTTTGATATTTATTTTTCATTATAAATTAAAAGCTAGGTATATAATTAGGTATAATATTGAATCCGTAATACTATATACATCAATCTTTTTTTCTTTTTATATAATATTTAAATCTCAAAGCTACACTAGTTTATTTTGAAAGCAATGTGACATTATTTAATATCTTCAGGTTATAAAAATATCTTATGAAAATATTTTTTCCAAGAGGTTAGTACAACGAATTTCTATGTTTTAGAATACAAGAAGAAAGATTTAAATTAAAATATCACACACTTCATTATAACTTGTACATTTTTTATACTCGTTTATACTTAGTCATTTTATAAAAATCTCTAATGCAGTATTATTTCAGAAAAGTTTGATAGTTATTTTTCATTATAAAGTAAAAGCTAGGTATATAAGAAGGTATAATATTGAATCAGTAATATTATATACATCAATATTTTTCTATTTTTGTAATATTTGAACGCAAATTTTAGATCTCAAAGCTACACCAGTTTCGTTTGAAAACAGCGTGATATTATTTAAAATCTATAGGTTATAAAAAGATCTTACTAAGATAATTTTTCCAAAATTTTAGTGCAACAATTTTCTATGTTTTAGAATACAAGAAGAAAGATTTAAATTAAAATAATACACATTTCATTATAACTTGTAGATTATTTATACTCGTAGTTCATGTTCAGCAGTTTTACAAAAATCTGTAATGCAGTATTATTTCAGAAATTTTTGATAGTTATTTTGCGTTATAAATTAAAAGATAGGTATATAAGAAGGTATAACATAGAATCAGTAATATTATATACATCAATCTTTTTTTTTTGTTTTTATAATATTTGATCTCAAATTTTACATCTCAAAGGTACACTAGTTTGTTTTGAAACCACCGTGATATTATTTAAAATCTTTAGGTTATAAGAATATCTTTTAAAAATAATTTTTCCAAAATTTTAGTCCAACGAATGTCTATGTTTTAGAATATAAGAGGAGCGATTTATATTTAAATAATACACATTTTGTTATAACTTGTACTTTATTTATATTCGTAGTTTATACTTAGTCATTTTATAAAAATCTCTAATGCAGTGTTATTTCAGAAAAGATTGCTAGTTTTTTTTATTATAAAGTAAAAGCTAGGTATATAAGAAGGTATAATATCGAATCAGTAATATTATATAAATCAATCTTTTTTCTATTTTTATAATATTTGAACGCAAATTTTACATCTCAAAGCTACACTAGTTTGTTTCAAAAGCAACGTGACATTATGTAAAATCTTTAGGTTATAAGATTATCTTGTAAAAATTATTTTTCTAAAATGTTAGTACAATGAATTTCAATGTTTTAGAATACATGAAGAGAGATTGAATTAAAATAATACACATTTTGTTATACCTTGTACAATATTTGTTCTAGTAGTTTATACTTATAAAACTTGAAGTAAACAAATGGTTACAGATGGAAAACAAGTGTTTTTATGGGTTGAGGAACCACTTCAAATCCAAATGTATTAATGTTATAAGAAAAATTAATTTAAATAAACCTTAATCAGACCTATTGCTCTATATGGCAGCGAGTGTTGGGCATTACATAAATATGAAAAATATAAGCTATTAAGAGAAAAATACTTAGAAACATCTTTGTAGCAGTTAAACAAAACGATGTCTATTGAATTCAATATAATTATGGAATATACAATAGATTTAACCCCTTCACAGTTTCATTTTTTTCCCGTATTCGATCAAAGAAATGTCACATTTTTTATTTCATATTTTCGCTCATTTTCCATTTGTAAGATAAAAATTATTATTAAAAGTAATATTTCTAATTATTTTAAGCGTTTACAACAACTTTTTTACAAGAAATAAAGTAATGATTTCCTCAAATTGTCTTTTCTCCCTCATCTATGCCAGACAGGAAAGTTACATTTACAGTTGTGCATAGAAAAAATACAAATATTTTCGATTACGATTACAACAAAATTATTTTCGAATGCAAATATTACAAGTATATTTACTTAACCTGTTTTTTCAAAGATCAGATTTAGTCCGATAAATCTTGAAACAGGGCAAGAGGCATAGTCCATTGTCACAGTCCGGAACAATATACATAGTCTCTTTTTTCTAATTCTTTTGCCGCTGTAATTTTTCTTCAATGAACAAACATAGCACTAATTTGCAGGTTTTAGTTTTTTAACTGTAGGAGGAATTACCTCTAAAAAATCTCTGTCGGTCAGTCTCCTAAAACCTTAAAGATAAAATCTTGCGGAGTAATACAGAACCTATCAGAAACCATCGCTTTTGAACCAAACAGAATACCACACTTCGTAGTATACTAACATCTTGTGAGCTTCTATACGACTAATTTAATATTAAAAATACAAAAAATACAGCCAAAACAGTGAGAATGACAAAGAAATCAGACTGCCCGTACGCCATACGGGCTAATCATTAAAGTCAAGGTAACCGCTCCCGTACGGTGTACGTGCAAAACAGGCAAGGGGTTAAAGAACCAGATATTGTCAAAGTTTTTTAAAGGCCAGCCGCATAAGATGGTTGGGACACCTTTTTAGATATGAAGATTCTAACCCAACTAAACTAGTGACCTTTTCAAAAATTGAAGGCAAGTGAAAAAGAGGAAGACCCTCCTACCCCCTAGGTGGATAGATTCTGTAGAGAGTGATTTAATAGAACTGGGTATCCATCATTGGCGATCTATTTTCTTTGATAGAGTCAGATTCAGGAATCTCATGGAGACGGTCTTGGCCTGTAACAGACTGTAGTGCTGACGACGAAAATGAAGTTATACTTAGTCGTTTTCCGAAAATCTGTAATGCAGTATTATTTCAGAAAAGTTTGATAGTTATTTTTCATTATAAAATATTATTAAAATTAAGATGGGAGCATATGTTTCTGTAAGGAATATGAATGAAGTAATACAGCTCTATCGTATTTATAGGTAATATTATTCTTTATTGCAGAAGCTCTTGATTCTACATCATTGACTTCCATACATTTCAGATATATGAGATTGGAGCCATAAATAATTACAAAAAGATAAAATAGTAACAAACTTTATAAAAACTACAATAAAAAAGAAAAACATTAAAACACGAACAATAAACTATTAGAAACATTAAAATCTCTGGATGTCGCCTGCCTAATATCTCTTGCTACATAATATCGATTCTAGATGTTTTCCTCTTTTAAAGATGGATACTTTGCAAGGTGGTCTTTGTCCATTTCATGACAGATATTCTCTAATTCTACCTTCTTTCCCGTGACATCCCGCTAAAATACACAAAGCTTCAAAGGCTGTATAGATTGTTCCAATCTTGCTAAAAGTCGTTACTCATTTAGCACTACGCAGGGGGCACATGTAGCTTAAAATATACTACGGAAGCTAGTAAAATTATCTCCCTGTATAGGTAATATCAATTAGCCCATTTTTATAACAATAAATCCAATTAATTTAACATTTTTGCATTAGGTGTATGATACTATTCTCATTAATTTGTCATTAAAGCTTTATCAGGTGTTTATAAAGTTTTAAAATGTACGTAATTTTATATATAACAATACAGAAACCAATACAGAAATTTCGATTGAAAAACCTTAATTATATTTCATCCTAATCTAAAAGACATATAGTGAATACCGGGTGTTATTTTTATATGATGATATCAAAATATGATATTGGGTATGAATAATATAGACTGATTTGATTATTATACATTAATTAAAACAGGTTGTTATCATAAATACATATATTATCTGAATTCTATGTGTCCGAGTATATTTTCATTCAAAAATATTTCCAACAGTCAATAAGCTCAAAGCTCATCGAGATACGGCTATTATTTTTTAAAAGAAAAGCTCTATAATTGTACCATACCAATGTCCGAATACGAGATCGAACAGAATCTTCAATTTAGCATACTTAATATTTTCGAAAAAGATCTTTATCACCATAGTATACGCAAATTAATAAAAGATGTATTGTTTGTGACCAAAAGAAAGCATTTTCGCAAATCTATTTAACCTGTCAATTTATATTTAAAAGAATATATGATAAAAATATTTATTTCAAAACTAATTATATTACCATACTTAGTCGTCTTCATTAGAGATTGTTACAATGGGAAATATTCCCAAAACAATTATCTAAAATAAAGATACTGATATTTAAACTTTCATATTATCAATGAAAAAATCCTATTTTATATAAAAATACTCTTTTATGTAAAATATATACTTTGAATTCCGATACTTAGAATTCAATGACTGACAATTTCTAGGAATGTTGATAGAAATTCTGTTGACAAGAATGAAGTATGTTTACTCTAAAAAAGAATTTGGAAATATTTTGGGTGAAAAACAAAATAGATAACCTTTTAAAATATGTATGAAAAATATTTCATTGAAATTTATAAATCCTTTTAAATGTTCACGAAATAGTGTGTAGAATCGATATTTTTAAATAACATATTTTTTAAACATCTAAGAAATGAGTCTTCTAGAGGGGATCATGAAATATTTTTAAGAATAAATGAAAAACAAAGAGTGTAAATAATTTTTCTTTCCTATGTTGATTTAGAGGACTTTGAAGCGTGTTTCCGTGAACTACCGGATTTGGTTATTTTTTTTTTCTAAATTTAAATTTCTAGGTACTAGAAAAAAATTTACATTATCACTTTTTTCATAACATTCTAATATCTAAATGTATGATATTTTTATTTTAATATGTACATGCTCCTAGAACTAATTAGGGCATAATAAAAAAAGTAATAAATGTATCATCAATATGTTTAAATATTTAGTTTATGATAAAAATAGAAGTACATGGGTGACGCGTTTATTACGTCTTTACTTATACTTTATATTATACTTGTGAGAGCTCAGTTATATTTTTTATAAGGTTTGCAAAACTGATATTTTTGCAGCACTCACACATTGTGCGTTGCATGCTCAAGTATTTTTTCTCGACTCCAGGAAGCGTGTGGTGTGCCCAGTCGAAACGACTGCACTTAAACTTCACCAAGTTTGGAGAGTTGTGATTGGTCGCCTGGAGGAGATTCAGGATCATGCCTGGAGTTCCAGTCAATATGGACAGAGCCGGGAAAGGACGCATTGTACACATGACGGTAAACATGACGGTGAAAAAGTATAGGGATGCTGGATTAGTTGAGAAGAAAGGAAAATAATGCAGCGTGCTCTTGGACTTTGGAAATTTTTCTTTCATGTGTAGCACGGGGAGTGCTTCTTTTAATTTTTAATTTTTCTGATATTTTTGTAGCATATTTGCTTATTTTTTGTTGTATATTTTAATATTGTAATATAGATCAGTGGCATTTTACTATAATTAATATTAAAGACGATATAAAGAAAATTTGGGTTATTAACCCTCTAAGCGGTTCACACGTACCATTCCACCAAACCGATGAAGTCTTAACGTACAATTTTCGACCTCCACAAACGCTCCAAAAATGAATGTAATGTACATTTTTGCTTTAGTTCTTTCCCCATGGAGTTATCCGGTAGGAGGGTCAGTCGATTGTTTAGGAACTCACCCCTCTTTGACTGGCATTTATTGAGGGATGCACCCCTACCTCCTGGGGCACAAAGACGTTGATAGCTTTTCATGGCTCTGTAAATTTCTATTTCGAAGTATTTCGTTCGCGGTAACAAATGTATCTCTAATTGCACCACTTAAATATCTTGGATGACTTTCGTAAAAAATATAAACAAGTCTCTCAAAGAATATTTTTATTTGTACTTTTAGAATCCATTATTTCTTATGGATGATCTTCAAGACTTAAAGAGCTTTGTGTGTATTAAAAATTAGCAATCTATAATATCTGTTTATAACCGGAAGTAAAGGGACAATAACGAGGGTGGGTTTCCCATATTCCATTCTAGTTGACAAAGGGTGAAGGAAAATTCATAGAACGTTTTGGTTAATGACACAGTTAACATTTAGCGTATATTTTGGAGACTTTTTTTCTCGATGTTTTCCACTCGGAGGGTTAATGGATTCGAAGTAACAACAGCAATGTACTACACCACAACAATACTTATTGGCTGAATATATCCTTTCTAACAAAATGCTATATATTTGTACCTGCTAACTTCAATTGCTTATTAAAATTATCCTAAAATAGCAAACAAATATTTGTTTCAATCTCACATTTTTTTTCCACATTTACTCATAAAAAAATATTGGCTTATCTCACCTTTGTTACACATTTGTGAATGTACATTTTTTATTCAATGCAGATTATGGTTATCTACTAGAATATTGTTAACAATTTATGAAGCGTAGCGTTCGTGGATAGAGTAGACTTTGAATTAAGACAGCAAAAATAACAGAACTTTATTCTTAATGCAGGGAAACCACGAATACAGCAGCCAAAGTCGCGAGAACTGGCTAGCACAGGCGATAACTCTTAGCGCCAAACAACGTGGGTCTTTACCTCTACAAATTTCTCAGCTAACTCAACTTCAATCAGGATCGGCCCCCGGTATTTATATCCTCGCTAAAAACTGGAATATTCTAGAAAGTACTAGGTACAAACGGTCGCCAAGAAACTCACCAAGTCGCCAAATTTGAAGATAAATCGCCAAACTTGGAGCCAAAATTTAATCTCCAATATCTCGCCAAATACATGATTTACCCATTATAATACACAGTATACGGCAAAAATACATGCCAACTTCCGAAATTCGTAACAATATTAATTTGGTCATTTGCATAAATTGCATGCCACTTGCAAAACTAATGCGATATCGTAAGGCTGCTATTTATGATCTGTAACAGAAATCAAGTTTGGATATATGAAAGGGTGATCTATTCCCTTGACTGGATATAAAAAGTAAACGGAATAAACGTAGGTTTGGCGATATTCATTAATGGTTAATTAGAAGGTGATTAATGTATATTTAACTACATATAAAATAATGAGTTGACAGAGATACTTGCATAATGTGCTAGGATTTATAAATACGTAAGAGGATTCCTGAAATAAATTCTTATTTCCTATTTTTGCTTAATTTATAAGAAAATGGGTTTTTCAAAACAATAAAAATAGTAAAATAATATCTCAAAACTTAATTTTATGTAATTGAAAATATAAAATATTAAACGTTACAATTCTTGAGAAAATTAATTTGAAATAGCCTAAACTTATTCCTTATATGTATAATATGAGTGTATGATACGTATATAATGTAAAATTATCCATTTATTACAACTATTACAACCATTTACATCGACTATTCTAGACTAGGAATATTATAGCTAAATATTTCCCCATGATATAATGTTAATACTAAGTTTCTTTCTTTGCACATTACTGCTACTTTGGTGTTCTTTATTGCTTGAACTAAATTTTTATACTTATATAAATATTTAAAAATAGTTGTTTAAAATTCAGTATTTTTTCAGTAATTTAGTTCTTAATAAAATTTACGAAAACCAATTGCTTAAGAAATTTTAGTAATATTCCTCAGAAAGAATTCGACGTTTGTTTCTTTAATGTTAGTAATTTTATTCAGTGATTTTATAAAAATATAGGCTAGAACAAAATAGTATGTTCCATTTTTGAAAAATAGTGCTTCAAGGAATTTTTTTAAATTAATCAATTTGGTCTAGAGAGAAAATTTGCATTATTTTGTTCTATTGTATTTCTTTTTAATATAAAACAATAAATAGTGTATTAAACAAAAATTAATTATGTATTTTGGAAGGAATATTAGTGCAAAATAAAAATAAAGAAGGAAATCAAGAATATACTCATGTATTGTTAATTCTGTTATAAACCGTTAGAAGAAAACTAAAGAAAGAGATAAGAATGATATATATTGTTTAATACTTATATTTTAAATGTTCTTACTTTTAGATCTCAATAAGAAAAGTAAATTCTGAGAGTTATAATATCTTGTCATATATTTCTACACTACATAAAAAAATCTTAAAACGATATTTTGCCTTAAAACACTCTGTGGTTCCTATAATACACTGCCCGATTCAGACTGGTTTTATAAAGATTTTGCCCATTATTTTCTGTTAAAGTAAGTAGTATCATCAATGAAGAAGATATTTTAAAAAATGCAACATAATACCTTATACTAACTGATATTTTTTTAAATATAAATAATATGTATATTTAATAGACACTTGTGAAAGAATAAAAAATTGTCTTTTCTGTAATTAGAGAGTAGAAAATAGCTTAATTTTATTGGAAAAATCTTAACATGATGTATATTTTAAGAAATTGTGTATTTACTTACCAGTAAGATTAAAAATATATTCGAACACCAAGAACAATCCTTGTATACCACAATGTCAAAACTGATGTCTACGTTGAATCTAAGTGAAAAATAAACGAATTGAAGCTTATTTGGCACTCAAATGCTTCCGTTTACATGGGTAAAAATTGAAATGTTTACTGTAGTACACATCGTATTTCCTAAAATAGTAATCGAAAGTATATATATATATATATATATATATATATATATATATATATATATATATATATATATATATATATATATGTGTGTGTGTGTGTATATATGTATATATATATGTATGTATATTATATATATATATATATATATATATATATATATATATATATATATATATATAATATATATATATATATATATATATAAATATATATATATATATATATATATATATATATATATATATATACTTATATATATATATATATATATATGTATATATATATGTGTGTGTGTGTATATATGTATATATATATATATATATATATATATATATATATTTATATATATATATATATAATATATATATATATATATATATATATATATATATATATATATATATATATATAAATATATATATATATATATATACATATATACATATATATATATATACATATATATATATATATATATATATATATATATATATATTATATATATATATATATATATATATATATATATATATATATATATATATATATATATATATATATATATATATATATATATATATATATATATATATATATATATATATATATATATATATATATATATATATATATATATATTGCTTAAACATATATAAAATTGCATTTTTTTACTTTATTTAACTTAATTTTATTAATTTATATCACTTTAAGTTCAACAAAAAATGTTATATCTTAGAAACAAATAAAATCAGTATTTTCTATATAACTCATGTTTTATTTTATATTATATTTATTTCTTTTTTTATATTTTATGCTTTCTTTTGTTTCCCTCTTAAGTCTTAGAACTTCCAATTCTAAAAATTCTTTTAATTGATTGTTTACTGAAATGTCAAATATGTCTGGGAACCAATTACTATGGGTAACGATGCAGCGAAAATTTTGATTTTCGAATTCTAGTCTTTCTTAGCATTAAGATTTTAAGTATTGGATTTTAGATCTGGATTTTGTTTTTATCGATCTTTTTACATTATTTGTAACTAACTATACTTATTACCTATAACTTTGGATTATCAATAGAGAAAATATATTTTCTCTTTAACAATTTTGGATTATAAAGTAGCATTATTGCTTCCCGCTGCAAGAATGCATTTAATTTTATCTAATTAGATATTTAGCTAGTTAAATAAACTATATAACGTATTGCAAAATACATTTGTTAACTACAAGCTATAATCAATAAAATTTTCCAGATTATGTAAAAGAAATTTTTATTTTAATAATACTTTCCAGTTGAAGAAATTAACAGATTGAAATGTAATAATTTTAACTATGGTTTATTAAATATATAGAGGAGTTTAAAATGTGTATGGTATGAATTAGTATAGAGATACTAATTAGTTTTACCTGCATTTATTAGAAGTGTTCAGTGTGTTCAGAAAAAATTATATATGTATATATACATTTATGTAAATGTATATATATATATATATATATATATATATATATATATATATATATATATAGACTCTTTAACAATAAATATCTCTAATAGAAAAACAAAGTTCCAACATTAAGGAAATAACCTAGGAATGTCTACCCGACATTACATGTAGGTTCAATTCTAAAAAATCTACCATAACACAAAACATCTCATATAAGCTTCTCATTTCGCTCATATCATACGAATGAGTACCAGAAAAATAAACAATGTAGGCGTGCTTACCTGGGTAGTAATACTGGAATAGGGAAGTAGACATAGGAATTTTGATTAGGTAGCAACTCCGAAAAATACAGTTCTGTGCGAGAACCCTAGCTGATAACATTCTCCACGCTTGTAGTGGCAAAGTATGAGAACAAAGGATTTCTAAATGGCATAGCTATTGAAAGAAGGATTAGAATAAAAAAAAGTTTTTGTAAATGAAATGCGTTTTTTATGCCTTAACCGCTTGTCTATGTCATATCTATCTATCTATCTATCTACCTACCTATCTACATATCTACCTACCTACCTATATATATATATATATATATATATATATATATATATATATATATATATATATATATATATATGTGATTAATGATGAATACAGACACATGATAAATTTAATGCAGACGTAAAACCTAATTTAAATATTATTGTTTATAGTTAATACAACCATTTTTATATTTAAACTACGTTTATTTACTTATTAGGCAACCAGAAAACCAAAAACGAAATGTTTTCATTCTTTTATAGGCAGAATGGACTACAATGAACATATACAAAATTTTACTAATGCCTTTCCTCAGGTCTTGGTATAAGTGAGTGAGTTTGCTTTCTATATAAAGAGAAAATCTTACAGATTCCATAAATATGGGAGTGAGTAATGTTATATATTTATCTAAATATTTTAAGAAGAAATCCAAAAACAGAATTATAAAAAATTGCAAAACGACACATCGCAGAGGACAAATAGCAGACATTATATGTAAATACGAATGTAAAGATTATTTTATAGTCAGATAGGTAAAAAAGGAAATAAGTATTGAAATTCTTGTATTGAGAAAACAGACAATTTCCGAATGTTGACAGCCTTCGTACTGAGTTTGAAATATCACTCCAAATATTTCCTTAAGTTTTGAAATTTCAAATCGTTTATTTTATCTTTTATGATATTCTATGTGTTCAATGCAGATTTCCTAGCATTAGAATAACTCATAACTTTATTTTCTCTTCATTTTTGAAAAAAAATTAAAGTGTTATTATCTTAAAATAATACTTAATATAATGAATGCTAAGCAAGTATCTTAAGTTATCAGTTTTAAGGCATAGTAGTATCTTTGTTTATTTTAGAACAAATAATGTTTAAAGAATTTTTTTCATGTTATATTATTATATTTTTAAAGAATATACTAGTAGCTTAAATCAAAAGTAGTAGTATATATGTCTTTTGTATCTAAGAACTTGTACTTAAATTTTGTCTAAACTGCATAGTAAAAGGAAATTTTCCTCTTATGAGTAGTATAAATGAAATAGAATCTTACTAATTCGCATTGTCTATAAAAAATAGTAGGTTAAGAGTTATAGAATTATATTTTGTCTCATACTCCATTATTTTGTGACAACATTCGTAATATTGATTCCTGATAATCAATTTAAAATTCTTAAATACATACTAGATATCAACTTTCAATTTCTGTTGATATAAAATTTATATTAATTAATTACACAAACAGATAAAAAATGAAAAAAAATAAAATTATGAGTATTAAATTTATTCCATAGGAATTAAAATAGCTTTATACATGCTAATACCATTTATATTATTTTGTAGGACGTAATTTGAACAAGGTTCAAAAGAATGATGAAAAGATGTCTGGTTGCCTCTTAAGTATAAAGATGGTACGGATGTTCGAATCATGCAGTTCTAGGTCTCATTACATATCGAGTAACAATAAAGAACCACATTTAACCCCTTCCGTGTTTCGCTGGTACGCCGAACGAGCACAGCTTTCGGGCCTTTACTGATTTGCCCGTACGGCGTACGGGCAATCTGATTTCTATTTCGCTTGTACTGTTTCAGCCGCATTTTTTTCCAATTTTAGTAACAAATTATTCGTCTAGTAAATGATATTTTGCAGTTTATTGTATTTTCTGCTCTGATTGGTTAAAAACCGCGGGTTTTTTGCATGTTTTGTATCAGAAGACGAATTGTTACCTTTCAGTGTATAGCTTTCTGGGTATAATTTACTAACAGCCTGATCATTTTATTGATGTAAGAGTTGAATAATATATTTTTACTTTTAAATAATGGATTATTCAGAGCGTATGGAGCTAATTTCTTCTGATTCGAACTGTGACTCAGAATCAGAAACTGAATTATCTGTAAATGATAGTAGCCAAAGTTTACTAGATGACCTGGATAGTAGTGAGTCTGATAGTAGTAAAGATGGAATTAGTCAAGCAAGACAATTTTTTTAAATTAATTGTGATAATCTTTCGGATCCGCCTCCTATATTTGTTTTCACTGGATTTCCAAAAATTAACTTGGATATCGATGAGACTAAACGTAAACTTCCTTTCTATGATGCTTTCATAGAAAGAAAAAAAGTTGTAATAAATGCTTAAAACTATTAGAAATGTTAATTTTAATAACATATATTTACTTTAAAATGTAAAATGAACAAAAAAATGCAATAAAAAACTGTAATATTTTTTTGGCCGAATTATGGAAAAAAAATGAAACTGTCAAACGGTTAAATAACGTTCATGTTTTTTAAAGTGTTATTATATCACAGGCATTGCAAGAAGGTTTTACATATATAATATTACAAAATAAACTGAAGTTTTAAATATTTTAGTATTTTTTTACAAATGCAAGAAATTAAATATTTTACATAATTAAATATCTTACACCAGACCTTGACATGACTGCCATTAGTCTGTGACGGACAGCTCAATAGAGTTCAGACAGACAAACAAAGTGAGAAAAATTTGTAGCAGAGTTGACTGCTGCTATGTCAATAAGTCCAGAAGAAGTGATCAAGTGATCTCGAGACATGACAAAGTCACTGAACAGTGAGAAAGTTGGGGTGTCTGCCAAACAAAATTTGTGCAAATATTTTAAAAGGTTGTCATGCCCAGTTTTAATTCTAAAGTTGGCGACACCAACAGCTCTGGGAAGGTCACGATTGATGGGATTTTCAATCAAGTCCTCCAACTTTTTCCCTCCACCAAATCCCTGAAATTCCATCTAAGATGCACTTTAATTCTAGCATCGATGATGCTTTTCTTATTGGGATAGTGAACAGGTGAGTCAGGCTATGGAAGGTTGGAGCCTTTCTTGGCCAGGGAATCTGCAATTTCATTTCCTGTGATTTGGGATCCATTGCGGGACAACATTTCGTCTCCTATTCATCAAAGCATCAATTGCAAGTTGGCAGCTATGGACTGGATCCTTGTTTTATTGCATGATGGAAGTGATAGCTTTTATAGTGGTCTGTGAAAAACGAATATCACAATGTTTGGATCATCATCCCTTCCAAATTCAGTCAAAGCCATTTGCACAGCGGCGACTTCAGCCTCATAGTTGGTGCAATTTGCCTCAACTGGACAACTAAGGCCAAAGTGACAAGAGTAAACACCCGCACCAGCATTACTATCAGCACCGATAGCAGAACCATCTGCATAGACAAGAAATTATATGTGTTTTAAGTTTTATTTTTTTACATTGACACCATACTAGCATGTTTTGAAGCTGTTTTAGAAGGGGTGTAGTGGAAACGGGCTTCTTTAGTAAGGGGGGTTGGACACGTAAAATATTTATTATAGCATTTTGTTTTCAGTTTATAACAAAACAAAAGTTTCTACAGATAAAATTTCTGTTTAATTGCGTAAACCTAGAATATTAAAGCAAACTAATTTAGTAAAAAAACCCATGATAAATTGGAAATTTAATAAAGATTAGAAGTTATCCTGAAGCACAATATAATATTTTGCTTGTATTATAACTATGCTAAATATGCTATAATAACGCTTTCAAAACATGAAGTGGTTCTATGTTATTATTGGATTGATAATGAGACCTAGACCTATATCATTCGAATATCATACCAGCAGTGGGATTTTAGCCCACAAACTCTTTATCCTTAAGAAGCAACTAGCCATTTGGGCATAATTCTTTTGTACCTTGTTCATATCACGCCCTACGAAATGCTATAAATGGTAAAAGCATGTATAAAACTATGTTAATTAATATGGAATAAATTTAATACCCTTAGTTTCAAGAATAAAATATTTCATTACATCCTGTTTGATATAAAAATTCGTTTCTAATTTGGTTAAAAGTCATTTGCATTTTAGTATATTTTTACCCTTTTCATTTGGTGAACATATTTTATATTTAAAACAATTGTTGCTATATATAACAAAACTATATTTTTATAAAGTTAGAACTGTACTAAGGATGTTAGAAAATAAATTAATGCAAACAAGTGTGGAAATTTTATTTTATATAGAATTAAAAATAGATTATTTATATAAAGATTTTTCCTGTTCAAAGGTACTTTGTTCCTTTAGTTAAGTGTATCTAAAAATATTATAACATTACTTTATATTTTTCCTTTAATATTTTGTCTTTGTTTTCAATCTATATTTTAGTTTTTGGATACAAATTTATGTTAAATTGTAATAGTTAAACGATATTGAATACTATCGAAAAAAGCAAAAGCATAGCCTCGTAGACTATACTTTTACCCTTTGAAAATTCTGACGCTCTTGTTTAAGTCTTTCTTTCTGTGAAGCTGCAGATAATTAAGTTCAATTACAAATCACATTGTTACAAAAGTTACTGGATTCCCCAAATAGTTCGTTTATTGCCAGTTAATTTTAAATGTTATTTGTTGTATAATCAAATCATCCTTAAACATCGAATAAGATTAACACTAGTTAATCCAATTAATCACGAACCAAATTCATTGTACTATCATCTCATTTTGCTTCTTGAACAAAATGTAAAAAACTAACACTATAATTCACTTCAATATATAATACTATTTACAATCCAATTAATTATATTATCATGACTTAGATAAATAAAGGAAAATGTTATTACATAATAGAGTAATTTATATCCGCAATTACATTTCCTACGTAAGTTCATTAATGCTAATACCATTGTATGCCTTTTTAAATAGGTATTTCTAACATAAAATGTTAGTTTTACATTGAAATCAAATGGATTTAGTATTGTGAAGAAAAATAATAATATGAATCTTAATCTACCATAAACAAACATTCGAACAATATTGTCTAATAGATTTACATCATATTTAAACTGTTGTAGATATCTAACAGGGTAAGAGAATGTACATAAAACATTACGTGCGTCAATATTTAACAAGAGAGATTAGTGTTTAATTTGTATTACAGAAACACGTTTTTAAAATTTAAAACTTAATCAGAGGAATATAATGCAAATATAATTATTTTTCTTTCTACAGTGTACTAATATATGTTGCTGCTGTTGTGGCTTATCCTCCAGCTGTGTGACAAAGTTAGACAAGGTCCAATACCGCTGACTCTAAGAAAGGGAAGGACAAGAAGGGGAGACGAATATATATCCTCTCTGAAATCTCCCAGACTCCCTCCAGGATGTGCTCAGAAGCTTGTTCAGCTTGAAATTTTAAGCAGACTGCAAATATCTTTCTGCCTTCGAAAAATGACATTTTAAAAACCAATACCACTTTAAATGACCCTTTAATATCACCACCTGCCAATCTGCAAATTGCAGTTAGATAGGCTGTGCCAGAACTGAGATTAAACACCATCATTGATTATATAATTAATTCTTTTGTAATTATTAATGTAATGTTTTCTAGGAGGGTAAAAAGGATAAAAGTGTTTAAGTTTTTTATATTCCTCCTTTGTGATTTTTTAAATGAAACTAGAAGAAAAAAGAATTTTAATGAATAAAAAATAAGGATAACAATTTAAGAAAATTACATTTTTAATATTTAATTGATAGTTAAGAGAATTTAAATATAATAAAAGACTTAAATGAAATGTAATTTTATTTGGATAAAATATATAGTTATCATGTATAAAGTAAAGTTTATTTAAAAATAAAATTTGAAAAACTAATGTCCTTGAAAGTTTTTTTTTTAATTGCAAATATGAAAAATAAATTTAATAATAACATACATTGAATCTGTAATTCAAAAATAAAAAAAAAATCAGTAAGTAAAATTTCATAAAGTAAAGTTTAAAAAAATAATATTTAATTAAATTTTCAATTAGTAGCTTTAAAATTGGTGAAATCAAATTTCAGATTTAAAGTAATATTCAAAAATTTTGGTAAAAATGATTTTGCTTCAGCAAAATAGATATTTAGAATTTAAATTGATTTTCCAAAAGTAGATTTTTGAAGAAATATGAATGGATGATTGTCATTTGTCTTGAATAATTATAAAAAAATGAAAAATTTATGTATAATAAATATCAAAATGCATTTTATCAAAAATCTCATCTTTTTGTTACATATTTATTTATTTTAAAGGCACAAAATAAAAATAGCATTCTTTTAAGCATCTATTTTTTCCTTTAATTGATCATAAATTTAAAAAACTGGTGCTTATTTTAAGCACTTTAAAATTTATTTTAGTATATAAAGTAAATTAAAGTTAAAACCAATAAGAATTTTAACTTAGAAATGAAAAAATAAATGTACTGTTTATTCTCTTTTATAATATATTAAGACACATAAAATATAAAAAAACAAAAACTTTTAATAATATATTATAAAGAAAAAAAAAAATTTTTTTTACATATAAATTATCGTTATTACAAAAATATATTTAAAATCATTATATGTAAAAATATATTATAATAAAAATATATAAAAAAATTTATATATATTTAATATAATATATCATATTAAATACATTTTTATTTAAATTTAATACATTAAATAAATATATAATAGACATAAAAAAATATACATTTTTTATAAAATATTTTTATTATATTTTAATAATTATATATTTAATATATATATAAAAATATTTATAATTTTATAATAGAAATAAAAAATAAATTTTATACATTTTTTATACAA
>CM063511.1:99772570-99785070 GCA_032207245.1 Pardosa pseudoannulata | reverse complement strand
TCACTGAGATAATCATTTGATAAATGATTCAATATCATACGGATGACCTGTATATTCTTCTACAGTTAAAGGAATCATGGGATAAATTTGCAACTTTTTCAAAGCATGCATGACGCGTGATAAGATATCAGAGGTCTTATAAGAAGGCAGGTTGTACGAGTTGAAGGAGCAACGTACTTAGTTTACGATTCCTTTTTCTGATAAAGAATGCTTGGATTTCTAGTTAGCTAGCAAAACATTCAGTATGATTAAAGGCTTTGTCACACATCAACATAGATTAAAAATAAATAGAATAAAATTATTTCTTTATAATATGAGAAATCCCCATATTCTTCTAGTAATCCTCGTTTTCTTCGTACGTAATTGTAAACTTAAACTATTGATTTTAAATCGCACAATTTGACGTATGATAAGGGCATTATAAATTCATCAATAATTGTCAAATGAGTGTTTCTAAAGAAAATCATGGTTTTAAAAATGAAATACTTAAATAACACAGAAAACCTCATAAAGAAAGTTTTAAAAATGTTGTTATACTTTCTTCAATCATTGTCAAATTTTTCTTGTTTCTAGAGAAAAGTATAGTTCCAATAAAAGGCATATATAAATAGCTCAAAATACCTTATAAAGAGAGTTTTAAGAAGGTTATTGTACGTTCTTCAATAAATGTTAAATTCTGTATGGAGCTAAAGTAAAATATCATTTTAAAAAAGTAATATGCAAATATATCAGAATATCTTATAAGGAGACTTTTGAAAATGTTTTTATACGTGCTTCAATATCTATCAAAGTATGCATTTTTATAGAAAAGCATCTTTTTAAAAATAAATAAATAACACGAGAGACCTTGGAAGGAGACTTTTAAGATTGTATTTTCCATTGCTGATGATTTTTCTCAAGTGTAAAGTATGTAATAGCTATATCTTACAGTACATGCCTACTTAACCCCTTCCGGTAAAATGACGAGTCTAGCTCGTCATTAGTTTTTAATTCTATACCGCACAATGACGAGCTACACTCGTCATACGATTAAAGTTACTGTTAAATTAATAATTAATTTAGTTTAAAATTTCTAGTGTACTGAATTTGGCAACACTTTTATCACTTGTGAAAATAACAAGTCACTATTGCATATTGTTCACCTAGAATTTCTTGGTACAAATCATTGCCAAATTAATGAGTCAGAATAAAAGAAAACCTACTAAGAAATGCCGTGTGTGTTACAAGAATCAAATTAAAAGTGAGACTACTTGGCGGTGTAAACAATTAAGAATTCCTTTGCACTTTGTTTTGAAAAGTACCACTAGCTTGAAGACTATTATCTGTATACCTTATTAATGTTTTGCTTTGATATTTTCTTAATTTTACTGTTTCTGATATTATTTAACACTACGTAAAAAGTGGATTTTAATTAAGAATATGTAAGAATTGTAAAATGAAACAACTTTTTTAAATAAAAATTAGATGGTTATTTCATGCACGGTTTTTCATCATTAAATCATACCGGAAGGGGTTAATAATATATCCCTACATAAATTGCATACAAAAAAGTCTGAACATCTAAATGTTATACATTGTATATCATAACAAATTATATTATTTTTAAGAAGCATTAAAATCACAATAATTCCCTTTTATTTCATATCTTTATTCGCTACTATTTGACTATTTTGGGAATGTTTTATTTCATTTTGCCTTACTATTAAATCGACAATAAACACTAATAATATTTACGTCGTTTAACACAGCAGGCATTTTTGAAAAGAAAGTAATTGCTACCTAATTCTTTCAATAATTGTATCAAAACCCTTCCACGGAATAATTAATTACATACTAATTAATCTAATTAAAAACTCTCTTAATTTTAACACTAACAGGAAACTTAGCATTTCCCAGTGTCACTGTGTGTTTCCTGATTAAAACCCGAAAGAGAGTTGCAGTATCTGAAAGTTTGTTAGCACGTCGCAGACGAATCTATTGAATTTGTCTCTTGCCTTCAAACATTTCAATTATAACTTAATGAGATTTCATTTATGTACTTAGCAATTTCGCGTAGCTGGATGAGATTTGAATTACAAGGATTCAAAACATAATTAACAACACATGAATATTTCGGCGACAGTTTTCATTTAGTTGCACCAAATGAGTAATATCCACAAACGCATGCAGTGTAAATAAATAAGAGGTCTGATAATATTTCTACTAATGTAAATGCTTCATGTGGTAGCTAGCAGTGTACCTGTAACAATGTTTCGAGCAATAATTCAGATCAATATAGATAAATAGTTTTCAGTTTGAATTTAAATTGTATAAATATAATAATGAAATGCAAAATAGATAAAGGCGATTGCAAAACGTTCAAATATAAGAGCTGGGATAACACAGAATATTAATTAAATCAGACATTCCCTATAATTATATATTCTACTTCAATGATTTATAGAAATGAATGTTTATAAAATATAATGAAGCATGATTTACATAGCTTTAGTAAAAAATATAATATTGTATTTTTTGAATGTCAATAATTGTTAACCTATAAAAGATTAACTCTGTTTCAATAAATTATTTTAATAAAATCACAAAAAATAATTTTATATAATAAATTATTCGGTTCCAGTATGAGTGAAAAAGAATAAGTCAGAAAATTTTACTACCACTAAATACTTAATAAGCAAAATTTATAAATACAACTTACAATAGTTTGAAATGTAAATGTACAGAGGCTGTTCACATATTTTTTAGAAGATGTATATTGTAGTCACAAAACTAAATTACATAAAATTCTTGTGTTTGAAATGTTCTATTTGTTAGCCTTTATTATGAACTATCTTGCAGCACCGTAATTTCCATGATAATAATGTCTTTTGAAGTGTCAGAAGACGTATTCTATCCCATTCCTCCTGCACAGCTTTCCAGAGTCCTGTAAGTGTTGTGGGATGACGTTCGGATAATGGAGATTTTAAAAATCCAAAAGCACAAAAATCCATGGGTGATAGATCGGGAGATTTAGTAGGGATATCAATGAAGGGTATGGTCTTGATACCGGTTTTTTGTTCAATTTCTTTAGAAAATTTACAGCTGATTTGAATGCGTGACTACTAGTTTTGTCTTTATGGAGTTCCAGAGATTGATGGCACTGTGAGTAAAGCGATTATATTTCATTCAGAAAAATTGGTGATAAAACATGTTCCTGATAGTATTTGGAGTTAATCTTGATATTTTTCAACTCTATTATACTTTCCATTATATGAAAAACCAGCAACAATCATGAATCTCTTGGAAAAACTTTCTTTCGATTCTTTGAACCACTACGTCCTCCCCTTTTATGATAATAAATGGCTCTTTTTTTGCAGTTATTCAAATACACCTATGATTCATCTATTATGACAATTTTTTTTCATTTTTTCTTTGGATAAATGTTTCCCATACAGAATTCTGCAATGTGTCCTGTGTTCAGTGATATGCTTTAGAGTAAGGATGCACATCGCGTTTTCTCGCTTTCTTAAGATTTAAATCAAAGTTTATCATTTTGTTTGCAATGAAAACCGATGATATTAATGATTTTGTTACTGTCTTTGAATAGGGAGATTTTCTTTTCAACATTAAACAACGTACCTTAGCAATAGTCGAAGATAAGTGTTTTTTCCTTGGATAAGTGTTTGGAATTTTTGTCCCTCTTGAAGCTCCAATTTGACGTCTTTTCCTTTCTTTTTGGCGATATTACAAGTCGACGCTTTAGATATCACAAAACCATGACTCTCACATATTTTTTGGATAATGGAATATGAATACTTCTAATCGGAAAGAGTGTAAATATAGCCTTTGAACTACTACTTCTTTAAAACGCCATTTTGAATAAAAAAAAACTTCTCAAACCGCAGACCATAATTTTGACTTTTATAAACATAGTACAATTGCAGTTATTTATTTTGCAACAAAAGAGTTTTTAATACCTCTGACCAAAATCGTCTAAAAAATGTGCGAACAGTACGAACTCTGTACTGTTAACATATATTCATAATTATTCCATTATCGCTTAATAATCATAATTTATTAAGTTTCTGATAACTGAGCGCATAGTAAAACTTCGCCCCCTTGGTTACAGTAATGCATTTTGACGTTAAAATAAAAATACGTATTTAAGTATAAAGATTTTTTACAATATGGTTATTTAAAATTTAATTTTCAAATAAATAAATTTATGTTTTCAAATTTACCTAACTTTATTTTGATATTTTTGTTTCAAATAGTTTTATACATATCTTGAAGCATAAAATATAAATATGTATAATATATAAATATATATATATATATATATATATATATATATATATATATATATATATATATATATATATATATATATATATATATATATATATATATATATATATATATATATATATATATATATATATATATATATATATATATATATATATATATATATATATATATATATATATATATATATATATATATATATATATATATATATATATATATATATATATATATATATATATATATATATATATATATATATATATATATATATATATATATATATATATATATATATATATATATATAATATAATATATATATATATATATATATATTATATATATATATATATGTATATATATATATATATATATATATATATATATATATATATATATATATATATATATATATATATATATATATATATATATATATATATATTTATATATATATATATATATATATATATATATTATATATATATATATATATATATATATATATATATATATATATATATATATATATATATATATATATATATATATATATATATATATATATATATATATATATATATATATGCATATATATATATATTATATATATATAATATATATATATATATATATATATATATATATATATATTATATATATATATATATATATATATATATATATATATATATATATATATATATATATATAGATATATATATATATTTTTTTTTATATTACAGAATATCAAACAGTGAGAGAATGTACATAAATCAAGTTATATACTATAAAATAAAATATTACATGATGCAATGAGTATGTTATTTTAATATCCCCCCACCCTTTTATTAACTGTATCGTCTAGAGAATGAAGGGTTTGGTCTTAGCACTCTGCTTATTGTTAATCTAAAATCTGTGGTCGACTATAATATTCTACAGGTGTATCATCAGTTCAGTGATAAATAAAAAGAAGGAATAAAGAAAACCTAAACAATTAAAAATTGAACATCTACAAAATTTCAAGAACTTTAAAGGAAGTGAGATTTCGTTTTAGATTAAGAAATCTTTATAATTTACAAAGTAAAGTTATTCATAACAAAGGAATATGTATGACTTTCCAATAATCATTTGTTAAGATTATTTGAGTTTCAGAGCCGCAAAATATGACGTACAGTACAGAAATATTTGACATATATGGATAATGTGTTTGAATCTGAAGCTTTTCGAATAAAAGTGCAAGCGGTTAAAACAATTGTCATAGGAATCAGTATTTTAGAAATAAATTTATGGTAGCATTCCTGATATATAAATCCTTAATATTCATAGAGAAAAATTATTCTCTACTGTGGGAATTCTCTTGATTCTTATTCCTTGTTTGTCAAGATCGTTTGAGTGTCAGAGCCACAAAAATGAATTGTGCAGAAACATATAACCTAGATGAATAAGGTATTCTAATCTGAGGCTTGTCGCTTAAGGTTACAAACTAACTGTGGTTAAAAGAATATTTACAGTGTTCAGTATTTTAGAAATACTTGTGTTAGCTATCATTGATAAATAAATCCTCGATATTTATAGAGTGAAAATCCACGTTGCAATGGATTTCCTTTTATTCTTATCATTGTTCGGGTGTCAGAGCTTGAAACAAAATTACCTACGATACAAAAATACACAACCTATGAATAAAGTCTGAAGTTTGTCATGTAAAAGTTCAAGCCAACTCCAGTTAATATACATTTAAATTCATTGAATTTAAAAAATAATTTTATGTTAGTTTTCATTGATAAATTAATCCTTGATATTTATAGAGACAATTTCTTCGCCACTGTGGGAATTCTTTTGATCCTCATAGATGATTTGTTAATATCGTTTGAGTATCAGAACCTGAAAAAATGATGTGTACAGAAATATACAATGTCTTTCAATCTGGGTCTTGTTGCTTAAATGTGCAAGCCAACTGCAGACAAAAGATCATTTACAGGCACTAGTATTTAAGAAATAATTTTATGTTAGCTTTCACTGATAAATAAATATTTGTAGAAAAAAAATCTTCCCCTCTATGGAAATTGTCTTTATTTTCATTCATTTTTTCTCAAGATCGTTTGAGTATTAGAGCCGCAAAAACTAATTTGTACAGTAATATATAAAACTAGCATATAGCCTGCCATATGACGGGATCAGTAAAATTTTTAATTTTCCAGAATTGTAAAATACCCTATGAGGCCCATAAAAATGCTTTGATTTTTGGCTGAGCAATATCTGATACACACTCAATAATTTGTTTACCTTCATATTCCTCTAAAGTTTCCTGGTACTATGAATGTAGTATAGAATCACGTTGAATTCATTTAGTCAAGCCTTGTGGATATGTAGGAAAAACAAACAGACAAATGAACAAATGTCTTAATTTTCAAACATATATAGCCTAAACGCTAGATATTTATTAGTCCGTGAAATAGGATCCTAGACTTTAATTAAACGTATTTGTTGTACCGGTAATAAAATTTTCATTACAGCAAAAATAATCGATGTATAAATTTAAAATTAACATATATGTACGTAATATATTATTTAATACAAATATAAAAGGAAATTATTTACTTGATATCTAAATTCAGTGATAAAAATATGAAAATACTGCTGACGATATTTAAATAATTTAAAATAAGAAATGGTTAAATGAGATAGTTAAAGGAATGACGTCATAATGCTGGAAAAATGTTATTTTTACCTATATATTATGTGAGAAATTGATAAATATAATCCCTTGCTCTTAACCGGGGAAAATAGGGCTCGAAATAATGGCATTAAACGATCGAAAAAGAAGGAAGGGGTGGATTTCAAACGTTTTAAAGACTACAGTATTTTCCGCTGTGATGTGAAGCATATTTATACCAATTTATTTTAGAATCGTATCGATAGTTTAAGAGAAGATAAGCTTTGAATTTTGCTAACACTAATTAACCAATAAATCAATATGGATGGCTGTATCCATTCCAGGTCCAAACGCTTCATAAATTTGAGGACAGACGGACAGATAACTTAGGCTATTATTATATAGGGGATATATGAGAAATTTCATCAATATGATGTTTGTCGCGTAAAAGGGCAAGCCAACTGCGGATAAAAGATCATGTACAGTCACCAGAATTTTAGAAATAATTTTGTGTTAACTTTTATTAATAAATATTTAATGTTTCTAGAATAAAATTCTTCGCCACTTTGGAAATCTCTTTATTTTCATAGATTGTTTGACAAGATCAGAGCAGAAAAAAAACTGAATTGTACAAAAATAGATAACATATATGAATACCTTTTCCCAACCTTAAGATTATCGCGTAAAAGTGCAAGATAACTGTGGTTAAAAGATTCTTCACATGTATGAGTATTTTAAAATTAATTTTATGCTAGCTTTCTCTGATAAATACAACATCGATATTTAAAAAGTGAAATTATTTCCTGATACGGAAATTTTATTACTTTTCATTCATCGCTTGTCAAGATGGTTTGAGTGTCAGAGATGCAAAAAATTACCTACAGTATATAAATGTATAACATATATTAATAATATCTTCCAATTTGAGGATTCTTGCGTAAAAGTGCAAGGCAACTACAGTTAAAAACATTTACAGGGATCAGTGTTTCAGAAATAATTTTGTGTTAGCTTTCACTGGGAAGAATTTTATCCGTAGTTTATCAGCGGAGTATAAATGAAATAAAAAGTAAGACACCAAGTTCACACACAATAGCACGGGGTTTTTTCTCGATCAGATTCTTTTAGACACAACTTCTTTTTCAAAGATTGAGATTTTAACTTAAGTCTTACTCTTTTTCTTCTCTCAATCTCTCTAGAGTTTTCCGTAAAGAAAGGATCCGAAGATTAGTATCTACTTTTAAGGCGATTGCAACAACTGTGGGAAGTAATTGCTTTCTTTTTTTCTAAATCGGGAATACAGCCACTTGAACTGTCTAAGATCTTTTGCCACTTGCTGTTTCATTGAAAATATCCTCTCCTTGTATCCTATAAATCAATTGAGTTTTTTTCGCAACTCCATCAGCTATTGAACTATAGTTTGTACTTCTTTTAATGAAAGCTCTCTTTAAAACAAAAGTTTTAAGTAAAATATATACAGTTGAGTATATTGATTCCTTTAACTAATAAATAACTAAAACTAAAACAATGTATGAAATTTTATAATAAAGAATGATTAAGATGAACTTTGGTTTTTAATAAAACTATCTAACATTTATCTCTATTCAAAAAGGTATAACGTTACATAGATTTTAAATCAAGAAAGGTTATACCAAAATGCATGATTTAAATATAGTCTTTTATCAGATTATTTCAAGTAACTGAAATTAAAAAAAACATAACCATAAATATTCTTATACTGCAAAATCCTCTGTTTATGATTTTACTTTTTTGTACTAAGATAAGGTAGTGTTGTAACTAAATTAACTACATGGTTTGAATTGAAGCAGATATATATGTTTACATATATATGTATATATATATATATATATATATATATATATATATATATATATATATATATATATATATATATATATTATATATATATATATATATATATATATATATATATAATATATATATATATATATATATATATATATATATATATATATACACATATATATATATATATATATATATATATATATATATATATATATATATATATATATATATATATATATATATATATATATATATTTATATATATATATATATATATATATATATATATATAAATACATATTTATATTTGCATTATTGACTTAATTTTGACCATTTTAAATTATACATCAGTATGTATGTACTTGAAGATAAATTTTAATTCTGAAACCATTATAACCAATCTTCAACTAGTTTTCCTAGTTTATTCTTCACTTCTGTCCGTACGTATTACACATGTGTCTCATATAACTGAAAAACAACTAGACGTATAAGATTGATATTTTTGAATCGCGCAGCAGTATAACTTTAAGTAACTTGCCTTTTGATTGTAATGTGAACTTTACATAAGAAGTCAATTCAATATAGTATTATTAATTCTCTAGACCATAATTCAAAAGCAATGGGCCGTAAAATGTTGAAATATTTCATTTAGAAATATTATAATATTTAGTTTTGCAACTATTTTTTATTTCACACTGCATTCTGTAAGACGATAAATTTAAATGTAATGTAATAATCGCCTTGGATTGTATCTCAAAAAGGATTGGTTCTAAAGTCCGAAAATAACAAACATTTATATTGATATGTTATAATGTCTGCATGTCTACCTTTTTATTCAATGTTCTATCCATATAACAAAAATTTTCATATAGCATATTTCTATAGCATATTAACACTGAAGATAACTTGCTGATATTGATTTTACTCGTAAAATAGGGTGAGCGTTACACAGGAATAAATTCTGTTAAATGGCATTTAACAGTTTTAGGATTGTTCATAATCATTTTAGTAATACATTGGAAATTAAAGCTATAATAAAAGTATAAAAATATTACTCTGCATAAATCCTTAGAGCAATAAAAAATAACTTCAGAACAGAGAAATATACCCTACATTTATTGTTTAGCAAAAGTTTTATGAGTATCCCAATACCTCTAGAAATGTGTCTTAATAAAATACATATATCATTAACTTGTAAGAGATTAAATATTTTTTAAAGATTACTAAAACTTTGACTGAACTATTCAGTTTGATACTAGATATTATTAATCAGCATTTAAAATTCACTTGCAAGTAACAGGAATTCAAGTTCCTATTGAAAAGTTTCAATACTAGTTTCTAAACTATATTCTTCGAAGAAATTATTAGAACCTCCGTCCATTGAATAATAATTCATTCTAAACATATGGTTGGTAATGATAGAACTGCCTCAACTGTTTGAATAACAATTATTAAATTATGCTATGACGAAAGAATGACTACGGATTAAAAACTATTTTATTACTCAAAGTTTTTAGATCTCTTTATTAAGAAGTAGTAATATCTCTTAAACATAAAAGGGAATTACCTGATGAAATATCTTCATGTTTTGTTAATTTTATCACATGTATTTTAAACAGTATTAACATTTTTAAGTTTATATATGCAAATAGGGATCAAAAAGACTACAAGCCAGATATTCATTGGTTTTTATCAGCTATAAGGAATTGAGGAGTGCACGGTAATTGTAATAAGATAAATCAGCAATTGTAAATAGTTTCAACACCTGTAAATACCCACCTACGGCTTACAAAGATTAAAATAAGTTGAAAGATGAATAAAATTGTCAACTTGCTTAAAACATAGTGGTCTTGCAAAGAAATCCGCTGAGTTATTCAATTTCTGAGGTTCAAACATTCAATTGCTGTTGAAATTCTCCGGCAACTGGTAAACGTTTCCTGAGAAGCTGAAATGTTAGTATGAAGAATTGTGTCAGGAATTTTCGATCTGTAAAGAAGTGATACCCGAAGACTGTTGGAACATAATCTAACAACCTCCCTGAAGCCCAAACCTCCGTCAAAGTAATTGTTACCTGTTTCCTTTCCCTTAGGAGTAAGCCTGTTTTAAGTGTAAATGAGTTTCACACACCTGCGGTATCCGTGGGATTTTTGTTCTTCTTGTTAGTCTCGAACATACCTATGTAGTATACCTTACTGTGTTGAAATAATTTACTTCGAACCTTAACGAGTTTCTCGTAGGTCAATAGCACCAAATTGCTTCAGTTTGCTGTTGTGACTTTAGCTCTTTTAGATCTCTATCATCAGGGAATGATCGTCCTTGGTCAAGTAATGAAATTCCTTACCTTATTTCTTACTAAAAGAGAGATTTAGGGGGACACTGATTCGCTTTAATTGAAGATATGGAATGGTACGTGATAATTTCAGACTCATCAGAAGAAGCGATAATTGCCTAAACTGTTTAATAATGTTAGTTGGTCAGTTGGGAGCAATAAGGTATAATATTTTGTCCCGAGGACTAATTAGACCAGGAAGTACTTCTTAAATTCACTTTTGAAAGACTACGAACAAATAAGATAATAGTGCTATTTGAACCCACGAAATCTGTTACCTATGATAAGTATCCTACCCATTTGGTTATCTTTCAAGGTGATCGGTATGGAAACCATGTTGAAAAACAACCTCACGTATGCACTATGAATTGGGTGTGTGTATTGTACAAAATAAAACATACACGTTACACTGAAGGATTGATACACTTACCTATTATTTATACTTTGTATAAAGGGATTTTTCTAAAGTTTTTGCCATAGTTTTATAATTGCACTTTACACACATAAATGCCGTAAATCACATATGAAATCCATTAACAATGTCAATATATTCCTTCAAATAGAGTTCTTTGAAAATACGTATATCTACAAGTGAGCAAACAATATATTTTACATTTGCATTGTGAATACTCTAACTCTCGCAGTTACATACGAAAAAAATCCTTCCCGAAATACAAGGACAGATGTTTTGGAAGTGAGACTATTTTTAAAATCGTTTTAGGAATGAATCTTGTATTGTGACAAACACAGTAAGAGAAGCGTATGCATTTTTGTCAGCAGAAGAAGGAAAGTTCCATGGTTTTGACGTATATAAATTGAAATTTCAGTTTGCATTCCTGGATTTTAAACTCCAATCTATTATATTTGACTCATGCTAAGGAGATTTACTCAGTTATTTCTCGTTGAAGTTGTTGTTCGAATATTTCGAACTTAAGAATAAATTTCTTGTATTTTTCAAAAGGGAAATGTAAAAGTGTTAAGGTATATGTTATATATACACCAGGAAATTTGAATTTATAAATTCAACGTCGGAGACTCACAATAAGAAAACGTGGTATTGACCAACTTTTCAAAACGAATAAAAATGTAAAAAAGTAAATATAAAATTATAGACAAATACACTTGGTGTAAACTTGATTACTTGTAAGAGTTTTAATTGTTTTTCATGCTACCTGCCATTTTCTAAACGATGTTATACTATACTTAACTGTTCATTAGATCACGTTTAGGTCTTATATAACTAGCATCTAGCCCGTCACATGACGGTACCATTAAAATTTTTAACTTCCAGAAATGTAAAGTACCCTATGAGGAAGGGAAAACAATGATTTGTTTTTTGGCTTAGAATTATATGGTACACGCTCAATAATTTGTTTACTTCATACTCCTTTAACCCATA
>CM063511.1:99752570-99760070 GCA_032207245.1 Pardosa pseudoannulata | reverse complement strand
GATAGATAGATAGAGATAGATAGATAGATAGATAAAACAGTATATATAACAAGTGAGCTTTCAAAATTAATTTAATTTTTATGAATATTTATACAGTTTTTAACTCTTATGTGCAATAATTTTATACGACATATTATTTATAATCTTTGTAGTATTAGAATATTCATGAATAATAAACAATCCAGACTTTAAAATGTGGGAAATAATGAATAATAATTATACGAATGTATTTTACTTTATAATGCTTGAACGGCTTAAAGTCATATTAGCATTGTCATATATAAAATGTTTTGTTTTCTTATTTTGTGCCAATAAGCTTGATACGTATTGAAAAAATTGCATTTATTACAGTATTACTTAAAGAAATATTTATGTTCTGCTACAAAAATGTCTATATCTTCATAACACCCTTTATTGCTTTAGAATAAGGACATACTATTGATATAAATTTAATCTAAAAAAAGATATTTGGAATGATAGTAGATGATCAAACACATTACCCGGATGTTTCTTTAAGGCATCAGTAAACATTCAAAATTAATTTAATTTTTATGAATATTTATGCAGTATTTAAATCTTATTTGCTATACTTTTATACGACATATCACTTACAATCCTTGGTAGAAATAGAATATTCATGAGTTTTATGCAATCCAGACTTAAAATGTGGGAAATAATGAATGAATATATGAATGTATAATAATGAATGAATTATGTGAATGCATTTTACTTCATAGTGCTTGAAAGGCTTACAGTCATATTAAAAAAAAACTACAAATATAGTTTTTAGGACGACAAAATTATAAAGTGGGGAAGTAAATAATAATTACAAAATTGAAAGAATGCTTTGAAAACATATAAAATTGTACTTAACTTGTGGCATTCTATAATCTCTATAATACCACAAACGAGCAAAATGTGCAGTGAAAATAAATGTATTCTTACTTAACTTTCAGAGCTTGCGGTAGCTAAATTTCCAAAACCGTTACACATATAGTCAGATAATTGTGAATTCAAGCCTGACACCGGATAAAAACAACTGTTTTCATCAATGACTGCAGGGTTATGTAAAATATTTCCGTAGTCAAAATATCCTTCAGGTTTAAGTGATATCTTTGGAAGTGAGGCTACAAACCTGCGAGTGTATATTCTGCTTTCCCCGCTTCCAAATTACGATGCTTTATATTGTGCGTCACCAATCTTATTAGAATCCATAGCATTGCTCAACATATTCATTGCCTATCGATATCATTTCCTGCATAAAAGTCATCGTCTGAATCCAGTAATAACTCTTCTACCTCTGTAATTTTAAAATATTTTTTACACGTTTGGTATAGAACTGAGTCTACTCGACGTTTCTGTTTTATCACTCACACGGAAAAAAAAACTCAGAATAAATAAAAATCAAACTTGAAACACGTTAAATCAACAATTATCTAAACTATACCGTCGACTTGTCGAAATACCACCAATATGCACACTGCATGGCATAAGCATTAGACAATGACAGCCGGCTTCTCCACTCATGAAAGTCTATTTCTTTCCTATATAAATATTAAGTGCCGTTTCGCACTGGCCAATATAAAATTCAGCTTAAGAATTTGACATCGACGTACATGCAATAACGAGTAATTGGTCGTTTGAGGAAAACTCACATCCTGAGGTATCGCATGACTGTCAATGTAAACAGGTGTAGTTATATGATAACCTATGAATAGTATTGGGAAAATTTTCTATTTTGTCAGCTGAATTAAAATAAAAATCATACACTTTTCATAATTTATAATTACCTGTAGAATATTATAAAAAATTCCTTACTTTTGGAGTCACTCCTGTCAAAAAAATTTCACGAACACACTGGGAAAGAGTCCGGATAATAACTTTAATTTTAATATAGCTAAATATTTTTTAAAATCTAAATTTCTCACTATGATTAAAATATAAACTAAATTCAAGAGTATCATTTTTAATAAAGTGTATCAGAGAAATGTAAGACAGAAACTTAAACTATTTCACATTATTCTTTTAAAAAATAAAAATAAAAAATGATAATCAAACAGATAATAATATGGTATGTCAATATGTCAACATTTACAAAATATATATAATACTTCTATTTTTAAATTCTTTTTTTCTTTTTGTAATTTAAATCAGGCAGGTTTGTGCGTAAATAGATTTTCTATCGTTGTGTGTTACTCACACTGAAGTTTCAAATTGTTAATTAAAAAAAAAAACATTACATTAAATTTTCTCAAGGTAAAAACTTCTCGGCTGAACTAAAAAAAATTTTAATTTTTATTAAAAATTTAGGAAATAAGGATTAAAAAAAATGCCAGTATCATGCTATGTTTTTTAAGTCTCTTATACTATTTTTTCAATTTCAAACGAATTTTCTGTGTTGTAAAAATTATACAGGTGTACATTTAAAAAATATTTGTGTAACTACTTTCGTTTAAATAGCACTTTATAGATTTTAAAAACTAAATTTTTCACTTCAATACGTCACTTTCTTTAAATATGTAGATTATTAAGAGAAATAAGCAAGAAACGATATTTTTCAGATTGATTTAAATGCATTGAATTTGTGAAATAATAAACCCATTAGTCAATATCATTTACAGAGAAAAATGGTTTAAACATTTGTTCAGCTATAGAAAACAAGTGAAAATATGTAAATGCTATACAGTGTGTTTTAAATCGTCAATTCTTTTTCTCACTTTAAACTTTTTTCTGTGCTATAAAATTTATAAATATATACGATTATAAAGAACTTCTCTAGAGTCTCTTAATTTAATAACACTGAAAGCTTCAAAATTAAAAATTTTCCTATCTACCCTTCATTTTCTTTAGAATGTAGTTTAAATGTATAGAGAGAATTGGAAAGAAAAATGCCATTTATCAAAGTGGTATAATAGCTTAGAATTCAAGAAGTAATAGTGCAAACGTTAGTTACATTTACAGGCAAGATTAAATAAGAATATGTTCAACTATACAAGTTGTATATGCATTAGCCTTAAATTGTGTATTTGTAGCACTGAAATGCTTTAAATCTAAATGCCTTGCCTTAAGATATTATTTTCTCTAAAAAATTCTTTCTCAACTAAACAAAATCAATACATAAATTTTTAAACGAAAATAATTGTGTAGTATTGATAAAAGAAGTCAATATTTATAAACTGTACCGTATTTTAGAATTTTAATTATTTTTCTTCTATCAAACCTATTTTCTGTGTTATAGAAATTATGCAGAATAATTTTGGATGGGATTTCTCAAAATACTCTCATTTAGGAAGCCCTGGATACTTTAAAATATAAATTGTTCCTACGTCATGTCATCATCACAAGTTGTATATGCATTAGCCTTAAATTGAGTATTCGTACCACTGAAATTTTTACAATCTAAATGTCTAGCCTACAGATGACATTTTCTCTAAAAATACTTTCTCCACTGAAATAAATCAAAAGATAAATTTTTAAACGAAAAATAAATTAATTAGTATTGATAAAAAAGAAGTCAATATTTGTAATAAATACTGTATTCTAGATTTTTAATACTTTTTCTTCTATTAAACCTATTTTTTGTGTTATAGAAATTATGCAGAATAATTTTGGAAAAGTTTTCTCTAAACACTCTCATTTATACTTTATGCTTTTTCTACTAAATACGTTTTACTTTTTTTTTTTTTTTGTTTTTTTTTTTTTTTTTTTGTTTACTTTTCCCCTCCTTCACCCGTTCCTTTCTACACTTCTTTTCTTATCACGTTTTTTTCACCCAATAGCTGTGAAAACCATCTCGTAAAATATATTTTTAAAGTTCTTGTTATGCTATGAACATATATCATTTTAAATTCTTGCCGTAAAAAGAAAAAAAAGTTTCGAAGAAGAATAAAAAATATTCATTTAAAATAGAATTCATATGTTGTAAAACCATCGGAGAGAATTCTTTAATTGGAAATATTTTTTTTTTACGAGTATAGTTGAAAAAGAAAAAAAAATAAAATAAATAAATATTTTTATAATAAAAATTAAAAAATTGATAAAACATGAAAAAAATACATAAATATAAAATTGAAAAAATAGTGAAAACATATCATTTCTTGGAAAAATAGAGAAAAAAACATACATAACTTTACATTACTCTAAATAAATGTAAATATCAAATAAATGTAGAAATATTAGATAATTGAATTAGAAGATTCAAGTATAAATGATTTATATCAAGTAATTTAGAGCAAAAATCAAGAAAAAAATAATGAAGTTTCTAACATAAATGCCCATAACTCATCTCAAAATGAATATATTTATAATCCTGAGATTCAATGCATACATAACATCATTAAAAACATACAGTTAATTTCTAATTAAATTCTAAATATTATTTTAGCAGTTATGACTGCTGTGGTGTGGCGGTGTAGAAAAAATCACAGTTTTTGAGAAATTTAATTTAAAGATTTTATTAGATAGATTCATTAAGTGTTTTATAGTTTGATAAACATTCAGAAATTTGCTGAAGTAATTTATTTATTTCTTTAGAAGCTATAATGCGCTATTTAAGTTTTCATGCTAACACTCAAAGTGAAGCCCTTTAACTGCTCACTTCCGGCATCGTTTGGACACTTCCGGTGATAATTAAACAGCTGTATCATGGCTTCTAATGAAGGACAAATCTTTAAAATAAACGAATAAAATGTTTTTGATATTTTTCTCAAAAATAGCTTTTTAAGCTTGGTTGGTTACCTTAAACATTCAGTTCATTTAACGTATAAGAAAACTCTTAACCTTGGAATAAAGTAAAATTTTCTCTCTCAAAGAGCACATGCACCAAACATTTGTTTAAATAATACAACATATATATAAAAGAAAATACTAAATTGTTAAACAATATGCTTTTGAAGAAATATTGTTGCTTACATTATTACTGACCTAAAATAATAATAGAAAATATCTGAAATCACATTTTAAAACCTGTGTATAATGTATTGTTAAATTAAAAATGTTTAGAGCTATATTCAAATCAAAGAGAGGAAGGTAACATCAACTGTCTTATACAATATTTTTTAACTAGAAAAAATTTATCTCTATTTCCATTTATCTGGTATATTGCACTATATTTTGGTAGCAAATCTAATGATTAAATGAGTACTTTTTTTATGAAGTAAAGTTCAGAAAGTTGTCGATAGGGGGAATATTCATCTATTATAGCCTATAAAACTAAAAATTCACATGAAACTAAAAATGAAAAAAATGCTAAAGTATAGTTATCATATACAACAGACTTGATAATGTTTAAGTCTGTTAAAATATCGGGAAAACACCCAACATTAATGTTCTAAATGGCAATTGAATTCAACATGTTTGTCAGTTATCGCCACCCGCGATACTTCTGAAGTTTATCACTCATCACCAACTAGCCTCAACTAGCTTTGTCTTTCCTCATAAGTTAAAAACTCGTAACAATCAACGAAAAGTTATTTGTGTTAATTCGTACTACAAATACTTCAAATATGACACTGAATTCCAGAAATCTGATGTTAGAAGGATCAATAGTCTCAGCATTTCTGTCAGGATGAGAATAGAATTAGTATCAGAACATTAAATCAATCATACCGCGGTTTTTATCGCTAATAACCGGCATGGGCCCATTGCTAGTAGAATCAGCACCCAAGTAGTACTACAAATGCATTTATATTTAATCTTTTATTTTTAGGTAAAACATTGCTGTAAATTCTACACTTCTACCCATAAAATATAATCCATACATAATATTGAAAACGCAATGATAAAATTAAATAAGAGATATTTACTTTCACTTTTCTTGAAAGGGTAGTGGTTGATGATATTGACTATGTAAAAGTCTGTAAAGAGGAGAGAACTTGGTAGTGAAGGTAACATACATGGGTGTGTTATACAAATAATTCTCAAATTTTCGAATCAAGACGTCCTCGTACATTTCGGAAAATCTTCAAAATTCTGCTAAATTCACATAAACTCAATACTTAATGTCGCTACATTGTAAATTTCATCCCCGGAACAATCTTCTTTTACGACAGTTTTCTATTGGTCTACCCACAATATAAATTGATCATAATATACTGACTAGATTTGTTATTTAACGACATTTGCAGAGGTTGTAACTGGATGGTGCATTATTTAAGTATAAACGGAACCACATTATTTTTCTATATTTGCAGTGACTATTGCGTCTCATCCTTTTACATATGGAGGAGTTATAAGTCACTTCTCTCCCATGCATGCCAGGTGTTCTCTCCGGATCTAATACCATATGATTTTTTCTTGTAGCGTCATTTGAAGTCTAAGACCAATCTTGGTGGAGTCCCAATTTCTATACTTTGATGAGCATTTTTGGTAATATAAAACGAGAAATTTGTAAACAGTTAAAATATGAGGTAATGGGTATGTCGCTACACTGTAGATTTGGTCACCGGAACAGTCTTATTTGACGACAGTTTCCTGCTGGTCTGAGAACCATATAAATGTAACATAATATACTGACTAAATTTGTTATTTAACGACATCTTAAACGGCTGTAACTGTATAATGTATCATTTAAGTAAAAACAGCACCAAAATATTTTTTTTGTATATTTGTAGTAACTATTGTGTCTCATCAATTTACACATGGACGAGTCATAAGTCAATTCTCCCTCATGCATGCCAAGCGTTCTCTCCAGATCTAATACCGCTAGATTTTTACTTTAGCGTCAATTGAAGTCTAAGGTAAATCTTGGTGGAGTTCCGATCTCCACGATCTAAAAGAGATATTATGCATTTTGCTGAGGATTTCTAGTAATATAAAAAATAGAATTTTGTGAACAGATAAAGTATGAGGTAATGGAAATGATGATCATATTGAAAGATACCTATGCCTTTGCTGAAGATGTTATTTTATTGAATGAAAGCAATTAAATATAATTTCTCTAAACCTTTTAGGAAGTTTATCTTCTATATTAAACTAATGAAATTTGTACTTGTTTCTTGTTTATTTGTCAAAATCTCTGTTGTAAAGTGTCCTTCCATGATTTTGGGGCACTTTAATCACTAGTATTTTCAAGGGATCTTTTTTCCTGATGTCATTCTTTACTCTCCGTTAACCATTTGTTATCATTTCTGCTGATAAAGGAAGATACAAATTATTAGAAAGTGTATCATCTGAAATACATATTCCACAAAACACTTGCCGTTATAATATGAATAATATTTAATCAACCATGAGGAAATGGGAACAGACAGAAATTTTGAAGTAATATTTTATGAAATCTAGTTGATACATTCAAATATTCTACATATACATATCATCGTACCACTACACATTGCTATATATATTCATTACTATATATAATATTTATCTCTCATATTTTAGTCCATTATTTTTTTTCATTTAATATTACTAGTTATCGCTTTTTAAAATGTTTTTAACTGCATTGGTTTTTTCCCTCATAATTCGAAAAATATTGTATTGAATTCTTTTAATTTACTTTTA
>CM063511.1:99737570-99747570 GCA_032207245.1 Pardosa pseudoannulata | reverse complement strand
CAGAAACAGATATAAAGAAAACCATAAAATATAAATTAATTAATACTATTCCAAAAAATTAAATATGATTGTTTTATAAATAAAAAAATAAATAAATAAAATTGTTAGATTTATATTTTTACAATCTTAATATTTTGCCGTTAATAAGTAAAATATTTTTGCTAATAAATGGGAATTTTTTACTTGTAAAAGTGAATACCGTACCGTACCTTTACTTTCTATAATGTAGGAATGTACTACATCGGTATATACTGCTTTTGTAGCTATGAAAATACTTAGATTTAAATTAAATTTACTGAATTGAACACTTACAGCTTATATGTCATAAAACATAAATAAAAGTAAAATAATATGATTATGAAAATTATTTTGTACTTTTTGTGGTACCTTTAGAGTCAAACCATAAAGTTTTATATGAAACAAATTCTAATAGACAGCGAAATTTGGCTGAAAATCCAATACTTGAATATATTGATATTTGCATGTGTATCTGTGTGCATTAAGGTTTAGGTTGTATGGGCATGTATATCATGAGATTTTACTATTGCGTGAGACACAGAAGGGTCACTATAATTTTATAAAACCATAGTAAACAATATTTATTTTGCGAATTTTTATTATTATTTTATCAGTTACCTGAAAAGAACTTTAGTATAGATTTTTTTAAATATATTGAAATCAAAAATAGAAAACCTGTCATGTAAAATGGTAAAATTCTCCAAATTTAGAAGTATTAAATATTATGCAAATTAAAATTAAACATTATAAATATTTCCTACTTAATATTTATCTTAGTAGTGATGTAAAAAGAAAATAAAGGGTTATTCTTGTAAAATGCCATACAGGTCAGATGTACTATATGTAGGTGTTAGTAAAATTTACTTAAATATAATAATAAAATATAGTTGACTTTAAGTTCCAGCAATTAATTAAAATTCAGACACTTTAAGATTTAATTTCTATAAGATTCTCTAACAAATTCGCTTACAGGTATCGAACTGCGAATCAAATTGAACTCAGATGAAAGCTAACTGTATACATAAGTTTTAATGTTTCGAAGTAAGGAATATAATAACTCTTTTTATAGTTATTAGCTTTATATAATATTGAGTTTAGATGCAATATATATAAGGCATAAACAGAAGAATAAATTATGAACGTAGCTATTTCACAGCTTTAACTCTTTAGCGGACAATGGTTTCGCAGCAAAACCACATATTAAACATTTTTTTTAAACTTTACTTTTTGGAGTACTCTACTTTATCTTTCTATAATTATTTAAGGCTCCAATCTCATATATCTGTGACGTATGGAAGCCAATCATGTAGAATCAATATGCAATTATAGGGAACATCTGCAATTATAGGGAAAAAAAACTTTTTGGAGACATGAATTATTTTTCTATTTTCGACATTTTAAATTTGTAACAGATGATAGCTCTACATTTAATTTATTTTTTCTTTCGAAATTTATGTATTTAAACTTGAGGTACCTGAGAAGTCAGTAATTCAATTTATGTCACTTATGACCTCAAATAAAACTATCTATACAAAAACACTTATTGTTCAACTATTTATTTGTTATGCTACTTTAAGGATTCTTATTTGTTGTTCTTTCAATATAGTTAAACTTTAAAAAATCATAATGTTCACTCTGTACAAGAGGAGGGGGTTGTCAGTTAAACCACTCCTCAATCCCCTAGGTATCCTCTAACGGAAACCCTCCTAAGAAATGTAAAGAAAACTTTGGTGACCGTTAAAGGGTTAAAAGGAAATGTATTTTCAAGGCTTGCAAATTATAAAAACTGCGAAATATAAGCAGTCTATGGTTAGTCTACTTTTACGTACACGTCTTTATTAATCGTTTGAGTTCGGCGAAGCGCTGTCGAGCTTCGCTTTTTATATGCCAAAAATGCGGAGAGGCGCGATACCGCTTCTCTTGTTTTGTACCGAAAATGCTTAGACGCTACTGTTAGTTAGTATAATTTTAGAGTCTACTGAGAGCAGTTGAGTTCACACGAATATCTGTTTGTATTCATCTTACTCAATTTGATTTTTAATAATATAAGAATTAAAATAAAATACAGTGGTAAGTAGTAACGCAGTAGAGCTGTGGATTGTGGTACGGTAAACGAAATGAGCGTGTTTTGTTTATTTATTTATTTGAAGTAAAAAGAAAAAAAAATTTCTCTGTTTTATAGAAATTAGAAACTGTTTTCACTTTCTCAATAAGTGTTACACTGATCATTATTGATAGTATAGAGGAAGAATGGTTAGGAATCAAAAATGCCACAGGAGACTACCAATAAGTACAAAGTTTTCATTATAAAAATTGCCTGGGAGAAACTTGCGACAATGTGATGTATGCATTAAAAATTGGTAATGGAATTAGACGATCCACCTTAATTTGAACTATATGTAAAAAGGAAATTCATGGAATTTGTGCAGCAAAATATTCTTGTATAAGTGAGAATAAAGAATACTTTTGTTAGTAAACATTATATGTTATATAAGAATTAGTGTTAATCATAACCATTTCTATTGTTCTCCAAAACATTACTACGCATTTCATTCCGCACTATTAGCATATATATATATATATATATATATATATATATATATATATATATATATATATATATATATATATATATATATATATATATATATATATATATATATATATATATATATAAGAAAACTCTTCAACACTCAAATCGTTAAATAAACCAAACCAGTTTTTATAGATCTTAAATTTTATTCTAAAGCTAAACTCTAATAACAACGATATCAAACCTCCCGTTTGTAAAAATATCGCTACAAAATTTTATACAAATCCCGTGAATCTATGAAATAGTTCCACACTACACTTACAAATACAAAATTAATGAATTTCATCTCCATATCTTAACTTTATATATTACAAATGGACTTTCAGTTACCGTTAAGTTCCTCTACCAAAACTATATCACTAGTTTTAGTAGAAACAGAACAACAAATGACAGAAAAACAAATTATGAATAGAATTATGAACAGGATAAACAGAAAAACAAAGTATGAACACAGCTATTTCACAGGTTTAAAGTAGCTGTATTTTTAAGTCTTGCAAATTCATCGGAAAATATAAGTAGACTGTGGTTAGTCTACTTTTACGTACTGATAATTTTTAAATAACCCAATCCTGTTTTTATAAATATTCTACTGCATTCTAAAGCTAAACTCTATTAAAAATCATATAAAACATCCAGTTGTTAAAAATATCTCCACATAATTTTATAAATACCCCTTGAATCTCCCAAATAGTTCCAAACTACACTTACAAATACAAAACTAATTAATTTCATCTCCATATCTTGACTTTATATATTCCAAATGGACTTTCAGCCACCGTTAAGTTTCTCTACCCTAAACTATAGCACTAGTTATTTTGATTTAATTAAATATACATTATAAATCCCGAGTATGTGACGTTGTTTGAAAGTATAATGAATTACTTGAGGTTCCATCAGGTCAAAAGTTAATGATTCGTTTACGGATAGAATTCCTTAAAATTCAAAGTTTCCCATCCACGAACTTTAATGCGCGATTTAATGACCCTTAGGTAATTTAACTCATTTGAGGCTTTTAGTGTATATTCTATGATTAGAACTTCACTAACTTCTTTCTTTGTTTAACATCGCTAAATGCTCTTCGGAAACGCGTTTTCCTCGTATTTTAAAATTTGTGTAATCTCGTATCATGGTATGTTGATATGACAAAGTTTTAATTATTCGAACATTTTGCCAAATACAGTTCAGAAGTACAAATTTTCTATAAAAACAATTATATCAAAATATTCGCAACTAGTAATTTGTTTATATAATTTACAGTAAAAATAACTATTTTTAAATTCATATAATGATGTATCATATATTATCTCGTAAAGTTAACTGTATATAAAATATTCAGAAATATAAATCTGTTTATATAGTCTTCAGTAAAAATACACTAGTTTAAACTGATAATTATTTTTCTGCATACTGAAAATTTATACCAAACCTGCTAACTATTATATATTTTTACATTTTTAATTATGATCTTTAAATTCACATTAGAACTTCACTAACTTCTTTCTTTGTTTAACATCGTTAAATGCTCTTCGCAAACGCGTTTTCCTAGTATTTTAAAATATGTGTAATCTCATATGATGGTACGTAGATATGACAAAATTTTAATTATTCGAACAATTTGCCAAATATAATGAAGAAGTACATATTTTCTATAAAATTAATTATATCAAAATATTCGCAACTAGCATTTTTTATATAGTTTACAGTAAAAATAACTATTTTTAAATTTATATAACGATGTAACATATATTGTCTCGTAAAATTAGCTATATATAAAAATTTCAAATTAATAAATTTGTTTATATAGTCTACACTAAAAATACACGTAGTTAAACTCATAAAAATTATTTTTCTTCATACTGAACATTTATACCTAAATAGCTATCTATTATATATTTATATTTTAAATGGAGCTATGATCTTTAAATTCACATTAGAACTTCATTAACTTCTTTCTTTGTTTAACATTGCTAAATGCTCTTCGGAAACACGCTATCCTCGTATTTTAAAATTTGTGTAATCTCGTATCATGGTACTTTGATATGACAAAATTTTAATTATTTCAGTTTGCCAAATATAGTTCAGAATTACAGATTTTCTATAAAAACTGTTATATCAAAATATTCGCAATTAGAAATTTGTTTATATAGTTTACAATAAAAATAACTATTTTTAAATTCATATAACGATATAATATATATTGTGTCGTAAAATTAATTATATATAAAATATTCAGATTAATAAATTTGTTTATATAATATTCAGTAAAAATACACGTAGTTAAACTCATGATAATTTTTCTGAATACTGAACATTTATACCTAAACTGCTATCTATTATATATTTAGATTTATATATTTACATTTTCTTTAAATTCACATTAGAACTTCAATAACTTCTTTCTTTGTTTAACATAGCTAAATGCTCTTCAGAAAAATGTTTTCCTCTTATTTTAAAATGTGTAATCTCATATCAGGGTACTTTGATATATCAAAATTTTAATTATTCAAACATTTTGCCAAATATAGTTCAGAAGTATAGATTTTCTATAAAAACAATTATATCAAAATATTCGCAACTCGAAATGTGTTTAAATATTTTACAGCAAAAATAGCTATTTTTAAATTCATATAACGATGTAGCATATATTATTTCGTAAAATTAACGATATATAAAAATTTTTATATATCGTTATTATATATTTACATTCTAAATCGAGCTATGATCTTTAAATTCCCATTTATACTAATAATTCCAACTTTAAAACTCCTAATGAATGGATTACCTAATACTTTTCTCGGTTTAGCTAAGGTAATATTAATATATAAATGTATGATTGTATTTAATAATATATCTCTTTACAACAAATTATACTACTTAAATACAATTAAACAAGTTTGTTATCTAAAAAATAATCATTCTTCAAAATACAAATAAATATAATATATATTTTCATAAATATAATACATATAATATATTATATCATTCAATAAATATAATACATATTCACAGTACAGTACTCACAGTACATACATACATACTCACAGTAGTTTGAAAGAATACAATTTTATTTCAAATATCAAGCTTGAAAATTTCAGGCAACATAAAAAATATACCAACAGAGTAGCTGTATAGCGAGCTTGTAGATTGATTCTAACATTACCCTCTATGTATTCTCAATAAAAGAAAACTCTTTATAAGAATTCATAAAAATTCTACAGGCTATTTTTAGCGGTACTTAAAATGAGACGCTAGACATTAATCGCTTCACTTACAATTTTCTTGAATAAAAAATTGCTAAAAGTCATCGTATTTTAAATTTTATTATTTAACTAGCACATAGCCCGTCATATTGCGCGTTTAGTAATTTTTTTTTATTTTCCAGAATTGTAAAGTACCCCATGACGTAGGCAAAAAATGGTTTGCTTTTCGGCTGAGAATTATCTGGTAAGCGCTTAATAATCTGTTTATCGTCATACTCCTGCAAAGCCACCCGATACTGTGAATGTAGTTTAGAATATTGCTGAATTTATTTAGTCAAACCGTGTAATTATGTATAAAACAAACACACAAGTGAACAAACTTCTTAATTTTCAAAGATATATAACTTAAATACAAGATATCTAATAAATATCTTGCATAGTGAAATATGCAAGATATTTAGTGAATTGGTGAAACAGACTTCTAAACTTTTATAAAAAGATTTTGTTGTTAATACTGGTGATACAATTTTCATTGCAACAAAGAATAATCAATAATTAAATTTAAAATTATCACATAAGTACCTAATCTATTATTTAAGCCAAATATGCAAGAAAATTATTTAGGTAATATCTAAGTTCATTGATAAAATGCATGAAAATAATGCAGACGATAATTAAATAATTTAAAATTACATACATTTAAATGAGATGGTTAAAGAAATGACGTCAAATTGCTAGAAAAAATGTTATTTTACCTATTTCTTATGTGATAAATTGATGAATTTAATCGCCTGCTTTTAACCGGGGAAATTAGGGCTTGAAATAATAGCATTAAGCGCTCGAAAAGGGGAAAAGGGGTGGATTTCGAACTTTTTAAAGACAGCATTTTTGCTGTGATATAAAGCATATATATACCAGTTTATTTTAGAATCGGATCGATAGTTTAGGAGAAGATTAACTTTACTAGCTTTGAATTTTGCTAACCGTTACTTATCAAAATCCAATATGGATGCCTGTTTCCATTCCAGATCCAACCGCTTCATAAATTCGAGGACAGACGGGCAGATAACTTAGGATATTATTATATTGGGGATACAAGGAAATGAAATAAAACAAAAGATGTAGAATTTGAGTTAAATATTTTGATTTTTGGAGATGTGAAAGCATTTCGTTTTAATATTAGTTTAATATATCGAGTTATGTCGGACAAATGAAAATAAAGTTAAATATAATTCTTTGTATGAGAGTTTTTTATACAAGTTACAACACGATGTAATAACTGGTATTCTGTATACTGGTATCTAGTCACTTTTTTAATGTCTTACTTCTAAAATATGTTTTATGAGAGCACAGAGTACAATGCCTTTTTGGATTTGATTTTTTCCAGTATCAGGAATAACATATGGAAATGATTTGAGGTTAACTTGAATGATAAAGGACTAATGCTGGGTCTTCTTAAAGTGGTAGAAATTTCGTCACTGTCATTTTCTGAAATTAAGTTTTTAATTAGTGGAAAACACGTGACCAGTCCCGCCAAAAGAACCTCAAAAATATCAAAACTTGGCACACTGCCAATAAAATCTGAATATTTCGTCCATGCAGAATAAAACGGTGATAAAACAAATTCTACTCAGAAATTTTGCTTCCGCAGAGTTTTCTCTGGATAATCAAACAAGCGGTACAAGAGACATGATTTTTTTTCTCACAATTATGAGATATGAGTTGGAAGTAGCTTTTCACTAAAATATTTAGTTATTAAAAAGAATTCCCAGTGACAATTGAGTGAAAGAATGCTTGCCGAAAACTGTTGTACGTTAAAAAAGTATGTTACACCACCAAACATCAAAGAAAATCAACAACTTCATTATAAGGTAGATGTAAAGATACTAACTTATTTCACAAGCAATATCGGTTGGATAAACTGTTAAGTAAAGGATACATATTGTTTATGTATTGGAATATTGTCACGAAGATTCGAAAGAACACACAGTTTAACTTAACGAAAGAATTTATTGAAGCTAAGTAGCAACTCGCAACCTTGCAAGAACGAATTGCCTACAACTAGTATGTATCAGCTTTTATACCCGAACAGAACATTCGAGAAATAACTAATTTACATAATAAGGATCTAGAACATAAGGTAACAATAAATAAAATTTTTAAATTAAAAACTCATACTTTGGACCGCCCGCCATGGTGAATATCGAACCCGCAAACTTTGATTCTGGATCTCGTCTTTTGAACATTCAGCCACTGAGCTCGCTGGCAAAGCCTCTTTATGCGGAATATATTAAGAAATTTTGTATTAGGATCTGGTAATAAACCTACTGTGAATAAAATAATTTACTTTTGCTATTTTTATTTTAAATTAACTTTACTCAGTTTTTTTATGTCTAAATGCTAAGCCTGGTTTGCGTTATACTGTGCATACATAAGAGCTTAATTCATTACAATACAGTTTTGAAATCTCATCCTCTACAACTGGAACTATTGTATCAGTGGGTCCTGGTCTACTGCGTGATTGAAGGTGTCTGAATTATGAATTTGACTGATCTTCATATATATGCTTCATATATATTTGTCTTGATCTTTATTCTTAACAAAATCTGTGTCATATTTTTGGGTGATAGTGTTAAGCCGTTTATAAGATTGTAAGAACATTTTTAATTCTACAAGTAACCAACACATTTTAACGATTATAGTTTATATTATAGAAACATGCATTTCTGCTAAGGAAGACTTCCCCAACATTTTTTTCGATGAGAACCGGTCAATGGTTGATAATTTTACGTCGATCCACAGAAAATTGAGAGGGCGTTAATTATTTATACTTTAGATTGTTTTGATTTAATAATTTTAATTTAAAGTATTTAAACATCCTTTCAAAATAAAATACAGTACTACAAACAAATAAATATTAAGTAATTTTATATTGTAATTTTAATTATTAACATTAAAATGTTTAATAAATAATTTTGTTTATTAAATATTTGTTTAATAAACAAAATTTATTGAAGGTTTGTTTAATTTAAACAAACTTTCGAAGTATACATTTGAACAAACATCTTTCGGCAATAAAATGTAAGTGTGCAATTTAATATTTGGTTTGCAAAAGCACTTTTGTGGGTATAACAGTTTAATTACCTTTTACAAATATTTTTTTGTCTAAATTAAACTACGATCAATTTCAGGCAGTCCGCGTTTTTCAATAAAACCTTTAAGTTATGAATTTTTTTCGTAGAGTGCCCGATACAATTACTCACAATTTATGATTAAAGGAAATCTGAAATTGAACGATGTGATCAATTACGAAGAATATCACCCAATAAAATAGATCGCCAAAACACGTCTTAGACATTGCACTGCAGCAAATATTTGGCGATATCAACTGAGTAATAGAAACATACTTACAATTTCATGAAATACACTTTTGAAATCCCATATTAATATTTTGTATGACACATGAGAGGAAATGATTTATTAGTATTTGAAAGAGATTGGGGCCATTTTCCTTCAAAATAATGGTGCCTTCAATAGTTAATAATTTAATATAATAATAGCCTAAGGTGTCTGTCGGCAAATTTTTGAAGCGGTTGTACCTGGAATGGATTCCTCGGCTAAGGGCAGGCGATTCAATTTATCAATTTATTCACGTAATAAATAGGTAAAAATAACATTTTTTTTCTAGCATTATGACGTCATTCCTTTAACCATCTCATATAATCATTTCTTGTTTTAAATTATTTAAATATCGCGTGCATTATTTTCATACGTTTTATCGCTGAACTTACATTAAGCAAATAATTTTCTTTTATATTTGACTTAAATAATAGATTAAGTATATAAGTGATAATTTTAAATTCAATCATCGATTATTTTTTTATTGTAATGAAAATTTTATCATCGGTATTAACAATAAATTCTTTTCATATAAGTCGAGGACTACTAAATATCTAACTTTTAATTTATATGTATTTGGAAATTAAGAAGTTTGTTTGTTTGTTATACATAACCACATGGTTTGACTAAATGAATTCCATGTGATTCTAAACTGCATTACAGGATCGGGAGACTCTAGAGGAGTATGACGATAAATAAACTATTGAGAGTGAACCAGATAATTCTCAGCCAAAAAACAAACCATTTTATTACCTGCCTCATTGGGTACTTAACAGTTCTGGAATATTAA
>CM063511.1:99725070-99732570 GCA_032207245.1 Pardosa pseudoannulata | reverse complement strand
ACTAACAAGTAACATGTAGATAAGTAAACTAAAACTTGAAATTTTGAATATAAAAGTCAAATTGTTAATATAATTTTTGATGATGCAACAGAAATATCTTCTGGAAATAAACATGATACCGTACTTCTGTCGGTATACTAACTAAATACAATATCGGAATGCTGAATTAGAGCACATTGCAATTACAAAATGCATACAAAATGCCTCACTCAAGTGAATTAATACTCAAATGTTTAAATTAGAGAAAAATTAATTAGTTCCATTTCATTGATAATGATGTTTAAATTATTTTTTAGTTAAAAAAATTATAATTTTTTAATAATATTTTGTATGTACTGTAAAACTCCACACTGACAAATTTTATTTATGATCCACTCCTGTTCCTCATTTCAAAGTATGGAAATTCTTTCATTTATTAGAGGGTTCTATATACAACATGCATCCGAGCTCCAGCAGGCATTAAGGTCATTTGCAGTTAATTGTTATCAATTTTTAGAGATTTTGATTATTTGAATTGTCACTTTAAACTGGCATCGGCATATTATGAAAAGAAAACTTTAATAAAAATAAACGTTAAAATGAAAATAAACGTTATAATGAAAATAAACGTTATAATGAAAATAAACTTTATAATAATAGGTTACCATTATAATAAAAATTAAGGTATTTAATTGGATGTTTAAACTACCAAACTCAAATCTTCGTAACTTATTTAAAATTGCTCAACTACACACTTAAACTACTTGTTTTTTAAAGTTCACATAGTAGAACTGAAAACCCTGGATCAAGAATACAGTGTATTTTTAATTTTAATAAAATGTCACATATAAATTACTTTTAATATCACAAACTTTTAATACAACAATTAAATGTGGTAAGATAAAGAATTAGTTCCAATTCTCCGATTATTTTAAAGGAAAATGGTAAATTTAGATCTCAGTAATAAAGAGAACTCTTAGAAAATAACTTAGTAAAATAGAGAATACACTTTTTTATTGTATATTGTAATAGAGAATACACATTTAATATTTAAAAACTATTTTACAAAAAAAAAAAAAATCTGAAGCGTGTTTGTGAATGTTTATAAAATAAAGAAATGTTTATAAAATAGAGAAATTTGAAAATTAAGGGTTGGACTATATTTTAAAACTATTATTATAAATCAATATCTGATAATATATACGAAAACATTTTGACAGAAAAAACTGAAGTGAATTCATTTTCGTACGCCTAAAAAGAGTAAAATATTTATTAGTTTTAAATTGTTTTAATAAAACAAGCAGTTGATTGTAAAAAAATATCTTTTGAATATTTACATTGTAAGGAAAATAACAATTTATGAGATTACAAATAAATACATTATTTTATATTTCTCACTTCTCAAACATATCTTGAGTTTATGTATTTTTAATACAATTCTTATTATTACTAACATATTAAAATAATAAGGACCGTGCAATTGGTTAGACTAAAAAACAAGCACTAAAACCAGATTAAATTTTTTATATATTAGTTCATCAGAAAACTGTTCTAGAAATAGATAAATCTAATTTAATTCTATCGTTTTATTGGTTAAATACACTATGGGATTACTTATTTAGATGACATTAGAAATATCTTTAAATTGACGATACTGATAGATATATACGTAAATAAGTTTGATTGAATTAACTAAAGTGAATTAATATATTTATTTTTAAATCAGAGAAAAAGGTAATTAGTTTCGATTTCATCAATAATAATGTTTAAACTTAAATTGTTTGTAATCAGAATATTTAGTAATATCTTTCGAATAATTACACTTTATGGAATGTAATCACGACTTTGGTAAATAATATTTATATTCAAATTATTTTCAACATTTCTTAGCAACAAAATGGAACTTCCATACATCTTAAATGGGTATTTTAGCACATTTTATTCCGATAACAACTTTGCTTTCGTTAATTTGATTTCATTAAATAAACGTACATTATAAATCCGGGGTGTACGACGTTGTTTGAAAGTATAATGAATACGTAGAGGTTGCATCAGGTCAGAAGTTAATGATTCTTTCACGTAGTGGATTCCTTAAAATTCGAAGTTCCCTATCCACAAAGTTTAATGTGATATTTAATGGCCCTTGGGTAAATTAACTCATTTGAGGCTTTTAGCGTGTGTGATGAGATTAGTATGTTTCAAGCTACATTCTTTGTGGAACATCGAAAATTTATCTAAACACAAAATCTAATAACATTTACTTGTAATGCTAATTTATGGTTTCTGCTACCGTCTTGCGCAAAATATATTCAATGATATATCATGCGTAAATATAAACGAAATGTAACGTAAAATGTTAGTTTTAAATTCATATAAAAATAATAAATGTCATTGAATAAAACTAAATGTTTCTTAACTGTAACTATTCTAAAAATGATTATACATGTCTTATGTTTAAAGGAGTTTTCAACATTAGAATCAGATATCAAACTAATAGCATCGCAAATTAGTCTAAATACAAAATGTAATAATTCATATAAAATTGCAAATTCATATAAAAATAATAAATGTCACTAAATAAAACTAAAAGTTTCTTAACCTTAAAGTTTCTAAAAATGATTACACATGTTTTATGTTTAAATGAGTTTTTAATATTGAAATCAGGAATAAAACTTATAGCATACAAAATTTATCTAAACTCAAAATCTTATAACATATATTTGTAATTCTAATTTATGGTTACTGCTACAGTCTTTCACGAAATATATTCATTGATATCAAGCGTAAATATAAACGAAAATTTATGTAAAATGTTAGTTTTAAATAAATGCAAAAATAATAAATGTCATTGAATAAAATTAAAATAAAATTTTCTTTACTGTAACATTCCTAAAAATGAATTCACATGTTTTATGTTTAAATAAGTTTTTAACAAGGATATTAGAAATCAGACTTTTAGCTAACGATTTACCGTAACGATTCTAAAAATGATTATGCATGTCATATGTTTAAATGCGTTTTTAACATTGAAATCAGAAATCAAACATATAGCATCGGAAATTTAGCTAAATATAAAAATCTAATAACATTTACTTGTAATGCTAATTTATGGTTTCTGCTACCGTCTTGCACGAAATATATTCATTAATATATCATGCGTAAATATAAACGAAATGTAACGTAAAATGTTAGTTTTAAATTTATATAAAAATAATAAATGTCATTCAATAAAACTAAATGTTTCTTTAATGATTAAAGAAATAATTACATGTTTTATGTTTAAATGAGTTTTTCACATTGAAATCAGAAATCTAACTTATAGCATCGAAAATGTATCTAAACACAAATTCTAATACCATTTTCGTGCAATGATAATTTATAGTTTCTGCTACTGTCTTGTACGAAATATATTCATTGATATGCTTAATTATAAACATAAATTATCGTAAAATATTAGTTTTAAAATCATATAAAAATAATAAATGTCATTGAATAAAACTAAAAGTTCCTTTATCTTAACGTTTCTAAAAATTATAATACATGTCTTATGTTTAAATAAGTTTCTAACACTAGAATCAGAAATCAAACTAATAACAACAAAAATGTATCTAAACACAAATTTTAATAATATTTACCTGTAATGATAATCTGTAGTTTCTGCTAACGTCTTGTACGAAATATATACATTGATATGTCATACGTAAATATAAATATAAATTTACTTAAACTGTTAGTTTTAAATTCATGTAAAAATATCAAATATCATGAATAAAACTAAAAGTTTCTTTATCGTAACGATTCTAAAAATGATTATACATGTCTTATATTTAAATTAACTTTTAACATTAGAATCAGATATCAAACTAATAGCATCGAAAATTAATCTAAACACAAAATCTAATAACATTTACTTGTTATGATAATTTATGGTTTCTGCTACAGTCTTGTACTTAATATATTCATTGATACGCCATGCGCAAATTTAAAAATAAATTAATTTAAAATGTTAGTTGTAAAGTCATGTAAAAATAATAAAGGTCATTGAATAAAACTAAAAGTTTCTTTAAAGTAACGATTCTAAAAATGATTATACATGTTATATGTTTAAATGAGTTTTTAACATGACAATCATAAATCAATCATACAGCATCGAAAATTTATCTAAACACAAAATCTAATAACATTTACTTGTAATGCTAATTTATGTCTTTTGCTACTGTCTTGAACGAAATATATTCATTGATATATCACTCGTAAATATAAATGAAAATTAAAGTAAAATGTTAGTTTTAAATTCATTAAAATTAATAAATTTCATTGAACAAAACTAAACGTTTCTTTCCGTAACGATTCTAAAACTGATTATACATGTCTTATGTTTAAATGCGTTTTTAACATTAGAATCAGATATCAAACTAATAACATCAAAAATTTATCTAAACACAAAATGTAATAATTCATATAAAATTACAAATTTATATAAAAATAATAAATATTACTAAATAAAACTAAAAGTTTCATTACCTTAACGTTTCTAAAATATATTAAATGTTTAAATGAGTTTTAAATATTGAAATCAGGAATCAAACTTAGAGCTTCGAAAATTTATGTAAACACAAAATCTAATAACATTTACTTGTAATGCTAATTTATGGTTTCTGCTACCTTTTTGCACGAAATATATTCATTGATATATCATGTGTAAATATAAACTAAATTTAGAAACGTAAAATGTTAGTTTTAAATTCATATAAAAATAATAAATGTCATTGAATAAAACTAAATGTTTCTTTACCTTAAAAATTCTATTAATGATTACACGTTTAAATGAGTTTTCAACATTAGAATCAGATATCAAACTAATAGCATGGAAAATTTATCTAAAGACAAAATGTAATAATTCATATCAAATTCCAAATTCATATAAAAATAATAAATGTCACTAAAAAACTAAAAGTTTCTTTACCTTAACGTTTCTAAAAATGATTACATGTTTTATGTTTAAATGAGTTTTTCACATTGAAATCAGAAATCTAACTTATAGCATCGAAAATGTATCTAAACACAAATTCTAATACCATTTTCGTGCAATGATAATTTATAGTTTCTGCTACTGTCTTGTACGAAATATATTCATTGATATGCCATCCGTAATTATAAATATAAATTATCGTAAAATATTAGTTTTAAATTCATAAAAAATAATAATTGTCATTGAATAAAATTAAAAGTTTCTTAACCCATTAACGCCCAAATTATTTTATTTTGACGCACTGACATATAATTCATAAATTGGGTGTCTTTTACCATCAACATGAATATTATTATCGAATTTTATCAATACGTACCTTAGTTTAAAAAAAAATGCTGATCTAAAAATAGATCACTGGGCGTTCGGAGGATATATTTTAGCAAATACACAACAATCATTAGTACTTCAATAACGTGGTAAAATCGAACCAAATAGATAAAAACTAATGCATTTTCTTTTAAAAAAACGTTTATTTATGCAGAATTTCACAATATTAGAGAATGTACTTAGTAAAGTTTAATTATTTTAAAATAATAAAATTTCAATGTTTCTACAGTTTAGTGTGGAATTTGAAGAAACACTTCTTGCATAAAGTTTCATCGCACTTCACACAATATGTTAGCGGCCTTCCTTGGCACCCACAAGTCGACATCGTCTTTTGCCCTTTCTTTGTCCCATATTGTGATCCCTTTTATAAAAGCGAACATCATGACTGAGATTAGCTTTTGAGGATGAAGGAAAACTGTAAGGTCGACCTTTCAAAACTTTTTTTCCGATTCCCAATTTTAGATATTTTACAGCAACAGCTCTTCGAAAATCTTACATGGGCATAGAATCACCTTTATGAACATTTCTGTGCAGAATACTTGCATTAACTACAGCCATATCAATTATTCGAGTGAATAGACACCAGTACCATATTTTACCTCTTATTCTCTCCAAAAGGAGTTTTATCTTGATTTGTCATTCTTACGTTTATCTGCTTTTGAAATGTCTTGGAAATGAATATATGACTTTATTTTTAGGTAAGCATTTCTATTAAAAGAGTCCTGTACAAGACCTATCACTAAATATTCTACATCACTCCAATAATATCTTTCACTTGAAAGAGTAAGATAGCCAAAATATATCAAAAACCCTATAAATATCTTTATATCTTCTTTAGTGATAATTAAATCATGGTCGTTTTTGAAATTTTTAGCATAGAGAATAGTCTTATCCACAATTACGTTATATACTTCATCAGAAAATTTTTTTTTCAAAGCAATGATGCAAGATGCATTTGCAAGATCATTTTCCATTGCCAAAATATTATTCTTATAAGTTTCCCCTAATTCCGACCATTTGGTATAATTCGGGTTTTTTCCAAATAATTTTTGGCTTTTCTGTTTTTAATATTTTAGGCTTCCTCTCAAACGTTGAAAGTAAATCTATTTAATCACACTCATATTTTTATATTACTTCTATTTTACCAACAATATCATTTACAAATGGAGCATGTAACTTATCATCTATTTTCTCTTCATCATGTCAGTTCATCTACATCAGTGGATATGGCAATAATATCCTCTTTAATTTGTTCAGAAAACAAATAATCAACTGCATCCTGAAAGCTATTAAATACTTTTCAATTCATATTTTCATCTAAACGTGAAAAAACGTAATATTACCAGGGTCAGGAAAAAAAAACGCCCGAACGCCCAGTGATCTATTTCTAGATCAGCAGTATTTTGACACTAATTTTTACTATTTATATTTGTTTTAAGATAACATCGGTTTATATTCTGATAGCTACATCTATGAAGATATTAAATCGCCAAAAAAAATTTAACTTACGCGTATTACTTAGCTGTTTTCAGTGTTTTTGCTAAGAAACGTAGAAAAACGGCGGAACGAAAGGGCGATACAAACTTTCTCTTATCGCTTTAGATCAATGATATAAACAAAACAAGAAAACCACTTGTTGGTAAACAGGTGCATGCCTTTTCTTGCCCCCTGTGCAGTATAGAATAAGTGTGGTGGGTTTAAGGTCATCTAAAAGCGAGTTTACCAAGCTATGTTTAGCGATCTAAAAATAGATCACTGGGCGCTAATGGGTTAACTGTAACTATTCTATTCTACAATTGATTATATACGTCTTATGTTTAAATGAGTTTTTTAACATTAGAATCACAAAAACAACTTATGGCATCGAAAATTTCTCTAAACACAAAATATAATAGCAATTACTTGTAATCCTAATTTATCATTTCTGTTACTGTCTTGCACGAAATATATTCATTGATATATAATGCGTTAATATAAACTTAAATTAACGTGAGATGTTAGTTTTACATTCATGTAAAAATAATAAATGTCATTGAATAAAACTAAAAGTTTCTTTACCTTAAGCTTCTCTAAATATAATTACACATGTATATATTTAAATAAGTTTTTAACATTAAAATTTAGAAATCAAACTTATAACATGGAAAATGTATGTAAACTTA
>CM063511.1:99715070-99720070 GCA_032207245.1 Pardosa pseudoannulata | reverse complement strand
CAATAAATTAGCAATCCATCAATATTTACTTTAACCCATATTGTACTACACTAAATATTTCTGTAAGTTAATAAAACTTCACCCATATCATTAATAACCGTGTAACTCAGTATATAAAACCAACATTTTGAAAAAATATTTTTTAATTTTTTAAGTAGTTAGCTGTCCTATAAATAGGACAACGGTCCAATACACTACTAAAATTTAACAAATAATCACTTTCATTCATTAGGCTGATTCATGGGAGAAATTTGTGGAAATAGTAAATGCAAAGTCCAACATTACATTTCAAGCATACTTTAGTCTGTTTTCTCTTGCAGTTCTTGGACTGTCATCTTTGATAACGGATAGTAAAATAAAAGGATATCCATTGTACGATGCTTACATCTGTAATTTATATCTAAATTTGATAGGTTTATTTTGCATGAACATCTTGCAAATGTGCCTTCCAAAATATCTTACCATTCTTTCATCGATGATGATATTTTCAGAAAATGTACCAAATTGGTTCAAGGTTATGTTGATTTTGTCATAAAAAGGTCGAATTTCATAATAGCGATCGTGTGGATCAATTGAAAAATTATCGTTAAAATGAATGAAGCGGTTGGTGTCATTACACCGTTTCTTGCACCTAGCTTTACTCACTAATTTAGTTCCAGTATCTCGAGCATTTTTCCAGTACATTTTTTCGAGTGGTAGTAATAGTACCTGCTAAAGAAAATGACACCTAGGAATTGTGTGAGTTCTGTTTCTGTAATGCTTGAATATAGTATTTTTTTTGGGGGGGAGGGGTCTGCCTGCCGATTTGTTTTTGTTGCAGTACGAGATATTATACTATCTACCATCAAGTGGAAGAGTTCAACTGGACTTTTTTTCTGTAACTACGCTTATAAATCCATAATCTCGTGTTGAAATTGAATCACTTAATAGTTTAAATTTTGGTTGACGTTTAACTCACCGGGGTTTTTTCGGTGGAAGATGACATTCTTTATATTTATTCGATAAAATTTCAATACCAGAGGTAGCTTGAATTTTTAACCCATCATGCATTACTAGCTTTTCACATTTTGTGGCTGAATCATCTATCTCTTTTTCATTCTCTTCACAGAGTCTGGATTAGGAGGAACAACACCAATTTCAGAATTATAAATTCCTCAACACTTAGCGAATTCATATATTCGAGAGCGTTTGGGCTGTTAAAATTTTGCGTGGAATTTTTACAGAAGTAAAATGCAGAGTAAAGTAACAAAATTCTTAGCAGAAAATAATAGAGCTGCATGAAGCACTAAACACTAAACAATTTCAACCAAGCGTGAAATTTTTTCTTGCAATCTCCAGTTTTCCTGAATAGAATAGACACATATTTCCCCTTTTTGTGTCCAGGTGTGTGAACAGGTGTTTAAACTGGTTTTCATTGAAAGTTAAGAAAAGAATGTACGCTATGAATGCAATAGCGAATTCGTGGAAAAATAATCGGGATTGGACCGTCGTCCTAATTTTAGGACACCTTTTTTATACTTACAAAATACACGTGTAAAATATATTTTTGAACAAAAACGTTCAGCTACATTATTAGTTCTGTTTATAAACTACAAGTAACCTCAACAGTGTTACAAAATAAGAATAATAACAACGAATATAAAATTAACGATTAAAAAATGACAATTTTAAGGGGTTGCTAAAAATAAATTTTACAATAAAATATAATTGTATTTCTCAATATTTTTAGTTATTATGCTAAATTGTGTCTACTTTAAAGGTGTTAAAATAAAATACACTGAGAAAATATTCATAACTTTATTATTAAATGGACTTTTATTTGCTGTCCTATTTATAGGACAGCAGTCCAATATGGATTAACATTGGTAATTTACTTTGGTAATTTACGTTGGTAATTGAAGGTGGAAATTTAACATTGGTTGGATATTTGGTGTTCATAATGTCATTTTAGTGACCATCGTATTTCAATTACATATCTTCAACTCAAACAAGAAAACAAGAGCTGTGCAGGAAATAATGTATTTTAATAGTGTAATGTATCAGGCATAAAAAAATTCCTTCAGGGCTGATCGACTAACCACACTGAATGACAGACGAACAAGACGGCAACCAAATCTCAAAGGATGTTTCTGGTTGCAAATGCAATGGTGACTTGGTTTATCCATGCCGAACTTTACTTAAAACATTATTTCTGCGGTTTTCACATACTACTGCAATATTGCAGGCATTTCAAGATTTCTTACATCAAGATGTTCGATTTCAGTTTATTAAATGGTTTTTACTGTTGTTACATTTTTCATGGATATATTTCCCTATTTCTTTATTTTTTCCAAATCCTCTTATTTCCTAATTTTATTTCCTGTCCAAATTTTTATTTATTTCACATAACTATTATAGTACTTTTTTACATCCTCACGATATTGTTTACATAAATTACACATATGGTACGTTCAAAAAAATTTTTTTGGACAATATATTTTATCTATTATACATAACAGTTTATCTATGCTCATGTAAATCGTTAAAATATTAAAGAATGTATAATTTATTATATGCTGTTATATGGAGTAATTTGTCACGTTTCCCAGATTGGACACATTATGAATAAAAGAATAAAAACGAAGAGTGTGTAGGACTTAAGGCCGGAGTGAGTCGCATTTTACCGAATATCAGTCTGCCGAGAATGGAATCCATAGAAATTCGAAAAAGGAAAATTATCTCTTTTTTTGCTTTAGACATGGCCTTAATGGGAGGTATTAAAGTACACCCGATATTTAAAACAGATTGACTTTAAATTAATTATGCAGAAATTCAGATGGAGAGTTTTTCTTTTCTTTGTTAGAGTTTTATTTAGTTTAAGGAGAACTATCTAGGAAACATTCCAGCTAGTTATTTCATTACAGATACTGTAATCAATTCCTCTGAACTAAAGATATATTGACGTCATTCTGTCATATGCGGCACTTGACTCATGCATATATCAGAAGCTTGAAGAGTCAGAAGGTTGGTGTGAAATACATGATAAGTAATTCCACATAATCATATCAATATTATTTTACTTTAATAATTCCTTAAAAACCTTCTCTCTCTATTCTCCTATCTCTCATTCCTTAGAATCTTTTTTCCAACCTCTAAATGACTGAACTTATCCGTCTATATTAAAAACGTCATTTTTTTGCCAAAAATCATAATTTTTTTTAATTTCTCTGTTGCAAAATTTCAACTTTTAGGCTTCTAAATCTGTTTTTGTTTTGTCTCTACGGCATTTTAAAGAAAGGTTGCAGCTGTTTAAACATCAGTGACAGCTGTCAAAACAAAATGGAAGTAGAGACTTAGAAATCGGGAGTTTTGAATTTAAAGACATTTAAAGAGCATTTTTTGGACAAAAAATTTTAAGTTTTCATAAGAATTAATTTAAAAAGTTTCCTAGTATTTTTAATAATTAGCAACTTGGCAATTAGAAAGTTTTGAAGCAAGAATGTGTGGGGAATTTTAAACATGCATTTTAATTATTTAATAGTTGCTTTCATAAACTTCAAATGCGTTTTTCTCAGAACGGTATATTTAATAAAATGTTGAAACCCGATGTGATTTAACAAAAATTTCTTAAAATATTTTATTGAAAATTTTTATGAATGCTTCTGATAGTATTTACTAGTGAATGACCTAAAAGCTTTAAATTTGGATAATTTTTAATGATGTTACACTCATAGTTAGAAATACAGGTAATAAAAATTCGTTAAAAATTCAATATTTATGATTTTGAAGGACCAAAATTTTTTACCAAATGTTTTAGGTGATTCACTAGTCCAGTGTATAAGAAATGTTTTGTTCAAAAAATATTGAAATAATTTATTTAAAAATTACACCTTTTGAAAAAACCCCATTTTCTTACTAAATTTTCTTCATTTATTAGAAATTTTATAAAACCTTCTCCAGGAATCAGGTTTTTAAGTACAATTCTCTATGATAATACAAAAAATAAAACTTAAAATGTAAAAACATGAACTAGTTTCTACGTTTAAAAAAAACAATTCTCCGAATGTAGAGGATACCTTAATGGATTGTCCTCGACTTAAAACTATTACAATACATTTCAAAGGCTCTCTGTATAATAGATGTACATTTTGTCCATTCAATATTTCTGTTGTCGCCTGTAAAATTGCTTTTACTGATCATAACAGTTAAATTCCCTGACTAAGTTTCTTGTTCGGAAAAAATACATCTGTCATCGCTCTTGGCTACACCTCTGATCGAGCAAAGTAAGTATGTCTTTCTCTTGTATGTCGATCACTAATAAAGATGTCCTTTTTTATCAGCTCTTAAATAAAGTTTTATTTAGACTGGGACTTGTGTGCCATTCTCTGCAATATAGGCCTACTGCATCTTTATTACTGCTTAGGCTTCACTTCTCCAGCACACCAGGAAAGTAAAAATAATTTGAGCTTAATGTCAAATGTATGCAGTAGTTGTATAATTCTTGGATTACACACACACACATACACACACACACACACACACACACACACACACACACACACACACACACACACTATATATATAAATATATATTATATATATATATATAAATATATATATATTATATATTATTATATATATGTGTGTGTGTGTGTGTGGTGTGTGTGTTGTAAATGGGCGAGACACAATCAACAAATTTATTTCTGGTGAGATACATGAAATCCATACAACAGTCAATCACTTTTACAACCTCGTGCACATAGACTGTGATAATATTTTTCAAGTAGGGATTTCTCAGGTAAAAAGACTACGAATATATATATATATATATATATATATATATATATATATATAGAAAAATATATATATATATATATATATATATATATATATATATGTTGTGTGTGTGTATCAATGTTTGTGAGTGTGCGTGTATGCTCTGTACAAAAGTTGAGTGTACTGTAAACAATATTCTTTTTATATCTTATTATAATTGCGTATATAGTACTAAGCATAAAACA
>CM063511.1:99665070-99710070 GCA_032207245.1 Pardosa pseudoannulata | reverse complement strand
TTATTTTATATATTTTAATAATCATTTTTTATAAAATCCTTCACAAAGAAATTAACAGCAAGATTTTAATACAAAGATGCATTTCATATTCAAGAACTCAGAAATCTAATTTAAAACTTATTAGCCAAAAACATCTGTTTCTGGACAATATACAATATAAATTGTTCACTCTGCTTACACAATAAAAGAGCGCTGAAAAGAATTTTACAACAAAAAATTAATAAGCGAATTATAATATCAGCAAAACACGAAAACATGTTATATTAAAATGCTGTATAGACAGAAATTTTATTTTATATAAAATGTTAATAAAATTTTTAAAAAATGTTAAATTAAAGATATAATAATTAAAATAAGAGAATTTTTTAAAATATTAATTTAAATAATATTTAATATATATTATTTATATATATATATATTATATTTTATATATATTATATATATATATATTATATATATATATATATATATATTTATATATATTTATATTTTTATATATATATATATTATATATATTATATATATATATATATATATATATTTATTTAATATATATATATATATATATATGTTATATAATATATATATATATATATATAATATATATATATATATATATTATATATATATATAAATATATATAATATAATTATATATAATATATAATATATATAATATATATATATATATATTATTTATATATATTTATATATTTATATATTTATTTACATATGAAGAGGTAAATAAGATTCAGGTATTTATCTTATAATAAATTTTACCAAGTTTCTGAAAAGAGGTAATAAATTTAACTTTACTTCCTTCAGGAAAATAAATTTAAATACATTTTCCTCTTTCCTTCCATTCATTCCTCCACAGAACTACACGCAACGGGAAAATAAACATTTAAAACTTTCGCAGTTAGTAATGCTAGTGTCAGACAGATTACCACTCTTAAACCGTTTTCGGAAACCCTTTTTTTTTCTCTTCTGAAATAAAATGTTAAATCTGAAGTTTCAAAGTTGTTGCTCAACAATTTCACTTGCATAAAACATGATGTCGTTCAGTTATCAACAAAGGAGCCCTAATCAGCTAGGGCTCCCGTACAGCAACCCGTTCTTTAGGCATTCTCTCTCACTGCTTACTTGTCATGTGCGTTTATAATGAATTATTAAAAGTTCATGCTCCTGCATTAAATGCGGTGCATTTTTTACTCTGAAACCCCTAATTTTTTAATTTTACTTTTTCAAACCTGGCATTATATGTATGTATCCTAAAAATAATCCTATACAAATTCATCCTAAAAATAATTCAACATAATTATGTGTAGCTTGAAATAATTTTCTGCTTCTATATCATCTTTTCTTACATTATATATATATATATATATATATATATATATATATATATATATATATATATATATATATATATATATATATATATATATATATATATATATATATATATATATAGTGTTGTTGTATATATTTAATGATATAAAAATTTTATATATATATATACATATATATTTATCCTATATATATATATATATATATATATATATATATACTTTATATATATATTATATATATATATATATATACAATATATTTATAATGCTCAACAGTCAATGATGAAAAATACATTGAAGCTAAGAGACTACACAAACATACAGTACAACACACTCAACAGTCTACATACACTACCACTTCAATTCTGTAGAGATGGTCTTGTAAACAGGTATGTCCAATCAGACCCCTAAAAAGGGCTACTGCAGTAATTCTCAGAAAACTGGGAATTACTCTCTTTTCCCCTAAACCCTCCATCTCTTATTCATCGCACAAAGAATCATTTTCTGTTTCAGATTTTTCATAAGAGTCAGATAAACAAACAATTTAGTTATATGAAATCAAATGGGGAGGTTCATGCGTTGATCTATCTAGGCTCTCTTTTTAGACGGTGTAGCAGCCCAAAATTCTACAATGGGCCAGGAATTCATTGGAGAGAAATCCTGTGTGAGAATGTCTTAAAAATGGCTTACATTTTAAAATTCTTTTGAAACTATTTTGATTATTCTAAAACGCTTAAATCACACTCTTAGAATCTTGCAAGATCTTTGAAAAAAGTGATTACGAACCGATAACTGTTGAATTGCCACTGTAATAGCTTTAATTTCACAATCGAAGGCAGTGGTAAGAGGGCCTAAAAACCAGAAAGCTCACAATAGATACCTGCTCCAGAACCGTGTGTTCTGTCCAACATAGAGTGACTATGAACCGATAACTGTTGAATTGCCACTACAATAGCTTTAATTTCCCGATCGCAGGTAGTGATAAGAGACCCAAAAAACTAGAAAGCTCACAATGGATACCTGCTGCAGAACCGTGTGTTCTGTCCAACATAGTGACTACGAACCGATAACTGTTCAATTGCCACTACAATAGCTTTGATTTCCCGATCGAAGGCAGTGGTAAGAGGGCCTAAAAACGTGAAAGCTCACAATGGATACCTGCTGCAGAACCGTGTGTTCTGTCCAACATAGAGTGACTACGAACCGATAACTGTTGAATTGCCACTACAATAGCTTTAATTTCCCGATCGCAGGTAGTTGTAAGAGAGCCTAAAAACTAGAAAGCTCACAATGGATACCTGCTCCAGAATCGTGTGTTCTGTGCACATATAGTGACTACGAACCAATAACTTTTGAATTGCCACTACAATAGCTTTAATTCCCGATCGCAGGCAGTGGTAAGAGGGTCTAAAAACTAGAAAGCTCACAATAGATACCTGCTCCAGAACCGTGTGTTCTGTCCAACATAGATGGACTATGAACCGATAACTATTGAATTGCCACTGCAATAGCTTTAATTTTACCATCGGCAGTGGTAAGAGATCCTAAAAAGTAGAAAATTCACAATGGATACATGCTAAATAACCATGAGTTCTGTCCAACATAGATACCTGCTCCAGAACCGTGTGTTCTGTCCAACATAGATGGACTATGAACCGATAACTATTGAATTGCCACTGCAATAGCTTTAATTTTACCATCGGCAGTGGTAAGAGATCCTAAAAAGTAGAAAATTCACAATGGATACATGCTAAATAACCATGAGTTCTGTCCAACATAGAGACATCAGTAAAATATTCAACAAAAATTGATTGATATAAAATTTATCAATGTTATTGCTGTAATGTACAACCTTAACACCAGCGTTCGTTTACAAAGGGGAAACACAGTAAAAAAATGATACCTTATATTTGGATTAACCCATTAGCGCCCAGTGATCTATTTTTAGATCGCTAAACATAGCTTGGTAAACTCGCTTTTAGATGACCTTAAACCCACCCCACACATTCTATACTGCACAGGGGGCAAGACAAGGCATGCACCTGTTTACCAACAAGTGGTTTTCTTGTTTTGTTTATATCATTGATCTAAAGCGATAAGAGAAAGTTTGTATCGCCCTTTCGTTCCGCCGTTTTTCTACGTTTCTTAGCATAAACACTGAAAACAGCTAAGTAATAAGCGAAAGTTAAATTTTTTTTTGGCGATTTAATATCTTCATAGATGTAGCTATCAGAATATAAACCGATGTTATCTTAAAACAAATATAAATAGTAAAAATTAGTGTCAAAATACTGCTGATCTAGAAATAGATCACTGGGCGTTCGGGCGTTTTTTTTTCCTGACCCTGGTAATATTACGTTTTTTCACCTTTAGATGAAAATATGAGTTGAAAAGTATTTAATAGCTTTCAGGATGCAGTTGATTATCTGTTTTCTGAACAAATTAAAGAGGATATTATTGCCATATCCACTGATGTAGATGAACTGACAGATGAAGAGAAAATAGATGATAAGTTACATGCTCCATTTGTAAATGATATTGTTGGTAAAATAGAAGTAATATCAAAATATGAGTGTGATTAAATAGATTTACCTTCAACGTTTGAGAGGAAGCCTAAAATATTAAAAACAGAAAAGCCAAAAATTGTTTGGAAAAAAAACCCGAATTATACCAAATGGTCGGAATTAGGGGAAACTTATAAGAATAATATTTTGGCAATGGAAAATGATCTTGCAAATGCATCTTGCATCATTGCTTTGAAAAACTTTTTTCTGATGAAGTATATAACGTAATTGTGGATGAGACTATTCTCTATGCTAAAAATGTCAAAAACGACCATGATTTAATTATCACTAAAGAAGATATAAAGATATTTATAGGGTTTTTGATATATTTTGGCTATCTTTCAAGTGAAAGATATTATTGGAGTGATGTAGAAGATTTAGTGATAGGTCTTGTACAGGACTCTTTTAATAGAAATGCTTACCTAAAAATAAAGTCATATATTCATTTCCAAGACATTTCAAAAGCAGATGAACGTAAGAATGACAAATCAAGATAAAACTCCTTTTGGAGAGAATAAGAGGTAAAATATGGTACTGGTGTCTATTCACTCGAATAATTGATATGGCTGTAGTTAATGCAAGTATTCTGCACAGAAATGTTCATAAAGGTGATTCTATGCCCATGTAAGATTTTCGAAGAGCTGTTGCTGTAAAATATCTAAAATTGGGAATCGGAAAAAAAGTTTTGAAAGGTCGACCTTACAGTTTTCCTTCATCCTCAAAAGCTAATCTCAGTCATGATGTTCGCTTTTATAAAAGGGATCACAATATGGGACAAAGAAAGGGCAAAAGACGCTGTCGACTTGTAGGGTGCCAAGGAAGGCCCCTAACATATTGTGTGAAGTGCGATGAAACTTTATGCAAGAAGTGTTTCTTCAAATTCCACACTAAACTGTAGAAACATTGAAATTTTATTATTTTAAAATAATTAAACTTTACTAAGTACATTCTGTAATATTGTGAAATTCTGCATAAATAAACGTTTTTTAAAAGAAAATGCATTAGTTTTTATCTATTTGGTTCGATTTTACCACGTTATTGAAGTACTAATGATTGTTGTGTATTTGCTAAAATATATCCTCCGAACGCCCAGTGATCTATTTTTAGATCAGCATTTTTAAAAAAAAAACTAAGGTACGTATTGATAAAATTCGATAATAATATTCATGTTGATGGTAAAAGACACCCAATTTATGAATTATATGTCAGTGCGTCAAAATAAAATAATTTGGGCGTTAATGGGTTAAGACATTTATTTTTGTACACTATTTACAAATTTATATAATTGATTATCATATAACATAACCAGCAACCCTTTAGTTGTACGTTATTCCTTAATCAAAATGTTAAATTACTAAAACCTAAATGATTGTAAATATTATTTTTTATAATACAGGCCAAGCAGTCATTTCCTCAAGCGATGCGTCTTTATTGTAAGAGGATCAGGTAAACTTTCCTTATGCTGTGTCGGTATGAAATAGAGTCTGTGCTGGTGATTATTTTTTTGATGTCCTACTTCTCTTTAATCCCAACTTCAACTCTTTTTCTTAACCCTCCGAGTGGAACACACCGAGGAAAAAAAAAGTCTCCAAAAAATATGCTAAACTTTCATTGTGTCAGTAACCAAAGTATTCAATGATTTTTACTTCACCTTTTGTCGACTAGATTGGAATACGGGAAACTCACCCTCGTTACTGTCCCTTTACTTCCGGTTATAAATAGATATATAAATAGACATAGATTGCTAATTTTTAATACACATAAAGCTCGTAGTCGAGAAAATCATTAAGAAATAATGGCTCTAACAGTACAAATAAAAATATTCTTTAAAATAATGATTTTTCTATATATTTTACGAAAGTATCCAATATTTAAGTGTACAATTAGAGATACATTTTACCCAACAAAATACTTCGAAATGAGATTTACAAAGCCATAAAAGCTATCAGCATCTTTGTGCCTCAGGGAGTTGGTGTAGTTCCTAAACAATCTATAATCCTACTTTCAAAAATAGGGGAAACATAAAATGTACAATACATCCATTTTAATTTTTGAGGTCGAAATTTGTACGTGACAACCGCTTTGAAGACATCATCGCTTTGGCGGAGTTGTACGTGCGAACCGCTTAGATTTACTCTGTTTAATCTGATATTTAACGCATTTTTTCTTCTTTGCCAATCACTTGTTTCGTGAAATTTTTTTTACATTACTCCCTTAGTGCAGGCTCATTAAAATATTTTTTTGTGAAAGCTGACATTATTTTAGACCCAGCCATCATAACTCACGGTTTATATATATCTGTGTAACTTGACTGTTACGCTGCCATTTTGTATCTATATCTCTGCAGAGGTTAAACTCGACGTGAACAATCGAAGTCCTAAATTCCTCTAGAATATTTCTACATTTGTGCCTGCACGTGCAGATCATCGTAAAGCATCGGTATAGTTATACTTATGTTATTAAAAAAGTACTTAGCTTTGTATTTTATTTTTCTCAAAATATGTAGATAAAATTGCATATTCTATTACAGCAAGACAAATCTTATGTAATAAAGCTTACGTGAGATTCAAGAAAAAATTAATACGATTTTGCAAAGAGTAAGTAATTAAACATACCAAATAAAAATGACTTATTGTAAATATAAATTCAAATAAGATAATATATCGAATTTAGAACATTAAAAATATTCATATGAGCTAAAATATGCATAATTTTCCGTAACATAAAGAGTTATTTACGAGAAAGTAATTATTAGAACAGAAAATATTAACTTCTAACAGCACAAATATTAACACAAAATGACACGATATATTTTAGTTTAACGTTATATAAAGTGTAATTTAAAACAACATTCTTCCCATTTTCCATGGAATATGCATACTATTTTCTTCATCCCAGCTTCCTTAAAACGGATAAAAAGAATATATTTAGGTAGTTTTCAATATATTCAACACCTGCAAAAGAAAATTGCTTTAAACTGTTTAGAAAAGCTCATATATCATATGCCAAAAGCATTTGGTTTCTTTTAAAACATAAAATTACCTTCATGGAATTCAAAGTAAAATATGAAATCTACTTCGGTAATGTAAATGATACTACAGTATTACGTATCCGCAAGACAAAATAAAATGCTTTCATATTTTTAACTTTAGATATTTATGCAAATAAAAATTGAAGTGAACATTTTAAAATTACTCCGAAGAAAAATATTTCAAAAATATTACTAGATACTGTATATGTTTTCAGGATAGATTTCTGATCAAAGTTATAGGATTTTAAGTAAAAGCGAGATACATATGATTATATGTATATTTATATATATATATATATATATTATATATAAATATATATATATATTTATAATATATATAATATAATATTATAAATAAATATATATATTATATATATAATATGTATATGTATATGTATATGTATATTGTATCTTTATGTAATAAATATGTATATATATGTATATATAAATATTATATATATATATATATATATATAAATATATATATATATATATATATATATATATTATATATATATATTATATCATATATATATATATATATATATATATATATATATTTATATAATGTATAAATTATGTATATGTTATTATAAAATTATATGTATATAATATATGTTATATGTAAAATATAAATATATATATATATATATATATATATATATAATAAATATAAATATATATATATATATATATAAAATATATATAATTTATAATTTATATAATATATATAAATATATATATATTAATATATATATATATATATATATATATATATATATAGAATATATATAATATATATATAATATCTATATAATATAATATATATATATATATATATATTATATATATAATATATATATATATATATATATATATAAATATATAATATATAATATATATATATATATATAATATATTTATTAATATATATATATATATAATATATAAAATTATATATATATATATACATTATATAAATATATATATATATATAATATATAAATATACATAAATATATATAATATATATTTAATATATATATATATATAAATATATAAAAATATATATATATATATGTTATAATATATATATGTATATATATATATGTATAAAACATTAAATAAATATGTATATATATAATTATTATATAACAATATATATTAAATATATTTAAATATATAATAACATAAATAAATATAATAATATTATATAAATATAATATATATATATGAATATAACATATAAATATATAATATTATTATATAATATATATTATATTTATATATATAAAAGAATATTGTATAAATAGTATTTATTTCCTTTTACTAGATTATAATTTATTTTATTTTGTATTTTTAAAATAAAAACAAATTCTAATTTTCAATGCTAAGAAGGAAGATCACAAGAGCATATAACGATCATAAAAACACAATAATTAAATGAACTCATCAACCATAAGTCGTTCAAATTCAGTTATACAAATTATGTTACTCTGTTAATCAAATATGCTTCACATTCAGAAATTTGCAATGGAGAGTCATGGATAATTATATGCTTTCACAGACAATTCCTATCTAATATTAATATGCAAGGATTACAATATTCTCGTGAGCCCAAACTTAACATAACTCTTACTAAATTTCATCGTTTGTCAATGATGCACACAATAAAAATCCACAAATGTTTTTTTTTATTTAAATAATAAAATGTTTTTGATGTTAATGATGATACCAGAGTATCTTTATATAATATTTTCATTTTGCGAGAATGCTTTTGTTGTTTTGTGCATTGCTATGCACGGTATTACTTTTGTATACTTTTAGATTTTGTACAATTTGTTTCAATTCTTACTAATGATAGGTAGAATTGTTGCACAAAATAAAAAATGATTTTGACATATTTTTACTCTTTACACATGCTGAATTAAAATAATTAGATACAATCATCTACAGAAAGGAAAGAAAATATGATATTAATATGAAATTAATATTCTAACTATTATCAACAACTGTTTTGATTTTATTAGGTCCGGCCAAATTTTTTGGAACATGACAGTTAATTAGGATGGGACCTACTGCTTAATGCTGATCCTTAGCGGTTATAAACACCCATGCCTTAGCGGGATTCGAACCCGGATCCTGTACCGGTAATCAGTGCCCTAACCGGTCGAAAATAATTCGGCACTTTCATTAATAGAAATAGTGTGTTTCTAAGAGATAATATAAAGTATAAAATATAAAATAAACAAAAAGTCGATAATTTATAAGAACAGCATAATAAACGCTTTTACATTTTCTAAATAATTGTGAATAAAAAATTTAAATATATTTAAAAATTTAAAAACGTGAATGAAATTTAATCCTATGTAATTAAAATTACACAATTTTGGTTTCCGAAACTATCAGATGCACTTTAAATCTTACTTTTAATCAATATTTCATAATATTTTATTCTTTAAAAATGTAGTTTTCAAAGATTAAATATTTTGTAGAAATAAACTAATATTTGATAATATTTGGAATTATGTAGGATTTAAGTATGTTATATAAGTATTTTAAGTATTATATCACTGTTTGAATAATTAAGACGATTATACTCTTAAAACTTATTACCAAAATTTAAACAAAATTAAATAAATATAAATATTAAAAAATTACATTTAAAATATGCAATAAATTATAAATTTCGATATTGTTATTTTCAAAGTTTTCTATTTCCATAATTTTAATCTGAATTAGTTTAATAAATATTTAAGTAATTTACACTTATAAATCCCCCTTTTTTTTGTATTTCAAAATATATTTTACTTAATTATTGTATTCCTTATATAATTAGTTGATAAAATTTGAATGAATATAGTCACAAAATTACTAACAAAAATGTCAAGAAAATTAAGTTCTGTAAAAAGTATTTAAAAGTATAAAATACCCTACATTTTGAAATGACTATTACTATGTTATTTTAATTACATTAATACATACAAATATATCTAAATTAGTTTATTTAACATCTAAGTAATTTACGCATATAAATCAGGATTTTTTATTTCAAAATTTATTTTACTTGATCAAGGTTTTCCTACTTTAATTAATTGTTAAATCAATATATTAACAAATTTGCTAACAAAAATTTCAAGATAATAATAAAAAATTTTTTAAAGTATAAAAAATTCTACATTTTGAACTGCCTATTACTTTGTTATTTTTAATTAATATGTATAAATATATCTAAATTAGTTTATGTAAAATCTAATTAATTTACTGTCATAAATCAGGATTTTTTTATTACAAATTATATTTTACTTGATTATTGTATTCCTGCTTTAATTAACTGTTAAATATTTAATTAATGTATTAACAAATTTACTAAAAAATGTCCAAGGAAATTATGTCCTATAAAAATTTTCAAAACTATAAAATATTCTACATTTTGATTTGAGTAGTATTAGGTTATTTTTATTATATTAATATGTATAAATATATCTAAATTAGTTTATTTAAAATCTAAGTATTTTACACTTATAAATCAAGATTTTTTTTATTTTTAATTATATTTTACATGATTATTGTATTCCTGCATTAATTAACTGTTGAAACTTTAATCAATATGTTAACAAATTTTTCAAATACTACAAAAATTTCAATAAACTTACGTCCTATAAAAAATTTTAAATGTATAAAATATTCTACATTTTAAACTGAGTATTACTAGGTGATTTTCATTATATTAATAGTTACAAATATATCTAAATTAGTTAGTTTATTTAAAATCTATGTAATTTAAACTTTTAAATCAGGATTTTATTATTTAAAATTTTATTTTACTTGATTATTGTATTCCTGCTTTAAATAATTGTTAAAATTTTAATCAATATGTTAACAAATTTACTAACAAAAATTTCAAGAAATTTACGTCCTGTAAAAATTTTTAAAAGTATAAAATATTCTACATTCTGAACTGACTATTACTAGGTTATTTTTATTAAATTAATATGTATAAATATATCTAAATTAGTTTATTTGAAATCTAAATATTTTAAACTTATAAAACAAGATTTTTTTTTTATTTTAAATTACATTTTACTTGATTATTGTATTCCTGCTTTAATTAATTTTTAAAATTTTAATCAATATATTAACAAATTTACTAACAAAAATTTTAAGAAAATTACTTCTTATAAAAAAAATTTAAAAGTATAAAATATCCTACATTTTGAACTGAATATTACTAAATTATTTTTCTTATATTAATAAGTATAAATTTATCCAAATTAGTTTATTTAAAATCTAAATAATTTATACTTATAAATCAGGATTATTTTATTTCAAATTATATTTTATTCGATTATAACATATATTATAACATATACTCTATTACAACATATATACACTATATTCTTTAATTGAATTAATTGTTAAATTTTTAATCAATATATTAACAAATTTACTAATAAAAATTTCAAGGAAATTACGTCCTATAAAAAATTTTTAAAAGTATAAAATATTCTACATTTTGAACTGAGTATTACTAGGTTATTTTTATACGCAATTTATATGAAAATAATCTAAAGAGGTTAAAAGCATTTTTATTTCCAACCGTAACTCTTTTTCGTTTTTTAATATCTAACACGATCGGAACAAAAATTTTATTTATGTGTAGAACAGGATTAGAATATTTCTCTTCCGTTCAATAACTCTTTTAGAATCCTAAAATTGTAGGACACTTTTGAATATAAATTTCTCTCAATAAAGTAAAAATTATCGAGTTTATGTTAATCCGTACCACCTTTTTCGAAATTGAACCATTACAATGCTGATTATACAGTTTGATTACGTGAGTAAAAAATATAACGTTGAGTATGTATAGAAATGTATACTTATCCCAACTTAGCCACTAAAAGATGGAAGTAGTAATTTTTTCATTTGTGGAATTCTATACTGATATTACATTCATCATATAAAATGCGGAATAATTTATTCAGCTGAAATATACACAGCATAATATATTTTACTTAAGCTTATATAACTATCAGTATCCAAAGGTCTTCCTGCATATGATTGGAAAGTTAATTTATACTTTGAGATACATTATTTTTATAAATATAAATGTAACAGTGGTCATAATTAAATAGATAGTCTGCGACTCAAAATATATAGTCTGTGACTCCTTAATAACGTTTATAAAAGGAAACTTAATAATGTTAGAATTTAAAATATATAACAAAATATTTTCTAAAACAAAAGTTTTAAGGACATATATTTATTCTCGAGAATATAACATTTTGAATACTTGAAAAAATGTTAAATATTTTTAAATATTTACAAGTTTAATTACAGAAATACTACAATCAATACAATTTACTAAGTACTTCACCCCTTTCAAATTTGTAAAGAATCGAACTAAACCCTAAAAAGTTATTTCAAACCGTTGGTTTATTTATAAATTAATTATGTACTTATATTAATCCGAAAATTAAAGTATAATTAGAGTAAAATTAAAGTATGCCCAGCATAATATTTTATGTAGCTATCAGTATCCAAAGGTACTCCTAGAAAATTTTTTTTAAAGATTGAAATCCATTATTTTTTATAAATAAATAAATAAATGAATATATAAATATACATATATATATATATATATATATATATATATATATATGTGTGTGTGTGAGTGTGTGTGTGTGTATAAAACAGCCGTCATAATTAAATATATATAGTCTCCGACTGTGAATTATCCAAACCTCAATAACGTTTATAAAATTAATCTTAATACTGTTAGAATTTAAACTATGCAGAACTATTTTCTAAAACAAAAGTTTTAACAATATATATTTACACTAGAGAATAAAACATTTTGAATACTTGAGAATAAATATTATATATTTTAAAATATGTGTACGTTTAATTACAGCAATGGTATAAACAATATAGTTTATTGAGTACCCCACCTCTCTCAAATCTGTAAAGAATCTAACTCAAGGTAATCGACTACGTTGATTTTTGACCTCTTGGTCGAAATTTTTTTATTAATATTTCTTATAGCTTAGACTTTTTCCTTTCCAAAACTGTTTTTCCTTTTTTTATACGTGGTTTAGAAAAAAAGTTTTAGCCATTATAATATATGATGTCTCCAACAAAATGAAACCGGTAGTTGCTCCAAACTGGAAGTTGTTTTGAAATTGCAGTACTTAACTCATTTTCAGCCCTAAAGCTAATCATTTTTGTAATTCAAAGTTATTTTAATTTTTTTATAATATTACGAAATGTTTTTACCAATTATATTATTTGTTTATTAACGGAAAACCTGGTAACAAATTATCTCACGTGTTCGTTTGTTTACATCGTCACGTTGATGTTTCTCTTTCTTTGCTTTTGCTTTTTTTAATATAAAATACTGTTTTTTGTTTCAATATCCTCTTTAGTTTTACGAAAAACATCATAATAAATTGGTCACCTAAAAAATTATCGCTCAAAAAAGTGAAAATTTACTCGAAATCAGCACATTATTTCCTAGCCAAAAACGCAACTGTTGCAGTTGATTGCAGTGATATAAATACTGCAAGTTCTTCAAAACTTGAGAGGAAGAAAGAAAGTTTGTAATTAAGTTTGAAATACATTATATATATATATATATATATATATATATATATATATATATATATATATATATATATATATATATATATATATATATATATATATATATATATATATATACTTATATGTGTGTGTAATTTCATGATCCAGAGTTAAGGCGAATGGAAAACAGTCTTCTTGATAATAATAAGTTTGCTAAACTATCGTTAAAGTAAAAATTGCGCCATTTTCACTTTTTCGTCGAAGACAAGCGTAGAATATTGTTGACAGCTCCATGGCCACATGCTCACTAAAAACATATCTGTTTGCTAGCTCATCAAATTGTTTCAGAATGCTTCCGCCTAACCAGATTATCCTAAATGCTTACTCGAGCGTGGGTCACGTAATTTCCAACTACCCCTTTTTTACACGTGACATGTATATAAATATATATATATATATATATATATATATATATATATATATATATATATATATATATATATATATATATATAACAACGGTCATAACTAAGTATATAGTCTCCATGAATTTTGCAAACCTTAGTTACGTTTATAAAATGAAACTTACTCCTGTTAGAATACTTCTGTTAGAAAATATACAAAGAACAATTTTCTAAAACAAACGTTTTAAACATATATATTTAACTAGAGAATAAATCGTTTTGAATATTTGAGAATAAATATGAAATATTTTAAAATATGTGTACGTTTAATTACAAAAATAAAATAAACAATATAGAACTCAAATATAAAAAGTTATTTCAAATGTTTGGTTAATTTACAAATTAATTGATTAAAAAATTTTGAAATGTTTATCAGCAGTCAAAATTAAATTTTAATCTATATGCGAAAATATTTAAGCCTTTATAACGGTTATAAAATGTTGTTCTAGACTTCTATCATTCTAGCTACTTCTAGAACTTAGAATAGAGAAGTATAATCTTGAACATAAATTTAAAAAATATATATTTAGACTTAAGTAAAAAAATATTTTTGAAATATTTTAAAATTGATGTTGAACTGCTGAAAAAATATTCTTAAACAATTATAGAAATACAATAAATGTCATACTTTTATTACATTAGTGTCTCTTGGCTTGATACATTTTATTTTGATATTATTCTCTAGTTTGTGGATTTAAAAGGAATTTAAATTCTGTAGTGATATTAAGGTAAAAATAATTTAAAAATATTAGAATAGAATTTATTTTATCAGACCCTACATACTTCGTGGTCCCAATGTAGTGTTATGGTAAGTTAATGATCCATACATTTCGTTATCTCTTGGGATTTTAAATTCAGGCTAATATATCTTTTTTTTTACCAAAGACTAACTTTATATTTAAATCCGATAACATACCTAATTTTTAAGCATAACATTAATATTTAATATTTTTCATACATGCATATTGAAATTAGTTTGATATATTATACACCAAATGATGCTGATATTATTTCATTAAGCGAAAGATTATACGTAGATACAATAATATTACAGTACATAATTATTCATAATTTAATATACATTGTATTTTTCAGTTGATAATAAACACCTTTCATGAATTAATATTTTATTTTTTACACGAAAGATGTAAAAGATAGAATGTAAATTCACTAAATAATTTATTTAAAAATTATAAAAATACATAAAGATATACTTAAAATACAAGAGCAGTTTAAAATGTATGTCAAACCACAGGCTGAATCTTTATTGTTTTTTTACTATTTATTTAAATTTTGACTTTTAATATATTTACTATAATTATAAGTAATAACTACTATAAGTTAAATATAATTTCTTAAAATAAATAGATATGAAATTAAATATTATATATTAAAGTTTTAAAATGTAAAGCTTAATAATGTGTACTATGTTTAATTACATTAAAACAAATTTGCCACTTTCAATGCTACGGAATATATATTTATTATTAATGAGAATAAGCATTTACTTTGTAAATTTCTGTTTTCTAAGCAGAGATAAGCTCTAACTTTACTAACAATCATGATGTAAATTAATTTAAAGTTTTAAAATATAAAGTTTAATAATATGTACTTTGTTTTGCTTCTTCTAGCAAAACATATTTCCAATTTTAAGTGCTACGAAATATATTTTTGTTATTAATAGGTATTAATAGTTTACTTTTTTGAAAGAATTTTTCTTTGTAGGACAAATAATATTTCCTAATCTTATACTTTTGTTTCAGCATTTCGTCAATAAATTAATATTACGGCTGAAACAAATTTGTTGAAATGTCCCACCTGTTCTTAAGATTTCACATTATGCCACTGTACTAAATTCTATATTTATTGTTCAATCAACTCGAATTAAAATTCTTCAATGCCTTATACAGTCTCAATATTCTTTTATTAGTTAATTATGAAAAATGTTGCTTATTTTTTTGTAACCCAGTATTTTAAAATATGTCAGGTTTACTTTCAAAAATGAATACTACTGAATATAAAAAATAGAAAAAAAAAAATCTTGCATGAGTTTCAGAGGCAATTTTCAATATCAAATATACAATTGAAGATAGAAAATTATTTTCAAATTAAAATTATTATCGTAATGCTTTAAAATATACTTTAAGTCATAAAGTCATCATATTTTTTTTCTATTTTTTCGCTAAAAGTGTCTCTGATGTGTCACGGTTTCCATTTTGAATTTAATATCATATTATGATTATTACTTCAAAAACACAATTCTGTATGTAGTTTTCAATATTATTTTACTATTACCTCTTTAAAAATATTCTGTATGTAGGACAAATAATATTTCCTAATCTTATACTTTTGTTTCAGCATTTCGTCAGTAAATTAATATTACAGCTGAAACAAGTTTGTTGAAATGTCCCACCTGTTCTTAAAACTTCACATTATGCCACTGTACTTAATTCTATATTTGTATTGTTCAATTAACTCGAATTAAAATTCTTCAGTGCCTTATACAGTCTCAATATTCTTTTATTAGTTAATTATGAAAAGTTTTGCCTATTTTTTTTAACCCAGTATTTTAAAATATGTCAGGTTTACTTTTCAAAAATGAATACTACTGTATGTCAAAAATAGAAAAAAATATCTTACATGAGTTTCAGAGGCAATTTTAAAAAATACAATTGAAGATAAAAAAATATTTTCAAATTAAAATTATTATCGTAATTCTTTAAATAGCTTTAAAATATTATTTATAAAGTTAAATTTTTTTTTCTGTTTTTCGCTAAAAGTGTCTCTGATGTGTCCCGGTTTCCATTTTGAATTTAATATCCTATTATGATTATTACTTCAAAAACACAGTTCTTTATGTAGTTTTCAATATTATTTTACTATTTCCTTTTTAAATATATTCTCTTTTTTTTCTTACTAGTGTTCTAAAATGCAAATGTATTTCTATTGCAAATAAAAACGTTTATAAAAGAAAAAGAAATAAAATAACTTTCCTACAATACTCTGAAAGAATTTTCAATGACTCAAAAGAGGTGCCTGCTGATATATAGCTATCATTTTTTAATGAATGTAAAATATATCCTATTACTTTGTCAGTGACTATAAAAAAATTAGAAATTCAATGACTTAATAGGTTAACATTTAAAAAAGAACATTTTTGAAAGTCTTTCAGATTAACTACAACACTAATTAATTTAGTACAAACACTAATAACATATTAAATTAAAAGTAAATTATTTTTTATTTTCCTTTCACAAACAACTTTGAAAAAAAAATAAAAAAATTTATACTCATTGAAAAAGGTTATTGTCACTGAATGTGGTTCTTCTTTGAAGAAAGTATCATCAAAGATTTGTTTGTTAGACAAAAGATGCATACTTAGTATTAGAACCCAATTAGTTAAGTAAGAAACTTAATTCCAAGTAGTAAAAGGGGATTTACTTTAACATATGTATGACAACATAAAAAGAATTTAAAACTAGGGTGGATCTTGTTTTACAAACTCTAAGATCAAGAATGTTCTATTTAATTACAACATAAAAAATGTAAAGAAAAGTGTTCTTTAGAGTTAATTTGGTTAGAACTAAGTAATTAAAATTGTCGTAAATGACGAATGCTTTTAAACCTTGAGAAAAAAACTGATGCCTTTTAAATTTTCTTTAGGGGTTTTTGAAATTTGTGTAGTCAATGACTCCACTTGTTTCTCTATTCAATTTTTTTTTCTTTAAAGGCTACGGTGGACAAGGTTGAGTCAACCTCACTGAAATTTCTTTATTTCTAATATTTTTATCTTAATGAATTGTAAATTTTAACTAGAAGCGTGAAAGCGCTTTTAAGCGCTTAAATCATTTTTATTGTTAGACCTGTATAGAAAGGCAATATACAAAGTGAATTAGAGTAATTAATGTCATTTTGAATTGGACATTTGTTTTTGAAATTTTTTTATAAATATATTTTTAATGATATACTACTTGTCTAAGAAGTTTTATATCAAAAGAAAAAACTGTATTTTTTACTTTTAGCCGCTATTAGCAACATCTAAAAAGTATAAAGTCATACTGCATATTACACACAACTTTTCAACTGTAATATACTGCATAATAATCATCATAATCTGAATTAATTTCTAAATTTGGGTTAGATTTTCTGTATTTAACATTCATTTTAAATAATTTATTGAGTATTAATTACATGTATAAGTATTAAAACATGAATTCTTATGAAAGTTTTAAATACATCATTCAATTCAAATGTATTTAGATTAATTTGAAGTGTCATAAAAAACATAATATTTAGAGTGAATTATAAATTATATTTTAATAAAATACATATTTTTCAAAAGTCTCTTTACCTAGAAATAGCTCTAATTTATCAACAAATACAATTCAATCTAAATATTCATCTTTTACATCTTAAAAAAACCGAAATAATTTTAAGTTTTCAAATTATTTTATATTTCTCTTTGAAATTCTTTTCAATTTTAAGCTTTGCGTATCCCTGACTACCAATGAAGCAAAATTTATTCATTTGTAATGTTTCTGAAGTTTATCGTAAAAAAAAGCAGTTTGGGCTAAAAACTTTTAACATTACTTGAAATTATTTAAAATAATGAATCAATAATCTTTGTTAACACAATGAAAATTACATCGGGGATATAACTTTCATTAATTCAACGAAAATTATCTATTGCATTCTACTTATATGTAAGAAAAATGAAAGAAATAGAGGTTCAACAACAATAATTTTAAATAATATTTTTAACGAGAATAAAAAATATATTTTATTCATTTAAATGTCATTTTTTATGAATTTACTTTTAAGAATAATTAGAGTTTTAATTAGAACCCCAGCTTTTAAGTACGCTCATTTATAAAAAGTTTTAGTTAAGGAGATTAAAGGATTACAAAAAAGATTATTTGTTTAATCATTTTTTTCATGGGAAACTCATTCAACTATTCCTAATTTATCCTTAACTAAAATTCTTTATTTTTAGCAATTAAAAGTAAGCGAACATTTTTTTTTCATATTTCAAGATTATTATTTTGTTATGATGGTCTATATATGTATTGTATTTCTCAAGCACACGATAAGAAAAAAACAGTATTAATGCATATAAAATCATGTGTTTAATATTCATAAATATTTCTAATTGTAATTTTATAATATTTAAAACAACTACAGAAACTTTATCATCAAATATTGTAATTTTATTTTATGATCGTTTATTAGTAGAAATAAAGCATGAAAGTTTCATATTTCAAGATTATATTTTGATATGTTGGGCTATACCTGTATTGTAGTATTTCTCAAGCACACGATACGAAAAAAACGAATAATGCTTTTAAAATCATGTTTTTAATATTTCTAAATATTTCTAATTATAATATAATATTTAAAAACAACTACAGAAAATTTATAATCAAATACTGTAATTTTAATTCCATGATCGTTTATTGGTAGAAATAAAGCATGAAATATTTCATATTTCAAAATTATTATTTTGATATGATGGTCTATATATGTATTGTATTTCTCAAGCACACGATAAGCAAAAAAAAATATAATGCATTTAATATGTGTTTAATATTCATGAAATTTTTTAATTATAAACATTTTATCCTTTAAAGTTCTGTAACCCCTATTCGTTTCTTATAAACTTTTTCAACCTAAAACTTGTTACTTTAATGACAAATTACAAGGAAATTTAATGAAAAGTTCTGAATAATTTACATTTATTGAAAAATAAAATATAGATAATCAGATAAGTATTTGATTTTTTATTATTTATAATAATTATAATAAAAGCGAGCCTATTTCAAAGATATTGTGGAACAAAATCTCACTAGCCAGATGTTTTGAATGGACAGAAACTTTACATCTATTTCATAGAAAGTTTTAGAAAATGTGTTCGAAAAATTTTAAGTCGAGGTTACTATTTTGATTAAGGCATTTTGTGGCTGGGAAAATAGATTTTAAGGAATTAGAATGGGAGAATAGGAGGTTTTTAAAGAGATATAAAAGTGAAGTAAAATTGATATATTATATATATATGATATATATATATATATATATATATATATATATATATATATATATATATATATATATATATATATATATATATATATATATATATATATATATATATATATATATATATATATGTATTCGTGTGTGTGTGTGTGTGTTACGGTCCGAAATCTGGGAAATATACTGGTGAATGTCAACATTCACGTAGTCGTTTGGTGTATGTCCGAAATATTGGATAAATACCCTTATTTCTGACTTTATTTCGACATTCACCATGCACTAATGGTGAATGTTCAACATGTCGGATATTTATATTTTCTTCTCCGTAATTCAGTCAAATCTATAGTACTAGCCCATGTAACTGTGGAAATTAAAACAAACCGAACACTCTTACAACAGAAAATCATATCAATAATTCACTTAATTGATTGACGTTATACTATCTTATTTGTTGTAACAATTTAAACTGTTATAGCAATTTGAATTGCATAAGAGTCCCTTACTTTTACAATGACATTTAGTAATATAACATTTATTTTTGAAAGGACACGGTTTATAGACATACCCTCCACTTTTCGAATTAGCTACATCTGCTTCTCTCAGTGACATTTCTGGAGAAGAAATCACGTCTATGGAGAGTAACTTTTCTTTACAAAATATAAACTGATTATGGGTATAAGGCTGCTTGAGGATACCATTTTTTGTTTACTAATTTATAAAAGTCGGAATTTCCTATTATAATAACAACCGGCAATACATTTTAGGCATCTGTACGAACACAGTCGACATCAGGGACTGGTATTAGCACACTGTCATAAATTTGAGCAGGAGGAATTTTTCTTTTTTAAAGGTTTGTAACATTTTAGATGCATGAATTAGAATATTATCCTTTAAAGCCGTTCTTTTAATAGAAATTAACTTCTCCTGTTTAGTCAGGGCTTTATAGAAGATAAATATGTTGAATCTCCTCTTTGATATTTTTCTTTGGACACAGGGACTTTGGAGTATTTCTTCATGGTATGTGCTTTTTTTTACATATATGATTATACGTTTTAATAATAAATTATTATTTAAAACCGTAACAAAAATATTTTTTCAACATTCACCATCAGTGCATGGGATATGTCGTGATACACCAGTGATAGCATGAATATATAAGAAAATAATAAAATATTCGGTCTTTTAACCAGGTATTTAGTGTATGTCGACATTCTCCAATTTCTGGCATTTACAGTAATATATATATATATATATATATATATATATATATATATATATATATATATATACATATACATATATACATATATATATACATATATATATACATATAATATATATATATACATACATAGATATACATACATGTAATATATCAAAATTATTTAACTTTAATATTTCTTCAAAAAACTCCTCTCTTCCATTTTAATTCATCTAAATATCTTTACCAGTATCAACATGGTGTGTTCAACGGAGTATTTTCCACTTAACATTCCTTTCTGTCATAAAACTGTAAACTTTCTGTCTATACAGCAGTTTCCCAGGTGTTGGCGGAACATGTTTTCGCGTTTTGCTGATATTGCAGTTAATTCGCCTATTAAGCTGTTTTTGTTGTGGGAAAATTCTTGTTGTCAGAGCTCTTGGGTGTACTTGTGTGAGAGCAGAGTGGGCTCTGTGGCTTTTGGTTGTCTGTTGTTAAGTAGAAAGGATGTACGTTGTTGGCGATTTGAAATAAAGTTTTAAATTAGACTTCTGAGTTCTTTTGAATATGAGACCCGACTGCATCTTTGTACTTTATGAATGCTAGCTGTTGAACTTTCTCCTTGTGAAGGAGTTTTATAAAAAATGGATTACATTTTAAGCCGACAGGATTTTATCTGCGCTGAAACCCCAATGGATTTCAAGTCCATTACTATCTCAGAGAACTTTTTCTTGATGGAATTTACTTCGTGAACTTTTGCGAACTTTGTTTTTACATATGTGGATAATGTTTTAAAATTACGGTGAAACGAGAATGGATTTCAAGTCCATACGGTTAATGTCTTTCGAAGTTTTAGTGACTGTGACTATCGAAAATAACATCAGTATTTCCTACCAAGATAACTCAGACCTGTACTACCTTTGATAAACATCAAGACCATGGCAGCCTACCGTCGACTGCAGAGAGAGTTACAAGAACTCCCAAAAGCCAATTTAATTTGTTTTCGTTGCCACCGCATCCAGTTCCCTACAATGCGCGTTCCGCATCGAGATCGCCGAGTTCGTGCCTTGTTCCGTTTCAAGCCTCCAAACGAACTCTTCGGACAAGGATATATCAACCCACCGATTTTCCAGGACATGCTTCAAAATTAAAATTCTTATTCTCGGTAAAATTTTCATTGAAATTTAAAAATAATGTGTTGGGAAATTTGAAAATTTAAAAGTTATTAAAGTACAAGCTGGATAAAATATGCAATGTTATTGGATAGGAAAAACTACTGCTTGCACTAATTCTCGTCATTGAAAGTAAAATTTTGAAATTAAAATTTAATTGTATTTCTAGAACTTATAGTTCGAAATTTCTGTTCTTTAAAAAATATCAAAATTTGTTTAAATGAATAATATTTCTAGATATGTAATAATTCTTAAAAAAATGTTTATGATTGTTTCTCTCATTTGATTAATAATACTAAAGAAGTGATTTAAGAATTATTTTGTTTATTTTTATGCTAACAGTGTAAAAATTTAATAATTTTTGTTTATTTTGCTGTGCAAATTATGCGTAAACAAGAATCAAGAAACTGAATTTTGTGAACAATCAAACAGCAGGACTTTCAATTATTTTTTCTATTTACCGTTTCTAAGAGAAATTGATATTTATATTGTATTAGTGATTTACGATGTTCGGTGGTTTCATTTAAAAATTTTGTTTACATAAAATATTCTAAAATATAATAACATTTTTATTTTTAAATTTGGTTTGAACATTTTGTGTGTTAACTCCCAGGTTAATTTAATAATTTGGTTAGGAATTTAAAATTTTGATTTTAGGGGAATTTAAATAGTATTTTGTGATGTGTGATGTTTTAAGAACGAAGTAAATAAAGTTATTAAAATTCGATAGCACGCGAAGATGAAAACTTTGAGTCCAACGAATGGAGTGTCCGTGACCTTGATCAATAGAGAAATTAGAAAGTGAAAAAGTACTTGCACATTGAAAATTTTGATTGTGACCTCTAAATTATCATGACGTGGCAGTTTCGGTTCGACCTGAATTACAGGAGTTTTTAAAATGCTTTCATGTGATGTGGGGACGTAAAATATAAGAGTTGTTTTGACTGTACAATTGTGAACGGGATTTATACAGTAGTAAACAGATGTGTCGACACTCGTGAGTTGAATTGTTGTTTTGTTACTTTTGTTGAGTGTGTTTTGGGATTACGGGTTTGATTCGAAGGACTGCTCTGATGATTACGAACTTGACGATTCTAGATATCTGTGTTTTTTATGTTTTATTATAGTATTCACTTTTTATATTTAGCCAATTTGCAATTCATCGTTTTTTAGTTTTGCTTGCTATTAATTGCAGTGAATCTAAAAAGTAATCAGTTTGAAATATTTTTATGACTTTCATATTTTACTATTATTTCTAAACATATGTTTTTTGAGAATCTCGATAATATAAATTTTGGACATAGTAACTTTGAGATCCTGCTTTCTAAAAGTGAATTGCAAAAATTATTTGATTTAAAGTGTTCAAGTATTTTATATTTTTACATTTTTATATTCGTAGTTTCTCATAATAACTATAAATGTGTTTTTATTTTCTGAATTCATGGTGTGTTATTTCAAAAATAGTAAGTGAATGTTTACAATACAAGGAATATCTAATTTGATTAATTAAGAGAATTTTCATAGAATAGGTAATGTTTTCATTTTAAGTATGAAAATTTGATTGAAATTTAAGATAATGAAGTTTTTCCGTCTAAATTCCTAATGTGAATTAAATACAGGATAGTTAAAACTTACAAATGAACAATGTTTTGAAGAGTAGTTCAGTTTGATTTTCAGTGTGGAATTAAATTTTTCTAATATTTAACTCCGGAGAGATCCTCTGCAAAGTCAAGGGATAGCTTAGGCGAGTCCTTTGTCGTTTTGCTCTTCAGCTTCCTCTAGGTCATGAACGGTCATCCCGTCATCGCCTTCGAGGCAAGCCCCTTTCCACTCTCCGAGATATTTTTTTGAAGTTCAATCTGATTATTGTGTTTCGGTTTTTTCACACTGAAGATGAGTAACGTTTGTAGCTGATCAAGATGTGGGAAACTGTTACCCGCATACCTCTGATCTTTGGTAGAGAAAAAAGAAATAAAAGGTTTCAAAATGTTGTTCACAAATATAATGTCGGAGAGCCCTGTCACAAAAACAATAGGTAGTTGCCTCCCACAGAGGGATGAACCTTTTGTCGTTTTGTGTGAGCACCCTCGGGGTCACTAACAATTTTTCACGTTGGTCACCACAGAGGACAGCCATTTTCCTTCTCCAAAAGTTATTTCAGTAAAATTTTAATAAAGTATAATTTGAACATTTTAAGTTAAGTTTTGCTTAGGAAAAATATTGAATTTCATAATGATAAACTTTCTTAAATACTTGTTTACTGTAAACCTTCATTTGCGTGTATTATTTTGTTTCTGTTATATTCACTGTATATTATCTTTTCATTATTTAGTTGTTTAAATATTGATTCTGTATAGAGATTTTGTGATGGTGCAGGAGAGTCAGAGGAACGGTATAACTTGATAGATTTAAATTTTGATGTGATGGTGTGTAATTACTTATGATGAGTTACAGACCAAGCTTCTGACTCTGTAACCCTGATGTCTCCAATTCTGACACACTAGAAAGACAGTTCTGACTCTTCTACACTAAATTTATTCGTTTAATGTTACAATTTCTTGTAAAAAAGTTTGATAATCATATATTTGTACTATTATAAGTTGTAAAAATGTCACCCATCAGCGAGACGATCTCTTTTTTCGGGGGGGATCTGTAATATATCAAAATTATTTAACTTTAATATTTCTTCAAAAAACTCCTCTCTTCCATTTTAATTCATCTAAATATCTTTACCAGTCAACATGGTGTGTTCAACGGAGTATTTTCCACTTAACATTCCTTTCTGTCATAAAACTGTAAACTTTCTGTCTATACAGCAGTTTCCCAGGTGTTGGCGGAACATGTTTTCGCGTTTTGCTGATATTGCAGTTAATTCGCCTATTAAGCTGTTTTTGTTGTGGGAAAATTCTTGTTGTCAGCGCTCTTGGGTGTACTTGTGTGAGAGCAGAGTGAACTCTGTGGCTTTTGATTGTGATGTTGCCGCTCTGAAATAAAGTTTTAAAATTAGACTTCTGAGTTCTCTTGAATATGAGACCCGACTGCATCTTTGTACTTTATGAATGCTAGCTGTTGAACTTTCTCCTTGTGAAGGAGTTTTATAAAAAATGGATTACATATATATATATATATATATATATATATATAATATATATATATATATTATATATATATATATATATATATATATTATATATATATATATATATATAATATATATATATATATTATAATTATATATATATATTATACAAATATATATATATATACAAATATATATAAAATATATAAATATATATAATATAAATATTTATATATATTATATATATATATATATATATATTTATAATATAATATATATATATATATATATATATATATATATAAATATATTTATTATATATATATATATATTATATATATATGTATATATATATGATACAATATAATAAATATATATACATATATAAATATATAATAAATATATATATATATATATATATAAATATATATATATTTGTATATAAATATATATATAATATTATAAAAAATATATATATATAAATATTATATATATTATATATATATATATATATATATATATAACTTTACAATTTAAAAAATATAACTATATTATATATATATTATTATAATTTTTATAATACTTTTTATTATATATGAAAATTATTCTCTTGAAGTTCTCAACGAAGTACCAAAAATATATATTTATTAAAGAATAGCAAACCAAATCTAAGTTACCATCGAATTTTACCTGAAACAAATATTTTTTGTTGTTGCTTTTCAAGTGTTAAGCGAACTGAAAATAGTGTTTGTATTTAATTAGTAAAGTAGCACGCTTAAAAATTTTGTCGCAGCATAATGCGCGAGAGAGCTTTTATCTGCTTTATGCATAAGCACATTAAAATTAGAAAACTCAAGGATTTTTTTTCTTTTTTAAAAATTTAGTTAATTAAATCTAAAAAGCTAAAACTAAAGACAGCATTATTACGAAACTAACTTTTTAGTTTAAGAATTTTTTTTTAGCTTAGGGTTTTATAGTTTTTTTTATTTATAAATTTTATTTTTTAAAACCGTCTCGGGATTATTGATGAATCAAAAGCTGAGCAGACTTAGTAAACAGTCTTAATGATTAAAAAATAAGATTTTTTACCAATAAGTATTTTTTCAAGTCTATTAAAAGGACTGCTTTTCTTTGAAATTACATAATTTTCACTACAAAAAAATTTTTTCATAAAGAATAGAATGTTTGAATTTAAATACATTTATTAGACATAGTCTGTTTATATATACAAAATAAATATTATATAAATATATATATATTATATTATATATATATATATATATATATATAAATATATATATATATGTATATAATATATTATATATATATAAATATATATATATATAAAATATACACATATATATATAATATATATAAATATAATATATATATAATATAATAATTATATATATTATATATATATAATATATATATATATATTATAAATATATTATATTATATAATATATAATAAAATATAAAAAATAAAATAATATAGATATAATAATATATATATTTAATATAAATATATTTAATAAATATATTAAATTATAATATTAAATATAAAATATAAATATATTAAATATATAAATATATATATAAAGATATAATATATAATATATATATAAATATATATATATATAAATTATATACAATAGATATATATATATAATATAAAATATATATATATAAATATATATATATATATATAATATATATATATAATATATATATAAATAATAATATAAAAAATATAAATAAGTATAATGATAAATAAAGATATAAAATAATAAATATATATATATATAATAAATATAAAATATAAATATAATAAATTTATATATAATATATATATATATATATTATATAATAATATAATAATAAAAGAATATAATAAAATTAAAAAAATTTAAAACATATAAATATAAAATAAAAAAATTAAATAAATATTATTATAATTAAACATAATTATAAAAATAGACTAATATAAAATAATAATATAAAATAATTATAAAAAAAATTAAATAAATATATTTTATTAATATATAACATTATTATTGTAATAAGGTAATATAATGATATAAAATATATGTGAATTTAATAGATACATTACGTAAAACAAAATACTAGATGCAATTTTTATTAGTTTATATTCCTATTTAAGGTATGACAAATGTAATATTATAAGAAGTATAAAAAAATTTTACATAAAGTTAATTTTAATAAAACTTAATGACGATTAAAATTTCAAACAGTTATAAATTATGACATCTATGTAAAAAACAACAGAACATTAGAAAAATTTTTTACATAATAATAATATGCTATTCTTCAAATTGTTTAGCAAAACAAAATAAAAACCAGATAAGATCAAATACATTTTTTATTAATATAAGGTAATATTTTGAGATATTATAAAAAGAAGCTCAGATAATGTAAAATACCAACAAAAATGTTAATATTTTTCTTTTAATTACTAGTTTTTAAAAGTATTTTAATGTTTTTAGAGTTTCACTTGAATTTATATTTACAAGACTTTAATAACTAAATATGTAAAACGCTTCGAGATGATTCACAATTAGTTAAAATACACTAAAAGTTACAAAAACCATTTTAAAAGAAATAAATGCAATATGATCGTTGTAAAAAAAAACGACTAAGATTTGTATAAAGATGTACTCATTGGAATAAAAAAAAATAGACTGCTTAATATCTTTACAGTATAATACATAAAATTTATATATTTTTTCTAATCCCCTATGTGATAATAGCCTAAGTTGTCTGTCCATTTCCGTCTTTCTCGAATTTATGAAGTGGTTGTACCTGGAATAGATAGAAGCCTCCATATTGTATTTTCGATGAGTTAAGGTTAGCAAAATTCAAAGCGAGTTCGAACGTGCGATACCCATCTTAAGCTTTTATGTTAATATGCCAAATTTCAAGCTCTGTTATTCCCGGTTAAGAACAAACACTAAATTTATCAATTTATCACATAATAAATAGTTAAAAGTAACATATTTTCTAATATTATCACGCCATTCCTTTTACCATCTCCTTTACTCATTTCTTATTTTAAGTTATTTAAATATCGTCTGCATTATTATATCACTGAACTTCGATTTTACGTAAATAATTTTCTTTTATATATTTATTAAATAATTGATTAGGTACATATGTGCTAATTTTAAATTTAATTATCGATTAATTTTTATTTTAATGAAAATTTTATCACCGGTATTCTCAACAGATTCTTTTCATAAACGTCTAGAAGTCTTTTTTTCATGGATTAATAAATATTTAGCGTTTAAGTTTTATATCTTTGAAAACTAAAATGTTTGTACGTTTGTGCGTTTTTTTTTTTTTTTTTTTTTTTTTTTTAACATAACGGATTGCAATCGATTTAAATGTTGGACATTATTCATATATACCGCCAAATAATCAGTGTCAATATTAAAGCCTCTTCTGTCCACCCTATCACGTAATATGACAAAATAAATTATAGTTGGTTACTAACATTAGGTCAGTAGAGATAAACAAATTATTAAGCTTGTACCAGATAACTCTCAGTGAAAAAAACAAACCAGTTTTTTACTTGAAAAATCGGGTACTTTCCAATTCTAGAAAATTAAAAATTTTACTGTTCGTGTGAAATGACGGGCTATATTTTCGTCTCTTATAAACTGCCACTTGATAAATACTATTTACATAAATAAATTGTAGGACTAATGTTTGTTCGATACATTTACTTTTAGATAAATAAAAAATGGTTTGCTGTGTCCAAACTTTTAAGAAAATTATTAGATGTAACAAACTCTATAAGCAACTATTTCTGATGTGTATTGAAAGGTGATGTAATTTAATATAGGTATTAGAGGTCTAAGTATAATTCATTTATTGTTACAACTAATATAAAAATATTTTTATATTACAAAACATTTTAATGCTTTTTAAACACACCATTTCATACATATGTATAAATAATATTCGTTAATTGTGTCAAACTATTACCAAAATTATGAGATATAAAAATATAACTCACTTATTTAGTGTATTCAATTTATTTAACTATTTAGTGTAACGTAATTTAAAATTAGAATTAGATATCTTTAAGGAATTAAATCAACATTAGTTACTTTAATTAATTAAATATATTAAAGACGTAAAGATTCCTTAAAGAAGTGATATACAGTGATGCCTATTTAATTTATTTAATTATCAGTATTGACTAACTGACTACTAAATTTGCACAGCAATTAAATTTAGTAAGATTGAACAATGTAAAAGAAAATGATTCTAATCTACTGAACAATGAGGAAATAGAGAGTGTATGATGCAATAACTTATTTGCCTAAACTTCTACTAACATATCGGAATTAGGTTTCGTTGCCGAAGGCTTTGTATCAATCATAGGGGAACATGAATGCTTTGCATACTTTCTGGCTTAAAAGTTAGTGAAATGTTAGTTAAAAGTTAGTGACTAAAAATATTAATTTCTGCTATCTACTCTTAGTCGCTTTTTGGATTTAGCAGTAATTGTAATTATAATGCGATTCCAAGAAATTGTTACCCAGTTCTCTATCTGATAAATTATTTATCCAAAATGTAATATTTACTCATTACATTTTTTATTACAACAAAATTTTATTAGATTAAATTTTTTCGTGTCGAAAAAAAATTATTATACGTGCGAATAAGTATCTAAATAACAGTGTTTTCTCTAATTTTTCAATTAAATATTTGCTAACATTGTATTGCCATGCTCTATATCTCTCTGTTCATCTCCCTCTCCACAAACACACACACACGCATATATATATATATAACACACATATATATATATATATATATATATATATATATATATTATGTATATAGTGTAATTTATGCGGGGTGTAACGTGCACCGCCACATAAGATAATAGCACCTACTATTTGCAATGGATAGTGCAATAGACTTAGTTGCAATGAATGAGCCTGCGTATATTTCAGTCGTGCATTACAAAGAAGCATGCAAGTCCATGGCAGAACTTTTACTTTATTTGAAGGCTAAAAAAAGATATGTTTCCTTGACAAGAGCTGAGAATTGAATGATCAACAAATTTCCAGTACAAACATCATCCCACAGTGAGAAATGTGGGAAATTATTTCCCAATAGAGAACGGCTTTTTTAGTGTTGATAACAGTCCGAAAAGAACTAGGATCTTTTAAAAAGTCAACTATTTATATTGAGACAGTTGGAAAATATGGCCAATGGACAGAGAATTAGCAGTTATTTCAAAGTTGGCTTTAGGAGATGGTGTGAAAGATTTCAAGTCTCAAACATTCCTTTGAATTTAGAGATTTTGTGGAAGGGAAAATATATATGAATGACTTAGAAAGGGAAAATAAGAAATTTATAAGTATATATATATATAATATATAAATATATATATATATATATATATATATAAATATATATATATATATATTACACTTATCTTTTTCATTTATTTTAATGTCATTTATTTAAAACCGCTTATAACTCACGTAATTTCTAACTACCCCTTTTTCAGAACCGACACAAAACACACACACACACACACACACACACACACATATATATATAAATATATATATATATATATATATATATATATATATATATATATTATATTTATAACTGAAATAATATAAAATGCATATCTAAGAAAAACGAATATATATATTTAATAACGTACATTGTTAATAAGCTAGACAAATAACTTTTACCCATTTTAGAGTAAATGTATAATTTTAGTAAATAGTCTTTTTCTTCCTAAAAGAAAATAAATGCTTCCAGATCTTTCGATGTTCGCATTTGTCATTAAGATTTCTATCTGCATTTAATAGAGTTTTCTAAAAGATAGAACAGCCGTTTAGTATTTGTACCGTTACGTAGGTTAAAGTCGAAAGACAATGTAGTTAAGAAAAAATCGTTACCAAATGGAAAGTACTATTCGCAAAGATAAGCATTTTAAATCCATTTGTTCTTTTTCTGCAGTTATCAGCAATTATTTAAAAACAGAAGGAGAATTTGTTGCAATATGCAATCTTTTGTTTACAACAATGATAATTTTTAATCGTTATCTTTCTAAATGCAGCAAATAAATGCTTCGTTTTCAGAATCTGCTGAATGAATGCAACTGCAATACATAAAAGCACAAAACTATCATTTGCTAATTATTTGTCTAATAAAAGACAATGTAGATATATTATGTAAACGAAACTATTGTTTCATTATTGAGAAAAAATATTGTTAACTACACTTCAGCATTCACTAAATTTACTAAGGCAGGCTTGGTAATTACACGAAATGTTTTCAAAATTTTGTATGCTAAAAATTTCTGGTACGAGAAAAAATTATAAATAACAATATAAACGACAAATTAAAAAATCTAAAAATTATTTTTGGTGCATGAAATCTTGTTATTCTGGTTTGTGTTATACAAATCTTAATAAATTTACCAAGAAACTGCTAGAAGGTGTAAAACACCATTTATAACATTAGAGTGGAGTTGCAAATCCCCCATTATAATATTTTTTTTATTTTTAACACTTTAAATAGATAAAATTTTAGAAAAAAATATAATGCATCTCCGAAGAACTTTATGTTTCTTTTAACATAGATTTTTGTGAGATTAACAATTTTTTATTTATCTGCTTCTTGAACAAGATATGGTTTAACACATGGCGAATAAGGGGAGGTAAATGGAGGTGTTCCCAGTTTTCAAAAAAAAATAAAATAACTGTCCTTTTTATGAGTGGATCTATTAACGTGGACCTTTTTATGAGTCTTTTACAACAGTATCTCCACAGTATTGATGCGGTGGATTTCTTTGACAGTGTTTTGAGTCATTCAACATATAAGTAATTGTGATGTACTTCCTCATTATAAGGGTAATGTTAAAAAGTAATCGATAGCTCGTAAACTAATGGTTTGTATTAATCGTTAGTCTTTTGTAAAATAAATTAACTCCGATTTTGACACGAACAAATTCTTATTTGCTCTTTACAAACCAAGAGTCTATTTAAGGAAATTAAAACCGTTCTATATTTAGGATATGATTACATCAAAAATGAAAATATCCCACAAAAGCAACACAGGACGAAACAATGCGCATATGCCTTATCTAGTAACTGACTGCAATTCCAGCCTCTCAAAACTCGTCATATTAAAGATGTACATCACTTTAAGAAGATTTAAAAGAAATAATTATTATCTCTTTTTCAACCTTATCATACCTGATTTTTAATTATTATCATACATATAAGAGATTTTCAGTATTTTTTCTTTATTTAATTAGTTTGGTTGAATTTACTTTGTATTTAAAAAAATAACTTTTTACATAAAGTGAAAAGTGAGAAATTTGTGTTTAAAAAAATTTTTAGATATTGGTTGCACAGTAAGTAGACTTACAAAAACTCAATATGAGTTTATTTAATAACTTTGGTTTTTTCGTAAAAGATAATTTTTAGATACTTCTCCACATATTTCAAGTTTTACAAAAGTAACAGAAAAAATACACCGTAAAATTAAATTTCAAAAACGTAAAAAAATGTTAAAAAATTCCATTTCTAAATAAATAGTATATGACATAAACAACAACGAACTAAGTAGGTAGTGTTTCAACGTAGTTCTCTAATGTATTAACTGTGAACATTTGAAATAAATATAAAAATTAGGTAGAAAAATGTGAGTAGAGTTTCAAAGTAAATATATATTGTATTAACTTTTAAGATATGAAATCAGTGTAATAATAAATAGATAAAAAAAAGTAAATAGTGTTTGAACGTAGGTCTATAAAGTACTAAATGTGAAAATTTCAAATTTTGAAATCAACATGTCTAATAGTTTTTTTTTCTTACAGTGCGATCAAGAACACAATTTTCAGTAAAATGCATTTATAAGTGTCAGTTTCCTTAAAAGCCACGATAATAAATGCAAATATTTTATAATTTTACTGGCTTTAATTTAAATATTTCAGTAATGGTTTCTTTAAAACTAGTCAGAAATAACTGTAGATTTTAAAATGGTAATATATATATATATATATATATATATATATATATATATATATATATATATATATATATACTGTAGAAAGTTTAAAGCTGGTGTGTTCCCTTACACATAAATTATATCTGTCATCATTTAAGAAAATGAGCCATAATTAATGTAATAAGAATAGATAAAATTGTATGAAATATTAAAAATACTCATAAAAATTGTTGCGGTTAAAATTAATATGAAATATTCTTTATGAATTGTATACAATATATGAATTAATTACGAAAAAATATTAAACTATTAATTTTCTTTTTTAAATATTTATTTTTCCAATTTTATATAGAATATTGTTAACAAAAATGCTGAAAGCTAGATTTATTTATATAAAACCTAAAGCAAGCATTTCTAGAATTTCAAGAAATATTAGGAATTCTGTTTTAAGATGCTGAAAATTTATTAGAAATTTCACACTTGACTAAGAACTTTTCGGAAAGGAAACAGCTGTTTTACTGACTTTGTTTTCGACCCACAAAATTCGTGTCTGAATATTGGAGGTTCTGTGCAAGAAATATATTTACAGGCTCCGACATTTTTGTTGCCTTCAACTTTGTTTCAGAGTGTTTTAATATGAGAATTGTAACAAATGCTGAATTTTTATATTAATTACTTATAATCACGTAAAAGTGAGTTTTATAGAGTTTTTGTTGTGATTCGCACAGGTTTGTTTGGGAATTAAGTAAATGCATTTTTCATACAACTCAAAGAAGGTCAAAATCTAGATATCTGTACACACAAGTTTTTTTAAGTGTAAATAAATTAAAGTTTCATATGAAGTTTTAATTTTTAGTTTGAGTGTCTGTGAACGAACTGATAGTTGTAGTTTATATGATACTGTATTTCATAATAAAGAACGTATTATAATTTATATTAAAATTTATGTTTTTTTTGCAAAGTAACTTCTTCCAAGTCTAAATAAATTAAGGTTTAATATGAAGTTTTAATTTCTAGTTTAAGGGTCTGTGAACGAACTAAGAAATGTAATTTATATGATACTGCATTTCATAATAAAGAACGTATTATAATTTATATTATAATTTATGTTATTTTGCAATGTAACTCTTTCACATCTAAATAAATTAAGGTTTAATATGAAGTTTTAATTTCTAGTTTAAGGGTCTGTGAACGAACTGATAGTTGTAATTTATATGATATTGCATTTTATAATAAAGAGACATATTATGATTTATATTATAATTTATGTTTTTTTTCAACGTAACTTCTTCCAAGTCTAAATAAATTAAGGTTTAATATGAAGTTTTAAATTCTAGTTTAAGGGTCTGTGAACGAACTAATAGCTGCAATTTATAGGATATTGCATTTCATAATAAAGAACGTATAATAATTTATATTGTAATTTACATTATATTGCAAAGTAACTTCTTTAAAGTCTAAATAAATTAAGGTTTAATATGAAGTTTTAATTTCTAGTTTAAGGGCCTGTGAATGACTACGAGTTATAATTTATATGATACTTAATTCCATAATAAAGAAGTATAATAATTTATATTATAATTTGTGTTATTTTGCGATGTAACTCTTTCACATCTAAATAAATTAAGGTTTAATATGATGTTTTAATTTCTAGTTTAAGGGTCTGTGAACGAACTAATAGTTGCAATTTATAGGCTACTGCATTTCATAATAAAGAACGTATTATATTTTATATTATAATTTATGTTATTTTGCAAAGTAACTTCTTCCAAGTATAAATAAATGAAGGTTTAATATGAAGTTTTAATTTCTAGTTTAAGGGTCTGTGAATGAACTAATAGTTGTAATTTATAAGATACTGCATTTCATAATAAAGAACGTATTATAATTTATATCATAATTTATGTTATTTTGGAAAGTAACTCTTCCACATCTAAATAAATTAAGGTTTAATTTAAAGTTTTAATTTCTAGTTTAAGGATCTGTGAACAAACTGATAGTTGTAATTTATATGATATGGCATTTTATAATAAAGGACGTATTATAATTTATATTATAATTTATTTTATAATTTGCAAAATAAATTCTTCTTGAAATTAACTTATGTTATCTCATACATTTTTCATAGCACAAATATGTTATTTAAGGTCAGGACATCTTTAAACATAAATTGTATATTAAAATATTTCTTTTTATAAAAGTACTTTCTTATTAGTTTTTACAATGTTAACGTAATTCAAGCAGTTTTTTCAATCGCTATTTAAAGGAAAATAGTCATTTTGGCCTTACCTGAATCAGTATTCACAAGTATTAGTGTCATGTATGTAAACTTATTGCCCAAACGAGAAACAGACTCGTGTGATTGAGTCATAATGACTGCAGGGCCACCGAGTAATAAGATAGGGTGGTAGAAAGTGTTCCTCGCGTACACATTAAACAATGAAGACTAATCAATATACAGAAAATTGAACTTGAATAAACAAGACGTCCAAGTCAGAAAACGTACAGTAATACTCTTTCTGGTTGTGGAGTACTGTTTCTGATTGTGAGTATAATGTGCGTATTTATGGGAGAATGGTTGAAGAGTGTGATTTTTAGTTCAAACGGGTGTAATTATCCGGCTTAAAAGTTTTCATGGAAGTCGACAAACCCAAGGAAACTTTTAATAAACAACGACTCAATAGCCATTGTTGAAATGATCAGTAATAATCGAATAATTTAGATCCATGGCATGCATGGCGAGCCCAGGACGTCTCTAAAAATAAAAGATATTATATCAAAATATTTCTTTTTTAACTGTACTTTCTTACTACTTATTACAGTTTTAATGTTCTTAAAGAAGTTTTTGTAATTATTATTTAAAAGTAAATACTCATTTTGGCCGTTCCTGAATCTGTATTTACAAGAATTAGTGTTATACATGTAAACATATTTCCCAAAAGAAAAGCAGACTCGTGTGATTGAATCATAACGACTGCAGAGCCACCAAGTAAGGATAAGGGGTGGTAGAAAGTGTTCCCCGCATACACATTCAACAATGAAGCCTGATCAATATACAGGAAATTGATCTAGAATAAAGAATGCGTCCAAATCAGAACAACGTACAGTAATACTGTTTCTGAATGATGAAGGTGAGCATAATGTGCCAATTATTGGAGAATGGTTGCAGTCTGTAGTGTTTAGTTCAAAAGGGTGTGGTTATCAGGCTTAAATGTTCTCAGGAAAGTCGACAAACCCAAGTAAACACCTGATAAATAACGACTCAATTGCCATTGTTTAAATGATCAGTAAATATTTAAGAATTTATATCTGTGGCATCAGTGAAGAACTCAACTTGAGCACAGAACCGTTTTACATTATAATCCACAAGCATCTGTAGTGCAATAAATGTGTGCGGAGTGGGTACGAAAACATCTTACCCTCGATTACGAGAAACTATGATTTGGCCTCAATGTCTTGCACTTGATCCGTCATGAGGAAGATTCCGCATTTCTGGAATGATTTTCAGGGTAATGAGTCATGGTGACAACCTAATGATTAGGCATACAACCTAATTCAAGTTAATGGGTGTGTAACGGAGACATACATCATCTTTTCAGGGAAATCGATCGAAGTCATGGCTTAAGTTTTCTTCATTTTTCGTGGATACTCGTGGTGGATTTCCTGCCGTAAGGGATCATTATCAACTCAAAACAAATCTCAAGTTCTATAATAACTAAAGTAAGGAATTCTTTTAAAAGCAAACGACCAAATCTTCTCACAGAACAAGTTATCGATCTTCTTGACAATGCTTACTCACACATCTGCCGTGAAATCCAGATGCCTCACAAATTCTATTGCGAAGTGTTGGAATGCACGCATTAAATTCAGGATATTGCCCCCTTTGGAATCATATCCTTGGGTCACTTAAGAGTGTATTACAATGGAAATGTTCTCATTTAGAAAATGCCGGGAAGAAAAGTGTGCAGTTCTGCCGTAAACGACAATTTTTCTATATTTAATGCATACATATACTGCCAAAAAATTAAATTTGTGTTAAAACGACGGTGGCAATTTTTTTTTTAAATTTCAATAAGTGTACTATTTTTATTCAACTTATTCACTTATGTGTACGAAGAAAATTAAATATTCATTTACTATTTAATACACATATTAAATATTTATTTTATATGTATGTATGCATATATCGTGTGTATGTATGACAAGATGATCACGTATGTACGTATCTCACATAAAGTAATACCAATTAGCCTCTAAATATTGAAATTATGTGTTTAGAACAGTTATAATCTTTATTTATGCTCCTACATTTTGGTTGAAATCCGCACTGTATATAGCGTAATATCTCAGTGTAACGAAAAAGTATGCAACCGATTGACAAGAACTAAATGATATCAATACATAAATATCAGTTAAAACATTGTATTTTACAGAATATAATGTTCTTAAAATACATATTTAGAAGACATAAAATGTATTGTTTTCGTATAAAAGAATAATTACTTCCAGTCAATAACTTCATGTTTTAGATTAAATTGAATTTTTTAATATTGCAAAATTTTGGTTATTACTGTAGCGATTAACAATGTTACTTGGAGAGACAAAACTTACCTCTGAATGTTGAATATACTATTCAAAGAAAAAATCATCATACAAAATAAAAATACACATATAATAAATGAACAAAGATGCAATGTCCACTTCAGTATTTTTTAGTATAAATATTATAAGGCTAAACATGTAATTAATGTTTCTAGCTTAAGAAATAGTGAACTAACAGTTATTATTTCTTTGGAACATAATTTGTGTTGCATTGTAAACTCTGTTATATTTTCTGTTATATTAATAGACTACACTTGGATTTACCCCTGGAATGACTCCCAGCTCTATCGTTGCAAAGCGTTCGGGAATATATCAAAGGAATCCCTTGTCAACGTATATTGTTTATACATACTACAACGAATTGTTACAAATGGCGTGACGAAAACCGAATTCGACTTGGCGTGGATTGTAGACTTAGCGTCTGGGAAAATTTCTGTGACCGGGTTCTTCAAAGAATATTGGAAGCTTTCTTATAAAAACACTCGATACCAAAAATGGAGGAAAAACCCGTCGAGGGTCAGACATTCTCTCTCCCTTACCGAGTAGTGAGGAAAAGAAGATTTTATGAACTACAGCTCTTTTGACCAGCCTCGGTGAATTCCCTTTAAGTCGGTGTTTTATGACAGCCCCTGGAATGAAGGTTAAAAAGGGGTTGGCGATGGTGCAAAGGGGGCTTTTTAGATTTTTTCGAGAGAGGTTTTTTTTTGTCTTGAAATTGCGTTCAAGTGTTATGCTCGGAGAGACTGGGTGAAAGACGCTGAGTGGCCAGCGAAACGTGAAAGAACAGGAGCACCTGTTCCGGACTTTGCAATCTAGCTTTGTGCTCTGCATTATTGAATGACGACATTCTGCATTATAAGCCTTTTTTCCCCAGCTCTCAGAAGTGCAGAAAATGCATGTTGGTTATTTTTAATGTACATAGTTTGTAGATAGAAAGTTAAATATTAAATATTTTTTTTTATATTACGAAATTGTGTTTCGTAATACAAAATGGTTTAGGGTAAATACTTTAGGGTTCAAATCATTATACTCCATAAGATATCTGTGACATTATTCATGATATGAATATATTCTTTTCGACCAGTACATAATAATACTGTATAAGACTAAAAAACTGGAAAGAAAAATTATATACCTTCACCCTTTTTTATAGTAATAAACCTTTCTCAGAAGCTTATATTCTAATACATATCCTATAAGAATAAATATCTGAAAGGTTACCTATGGAAATTTAAATTATAATAGGTAAGGACTGTATATCCTTACCTGTAAATATTAAATATTTTTTATACTATGAAACTACTTGTGTTTTGTAATACAAAATAGTTTAAGCTTCAAGTCACATTCTAATACTTAAGCTTTTATAATACATATCTGTAAAGTTACCTATTGAAATTTATATCATATTAGGTAAGAACATTTATATCCTTACCTGTGAATATTAAATATTTTTATATTGCGAAACTAGTTGTGTTTCGTAATACAAAATAGTTTAGGGTCAACAGTTTAGGGTTCAAGTCACAATGTAATACATAAGCTCTAAGAATATATTTCTGTAAAGTTACCTATTGAAATTTATATCAGAATAGGTAAGGTTAGTTATTTATATCCTTACTTGTAAATATTAAGTATTTTATTAAGGACATTTATATCCTTACATACTATAAATATATTTTTTATTCCTTTAATTTAGTTAAATTGTAACAGTTAGGATAAATTACAAGTGTAATGTTACTAATCTCACTTAAATCTCTCTTACGCATTTAATTAGAATAGTTATATTATGAAACCGGTTAAAAATACTTTTACATTTAATTGAAGCACATACTTAGCCTTTTAATAACTTCTCATTCAATTAATACTGTTCTAATGGATGCACTTTATTATCATTAGTTCTTTTAAATGAAATGAATTCAGGGTAGAAGTGGATATTAATGTATAAAAAAACCAAGTTATTAAAATGTTATTATGGCTTGTACTTAAATTAAAATATTTATTTATAAATCATTTTTCTAAATTAAGGAAATTATGAGTTCCTTTTATTAATTTATTTTAATTTCATCATATATTTTAATGGAAGACATAGAAGTGTAGAACTAATAACTGTTTTTAAACTTATATCAACAAACTTAATTATATATTCACATATATTATATATAATAAATGAATAAGCATTAAAACGGAGGTATTCAATATTAATCCTTTTAACCGTTGTTAAAACCTCGTGTGACTTGTTCAAGTGAAATTTTCAGAGTCAATTTATGACACTTAGGAATTAGATAAAGCAGTAAAAAAGTGTACTTTTTAAAAGCGTTTATTATTACGATGAAGAAATAACTGGACACATTAAAATTTTATAATAAGATGAAATCAATCATATTGCACTTGGGTATGTTGAAATAAAAATGAAAACACTGTTCATCACAAAAATGTATTGTTCCATTCATAAGAATCAGAACACGATTAACATGTTTAACAACATTTTGTGAATAATAAATCTAGATAGCTTAAATTATCCTCATTCGTTTTTGTTAAAAAAAATATTATGACGAAAACAACCTCCTGTGACCCGTTCAGAGTCCAATATTTTGTATAGTCCTGGTAAAAACGTCTAAGGCGTTTAATGCATATACTATCGTTACAAACTGCAAATATTTGTTTTCTATTGGTTTTTAGATATCTCATCTAAAATACTCAATTTGAAGCAAAAATCGACCATTTCGGCACATTTTACTTTAAAAACAGTATGTCAGGCTTGGCATTGGCGAAATTCCAATATCGACAACTGTTGGTCGCCAATGCTTGGTGAAATTTGGCGAAAAAAAAAGTTTCTGAAAATTCAACTACCGAAGCTCTAGGACCATTACTAAGCTAGATAGCCTGGGTTCTTCCAGAACTTGACGAACTCTCAAATTTTTCCCACTAAGTTGGGTATAAATACCACCACTCGGTAAATGACACTCGCTGTTCTTATTGTTCAATCTAGATTACTAATCTAGTGAGGTGTTGGTGACCTGTATTTCAAAGATTGTTACTTGTATTAGCTGGATTGAAACTGTGAATTGTGACTCATGTTGCTGGAATTTTCAGCATCTTCTATGATTTTTTTTTAAATAAACGTTTAATTTTTTAAAAATAAATTGTGATTTTTAAGACTGTTTTATCGACTCTATATCAACACGAACCGTGAAGTACGGTACACTATTGAACACATAAAGGTTTTGAATTTTGAAATATTGGCTTCCTTAAGTGTAGTGTTGTTAGATAATATTATTTTCCATATATAAATTTTACTGCTATTCAAAGTAATTGGTAACCGTTATCTAGTGTATCTGTCAAATCTTACAATCTAGAGTCGTATAAAAATATACTTATAAAAATAATCTTATAAAGATACACCAGATTTAAAGTGTACTCCATAAAATGGACAAAATTATTTAATTTGAATAAACATTTAATTTGGTTTGAATCTATTCTTTAAAAAGTTAACATGTGAATATCATATTAATTATAAAAGTGCTTTTAGTTTTTACAAAAATATTAATTATTTTAAATGATATTTACTGTCTCAGAAGTAGCTTTAACAAAAGTTTCCTGTGTAAAATTCTTCTGGAAAATAATATGAACATTAAAAAGAAATAGTTAAGTATTAATATGCCTTAATATATTAAGTGCAACGTGTTACTAATTAATATAATACTATGTGATCCGTATTATATTATCAAAATACCTTTTTATAATTTGGAATAAAGACATTAGTTATAGATAATATTTGAAAATAATTTAAAAGGTATAAAATAATATAAAATTTACCTTTTTTTTATAAAGGTCTATTACAGTTTCTTAAAAATAAAATGGACATAAAATCTATTTTTTTAATATATTAACTAAAATATCTCTTATTTCGTAAGAAATTACCTAGCTGTATCAAATAGCTTTTAACTAAAAAACTAACCATTTACAGTAGTTATTAAAATAAATATACATATATAGGGTTATTCAAGATAGATATGAAGCAGCAAATATCAACACACCAAATTCAAGAAATCTGAAGACACGACAGTTAGTAGCGTGATCGGTATGGGACGAGGAATAATTGTCAATACCGTTTAAGAAAAAAAATTACAATCTAAAATTTGTTTGATCAAATTTCTTGGTATTCTATAAAAATTAAAAATGTAAATAAACTCATTCTTATTTTTGGTTACATTACACAAGTGAAAAAAAAAGTAAAATGTAAATTTTGTGCTTTTTCCTTTAGCTGAAAGTACAGATTTAGTTTTTAATACCCCCTATCAAAAAAGCAGGAAAAGATATATTTAATGCATGAAGTTTACAATTTACATCGATTTTTACTACATTATTCTCAAAACGTAGCCCACGTTATTTCTATTAAAATTTCTCTCTGAAAAATAATGCAACATTTTAAGTGCTCTATATGAATAAAAATTAACTCTAAAATACCTAGAGATATTCAAGTGAATATTTTATCTTTTAAATGCGCTGCTACTTATTTTTAAAATCTTGCGAGCACTTTGCATTTTAAGGCTGCGAAGAAATAATGAAAATGAATGAAACTGTATAAAGTGAGTTGAACACGGGGTTATTCAAATTGGATCTGGAATGCACTTTAGAGTCACATTAACGTCCTCGTGCAAGAAATATTCAAGCAGTTAGCGAAAACATTGCATAACTCTGTCGGTATTTGCATTTATTTTATTGTCTGGACATTCATGAGAACACAACTGCAGAGAATAAGCGAACACATTAATATAAATGTAATGGATAAGGGATACAATATTTTTCCTGTTGAAATATAAATACAATTCTTTAGCATTGTGTTTTCATGAAGTGCGGTAAATTTAACTGAGGTATATTTAGTTTTTAATTTTTAGTTATATTTAGATGATGATAACTGGAAAATGAATATTTTAGTCAATGATATATAATTTGAAAGATTTAACATTAAGAAAGACTTTAAATTTACTGGGCTATAAAATTGGCTTTCCTTTCATTGTAGAATGCTAAAATATTTTGTGAATTGACATTGTTTTTTAAAAAGCAAAATTTCTAAATATTTTTTTTTTATTTTCATAGGTAGATAACTGCTTACATTTTGCATTTATACTTATTTATACAAAATGTAAATTCAAATAACGCCAACATAATGTTTCGTTATTTCAGTGGTACAGTGTTTAGTGATAGCAAAAGTAAAAAGTGTTAGTAATAAACATAAATTTTAAAATTTATTTTCTCTGAAGACCATTGTGTTTTAAAAAGTAAAATTTCTAATTAATTTTTTTATAGGTAGATAACTGTTTAATATTTTCATTTATACTTATTTTTTAGAAAATGTATATTTAAATAACGCCAACATAATGTTTCGTTATTTCAGTGGTACAGTGTTTAGTGATAGCAAAAGTAAAAAGTGTTAGTAATAAACATATATTTTAAAACTCATTTTCTCTGAAGACAATTGTGTTTTAAAAATTAAAATTACTAATTATTGTTTTTTATTTTTATAGATAGATAATTGTTTACTTTTTGTATATATACTTATTTTTTAGAAAATGTAAATTTAAATAACGCCAACATAATGTTTCTTTATTTCAGTGGTACAGTGTTTAATGATAGCAAAAGTAAATAAGTGTTATAAATAAACATAAATTTTAAAACTCAGTTTCTCTGACGAAAATGGTATTTTAAAAGTAAAATTTCTAATTATTTTTTATAGGTAGATAACTGCTTACTTTTTTCATTTATACTTATTTTATAGAAAATGTAAATTTAAGTAATGCCAACATAAAGTTTCTTTATTTCAGTGGTACAGTGTTTAATGACAGCAAAAGTAAAATGTGTTAGTAATAAAAATAAATTTTAAAATTCATTTTCTCTGAAGGCAATATATGTTTTATTTTGAAAATTTTTAATAAATGACTCTAAAGATAATGACAATTAAATTATACTTATAGAAAATGTAAAAATATAACAACATATCAAGTAAGCTATTTTATTTATAGATATTTTACACGGCCATTTTGTCAGTCGTGTGAAATGAATTTATCTAAATGTTATTAAATATTCAGAGGTTAATTTTTACGTTGTCAATTCCTATAATCATTATTAATTAGAACAATACTTCCATATAAATTGTTCCAATATTTTATTAATAATGTCTACTAGGTATATTTTGTATAATCTTAATCATATATACAACAAAATAAAGAATATGTATATAAATCATAATTGGAGTTTCGCTTAGTTTGATGTTGCAAGTTTTAATGTTCAGATAGATCTTTTAATTAAAATAATTTACAAATATTTGTTACACCTCAAATATTTTAACCTACTTTTCTAATTTTCAACATTTAAAACTTTAATATGCGTTAGGTATGTCAACAGATATATGAAAAATGATTTTTTTTATATATTATGTCTGCAAAATTATTTAAACGTATATAAATTTAGTATAAATAAAATCTAATAATTAAAATCATTCTGTGATAAAGTATATTAGAAAAATATATAACATACGTTATATATGATATCTTTATAAGTGTTATAGTAAAGAAATATGACAGTTGAATGCACCCAGTTAAAAGTCATCATTCACGTAAATAGAGAATTATGAAAATTGTTATAAAAGCTGCTTCGATAAAAATATGTGAGGATTATACGGTCTACTAAATCTAGAAATAAATTTTTAAATCATGCCTTTATTACATTTAAAACTAATAAAATGATATTTTTCAGTCAATAGTAAAACATTGTTGAAACTGAAATATAGAATAAAATTTTAATAATGAAAAATCTTTAAATAATAAAAATGAATTATTTTAGACAGAAATTTTAATTCCTATTTTCCTAAAACCTTTATTTTATAAATGAATGAAAATTTATTGAACTTTAAA